>CAJVQJ010000025.1:0-350913 GCA_911387685.1 Dolichovespula media | reverse complement strand
GTTAATGTCGTCGTTATTATCGTCATTATCATCGTTGTTATCGTCCTTATTATCCTCAAAATTATCGTCGTTAATATCGTCGTTATTTTGTCTAATCATCGTCGTTAATGTCGTCGTTATTATCGTCATTATCATCGTTGTTATCGTCTTTATTATCCTCATAATTATCGTCGTTAATATCGTCGTTATTTTGTCATAATCATCGTCGTTATTATCGTCATTATCATCGTTGTTATCGTCCTTATAATCCTCATTATTATCGTCGTTAATATCGTCGTTATTTTGTCATAATCATCGTCGTTTATATCGTCATTATCATCGTTGTTATCGTCCTTATTATCCTCATAATTATCGTCGT
The DNA here is from genome assembly GCA_911387685.1 of Dolichovespula media. Classification (NCBI taxonomy): domain Eukaryota; kingdom Metazoa; phylum Arthropoda; class Insecta; order Hymenoptera; family Vespidae; genus Dolichovespula; species Dolichovespula media. The sequence goes on along the minus strand of CAJVQJ010000025.1, from coordinate 350,555 downwards.
TATTATCGTCGTTATTTTGTCTTAATCATCGTCGATAATGTCGTCGTTATTATCGTCATTATCTTCGTTGTTATCGTCATAATTATCATCGTTAATACTGTCGTTATTATTGTCATTATCTTCTTTTTATCGTCGTTATTATCGTCGTTAATATCGTCGTTAATATCGTCATTACCATCGTTGTTATCTTCGTTAATATCCTCGTTATTTTGTCATAACCATCGTCGTTAATGTCGTCGTTATTATCGTCATTATCATCGTTGTTATCGTCCTTATTATCCTCAAAATTATCGTGGTTAATATCGTCGTTATTTTGTCATAATCATCGTCGTTAATGTCGTCGTTATTATCGTCATTATCATCGTTGTTATCGTCCTTATTATCCTCATTATTATCGTCGTTAATATCGTCGTTATTTTGTCATAATCATCGTCGTTTTTATCGTCATTATCATCGTTGTTATCGTCCTTATTATCCTCATAATTATCGTCGTTATTATCGTCGTTATTTTGTCATAATCATCGTCGTTAATATCGTCGTTATTTTGTCATAATCATCGTCGTTTTTATCGTCATTATCATCGTTGTTATCGTCCTTAATATCCTCATAATTATCGTCGTTATTATCGTCGTTATTTTGACATAATCATCGTCGTTAATGTCGTCGTTATTATCGTCATTATCTCCGTTGTTATCGTCATAATTATCATCGTTAATACTGTCGTTATTATTGTCATTATCTTGTTTTATCGTCGTTATTATCGTCGTTAATATCGTCGTTATTATCGTCGTTAATATCGTCGTTATTATCGTCGTTATTATCGTCGTTAATATCGTCGTTAATATCGTCATTATCATCGTTGTTATCGTCCTTATTATCCTCATAATTATCGTCGTTAATATCGTCGTTATTTTGTCATAATCATCGTCGTTTATATCGTCATTATCATCGTTGTTATCGTCCTTATTATCCTCATAATTGTCGTCGTTAATTTCGTCATTATTGTGTCATAATCATCGTCGTTAATGTCGTCGTTATTATCGTCATTATCATCGTTGTTATCGTCCTTATTATCCTCAAAATTATCGTCGTTATTTTGTCATAATCATCGTCGTTAATGTCGTCTTTATTATCGTCATTATCTTCGTTGTTATCGTCATAATAATCATTGTTAATACTGTCGTTATTATTGCCATTATCTTCTTTTTATCGTCGTTATTATCGTCGTTAATATCGTCGTTATTGTCGTTATTATCGTCATAATTATCATCGTTAATATCGTCGTTATTATGTCGTTATTATCGTCGTTAATATCGTCCTTAATATCGTCATTATCATCGTTGTTATCTTCGTTAATATCCTCGTTATTTTGTCATAATCATCGTCGTTAATGTCGTCGTTATTATCGTCATTATCATCGTTGTTATCGTCCTTATTATCCTCAAAATTATCGTGGTTAATATCGTCGTTATTTTGTCATAATCATCGTCGTTAATGTCGTCGTTATTATCGTCATTATCATCGTTGTTATCGTCCTTATTATCCTCATAATTATCGTCGTTAATAACGTCGTAATTTTGTCATAATCATCGTCGTTTATATCGTCATTATCATCGTTGTTATGGTCCTTTTTATCCTCATAATATCGTCGTTAATATCGTCATTATTTTGTCATAATCATCGTCGTTAATGTCGTCGTTATTATTCGTCATTATCATCGTTGTTATCGTCCTTATTATCCTCAAAATTATCGTCGTTATTTTGTCATAATCATCGTCGTTAATGTCGTCTTTATTATCGTCATTATCTTCGTTGTTATCGTCATAATTATCATCGTTAATACTGCGTTATTATTGTCATTATCTTCTTTTATCGTCGTTATTATCGTCGTTAATATCGTCGTTATTGTCGTTATTATCGTCATAATTATCATCGTTAATATCGTCGTTATTATTGTCATTATCTTCTTTTTATCGTCGTTATTATCGTCGTTAATATCGTCGTTATTATGTCGTTATTATCGTCGTTAATATCGTCGTTATTTTGTCATAATCATCGTCGTTAATGTCGTCGTTATTATCGTCATATTTTGTCATAATCATCGTCGTTAATGTCGTCGTTATTATCGTCATTATCTTCGTTGTTATCGTCTTTATTATCCTCATAATTATCGTCGTTAATATCGTCGTTATTTTGTCATAATCATCGTCGTTATTATCGTCATTATCATCGTTGTTATCGTCCTTATAATCCTCATTATTATCGTCGTTAATATCGTCGTTATTTTGTCATAATCATCGTCGTTTATATCGTCATTATCATCGTTGTTACGTCCTTATTATCCTCATAATTATCGTCGTTATTATCGTCGTTATTTTGTCTTAATCATCGTCGTTAATGTCGTCGTTATTATCGTCATTATCTTCGTTGTTATCGTCATAATTATCATCGTTAATACCGTCGTTATTATTGTCATTATCTTCTTTTTATCGTCGTTATTATCGTCGTTAATATCGTCGTTATTATCGTCGTTATTATCGTCGTTAATATCGTCGTTATTTTGTCATAATCATCGTCGTTAGTGTCGTCGTTATTATCGTCATTATCATCGTTGTTATCGTCCTTATTATCCTCAAAATTATCGTCGTTAATATCGTCGTTATTTTGTCATAATCATCGTCGTTATATCGTCATTATCATCGTTGTTATCGTCCTTATTATCCTCAAATTATCGTCGTTAATATCGTCGTTATTATTGTCAATATCTTCTTTTTATCGTCGTTATTATCGTCGTTAATATCGCCGTTAATATCGTCATTACCATCGTTGTTATCTTCGTTAATATCCTCGTTATTTTGTCATAATCATCGTCGTAATGTCGTCGTTAATGTCGTCATTATCATCGTTGTTATCGTCCTTATTATCCTCAAAATTTTCGTCGTTAATATCGTCGTTATTTTGTCATAATCATCGTCGTTAATGTCGTCGTTATTATCGTCATTATCATCGTTGTTATCGTCCTTATTATCCTCAAAATTATCGTCGTTAATATCGTCGTTATTTTGTCATAATCATCGTCGTTAATGTCGTCGTTATTATCGTCATTATCATCGTTGTTATCGTCCTTATTATCCTCATAATTATCGTCGTTAATAACGTCGTTATTTTGTCATAATCATCGTCGTTTATATCGTCATTATCATCGTTGTTATCGTCCTTTTTATCCTCATAATTATCATCGTTAATATCGTCATTATTTTGTCATAATCATCGTCGTTAATGTCGTCGTTATTATCGTCATTATCATCGTTGTTATCGTCCTTATTATCCTCAAAATTATCGTCGTTATTTTGTCATAATCATCGTCGTTAATGTCGTCTTTATTATCGTCATTATCTTCGTTGTTATCGTCATAATTATCATCGTTAATACTGTCGTTATTATTGTCATTATCTTCTTTTTATCGTCGTTATTATCGTCGTTAATATCGTCGTTATTGTCGTTATTATCGTCATAATTATCATCGTTAATATCGTCGTTATTATGTCGTTATTATCGTCGTTAATATCGTCCTTAATATCGTCATTATCATCGTTGTTATCTTCGTTAATATCCTCGTTATTTTGTCATAATCATCGTCGTTAATGTCGTCGTTATTATCGTCATTATCATCGTTGTTATCGTCCTTATTATCCTCAAAATTATCGTGGTTAATATCGTCGTTATTTTGTCATAATCATCGTCGTTAATGTCGTCGTTATTATCGTCATTATCATCGTTGTTATCGTCCTTATTATCCTCATAATTATCGTCGTTAATAACGTCGTAATTTTGTCATAATCATCGTCGTTTATATCGTCATTATCATCGTTGTTATGGTCCTTTTTATCCTCATAATTATCGTCGTTAATATCGTCATTATTTTGTCATAATCATCGTCGTTAATGTCGTCGTTATTATCGTCATTATCATCGTTGTTATCGTCCTTATTATCCTCAAAATTATCGTCGTTATTTTGTCATAATCATCGTCGTTAATGTCGTCTTTATTATCGTCATTATCTTCGTTGTTATCGTCATAATTATCATCGTTAATACTGTCGTTATTATTGTCATTATCTTCTTTTTATCGTCGTTATTATCGTCGTTAATATCGTCGTTATTGTCGTTATTATCGTCATAATTATCATCGTTAATATCGTCGTTATTATTGTCATTATCTTCTTTTTATCGTCGTTATTATCGTCGTTAATATCGTCGTTATTATGTCGTTATTATCGTCGTTAATATCGTCGTTATTTTGTCATAATCATCGTCGTTAATGTCGTCGTTATTATCGTCATTATCATCGTTGTTATCTTTGTTAATATCGTCGTTATTTTGTCATAATCATCGTCGTTAATGTCGTCGTTATTATCGTCATTATCTTCGTTGTTATCGTCTTTATTATCCTCATAATTATCGTCGTTAATATCGTCGTTATTTTGTCATAATCATCGTCGTTATTATCGTCATTATCATCGTTGTTATCGTCCTTATTATCCTCATTATTATCGTCGTTAATATCGTCGTTATTTTGTCATAATCATCGTCGTTAATATCGTCGTTATTTTGTCATAATCATCGTCGTTTATATCGTCATTATCATCGTTGTTATCGTCCTTATTATCCTCATAATTATCGTCGTTATTATCGTCGTTATTTTGTCTTAATCATCGTCGTTAATGTCGTCGTTATTATCGTCATTATCTTCGTTGTTATCGTCATAATTATCATCGTTAATACCGTCGTTATTATTGTCATTATCTTCTTTTTATCGTCGTTATTATCGTCGTTAATATCGTCGTTATTATCGTCGTTATTATCGTCGTTAATATCGTCGTTATTTTGTCATAATCATCGTCGTTAGTGTCGTCGTTATTATCGTCATTATCATCGTTGTTATCGTCCTTATTATCCTCAAAATTATCGTCGTTAATATCGTCGTTATTTTGTCATAATCATCGTCGTTTATATCGTCATTATCATCGTTGTTATCGTCCTTATTATCCTCAAAATTATCGTCGTTAATATCGTCGTTATTATTGTCATTATCTTCTTTTTATCGTCGTTATTATCGTCGTTAATATCGCCGTTAATATCGTCATTACCATCGTTGTTATCTTCGTTAATATCCTCGTTATTTTGTCATAATCATCGTCGTTAATGTCGTCGTTATTATCGTCATTATCATCGTTGTTATCGTCTTTATTATCCTCATAATTATCGTCGTTAATATCGTCGTTATTTTGTCATAATCATCGTCGTTATTATCGTCATTATCATCGTTGTTATCGTCCTTATAATCCTCATTATTATCGTCGTTAATATCGTCGTTATTTTGTCATAATCATCGTCGTTTATATCGTCATTATCATCGTTGTTATCGTCCTTATTATCCTCAAAATTTTCGTCGTTAATATCGTCGTTATTTTGTCATAATCATCGTCGTTAATGTCGTCGTTATTATCGTCATTATCATCGTTGTTATCTTCGTTAATATCGTCGTTATTTTGTCATAATCATCGTCGTTTATATCGTCATTATCATCGTTGTTATGGTCCTTTTTATCCTCATAATTATCGTCGTTAATATCGTCATTATTTTGTCATAATCATCGTCGTTAATGTCGTCGTTATTATCGTCATTATCATCGTTGTTATCGTCCTTATTATCCTCAAAATTATCGTCGTTATTTTGTCATAATCATCGTCGTTAATGTCGTCTTTATTATCGTCATTATCTTCGTTGTTATCGTCATAATTATCATCGTTAATACTGTCGTTATTATTGTCATTATCTTCTTTTTATCGTCGTTATTATCGTCGTTAATATCGTCGTTATTGTCGTTATTATCGTCATAATTATCATCGTTAATATCGTCGTTATTATTGTCATTATCTTCTTTTTATCGTCGTTATTATCGTCGTTAATATCGTCGTTATTATGTCGTTATTATCGTCGTTAATATCGTCGTTATTTTGTCATAATCATCGTCGTTAATGTCGTCGTTATTATCGTCATTATCATCGTTGTTATCTTTGTTAATATCGTCGTTATTTTGTCATAATCATCGTCGTTAATGTCGTCGTTATTATCGTCATTATCTTCGTTGTTATCGTCTTTATTATCCTCATAATTATCGTCGTTAATATCGTCGTTATTTTGTCATAATCATCGTCGTTATTATCGTCATTATCATCGTTGTTATCGTCCTTATTATCCTCATTATTATCGTCGTTAATATCGTCGTTATTTTGTCATAATCATCGTCGTTAATATCGTCGTTATTTTGTCATAATCATCGTCGTTTATATCGTCATTATCATCGTTGTTATCGTCCTTATTATCCTCATAATTATCGTCGTTATTATCGTCGTTATTTTGTCTTAATCATCGTCGTTAATGTCGTCGTTATTATCGTCATTATCTTCGTTGTTATCGTCATAATTATCATCGTTAATACCGTCGTTATTATTGTCATTATCTTCTTTTTATCGTCGTTATTATCGTCGTTAATATCGTCGTTATTATCGTCGTTATTATCGTCGTTAATATCGTCGTTATTTTGTCATAATCATCGTCGTTAGTGTCGTCGTTATTATCGTCATTATCATCGTTGTTATCGTCCTTATTATCCTCAAAATTATCGTCGTTAATATCGTCGTTATTTTGTCATAATCATCGTCGTTTATATCGTCATTATCATCGTTGTTATCGTCCTTATTATCCTCAAAATTATCGTCGTTAATATCGTCGTTATTATTGTCATTATCTTCTTTTTATCGTCGTTATTATCGTCGTTAATATCGCCGTTAATATCGTCATTACCATCGTTGTTATCTTCGTTAATATCCTCGTTATTTTGTCATAATCATCGTCGTTAATGTCGTCGTTATTATCGTCATTATCATCGTTGTTATCGTCTTTATTATCCTCATAATTATCGTCGTTAATATCGTCGTTATTTTGTCATAATCATCGTCGTTATTATCGTCATTATCATCGTTGTTATCGTCCTTATAATCCTCATTATTATCGTCGTTAATATCGTCGTTATTTTGTCATAATCATCGTCGTTTATATCGTCATTATCATCGTTGTTATCGTCCTTATTATCCTCAAAATTTTCGTCGTTAATATCGTCGTTATTTTGTCATAATCATCGTCGTTAATGTCGTCGTTATTATCGTCATTATCATCGTTGTTATCTTCGTTAATATCGTCGTTATTTTGTCATAATCATCGTCGTTAATGTCGTCGTTATTATCGTCATTATCTTCGTTGTTATCGTCTTTATTATCCTCATAATTATCGTCGTTAATATCGTCGTTATTTTGTCATAATCATCGTCGTTATTATCGTCATTATCATCGTTGTTATCGTCCTTATAATCCTCATTATTATCGTCGTTAATATCGTCGTTATTTTGTCATAATCATCGTCGTTTATATCGTCATTATCATCGTTGTTATCGTCCTTATTATCCTCATAATTATCGTCGTTATTATCGTCGTTATTTTGTCTTAATCATCGTCGTTAATGTCGTCGTTATTATCGTCATTATCTTCGTTGTTATCGTCATAATTATCATCGTTAATACCGTCGTTATTATTGTCATTATCTTCTTTTTATCGTCGTTATTATCGTCGTTAATATCGTCGTTATTATCGTCGTTATTATCGTCGTTAATATCGTCGTTATTTTGTCATAATCATCGTCGTTAGTGTCGTCGTTATTATCGTCATTATCATCGTTGTTATCGTCCTTATTATCCTCAAAATTATCGTCGTTAATATCGTCGTTATTTTGTCATAATCATCGTCGTTTATATCGTCATTATCATCGTTGTTATCGTCCTTATTATCCTCAAAATTATCGTCGTTAATATCGTCGTTATTATTGTCATTATCTTCTTTTTATCGTCGTTATTATCGTCGTTAATATCGCCGTTAATATCGTCATTACCATCGTTGTTATCTTCGTTAATATCCTCGTTATTTTGTCATAATCATCGTCGTTAATGTCGTCGTTATTGTCGTCATTATCATCGTTGTTATCGTCCTTATTATCCTCAAAATTTTCGTCGTTAATATCGTCGTTATTTTGTCATAATCATCGTCGTTAATGTCGTCGTTATTATCGTCATTATCATCGTTGTTATCTTCGTTAATATCGTCGTCATTTTGTCATAATCATCGTCGTTAATGTCGTCGTTATTATCGTCATTATCTTCGTTGTTATCGTCTTTATTATCCTCATAATTATCGTCGTTAATATCGTCGTTATTTTGTCATAATCATCGTCGTTATTATCGTCATTATCATCGTTGTTATCGTCCTTATAATCCTCATTATTATCGTCGTTAATATCGTCGTTATTTTGTCATAATCATCGTCGTTTATATCGTCATTATCATCGTTGTTATCGTCCTTATTATCCTCATAATTATCGTCGTTATTATCGTCGTTATTTTGTCTTAATCATCGTCGTTAATGTCGTCGTTATTATCGTCATTATCTTCGTTGTTATCGTCATAATTATCATCGTTAATACCGTCGTTATTATTGTCATTATCTTCTTTTTATCGTCGTTATTATCGTCGTTAATATCGTCGTTATTATCGTCGTTATTATCGTCGTTAATATCGTCGTTATTTTGTCATAATCATCGTCGTTAGTGTCGTCGTTATTATCGTCATTATCATCGTTGTTATCGTCCTTATTATCCTCAAAATTATCGTCGTTAATATCGTCGTTATTTTGTCATAATCATCGTCGTTTATATCGTCATTATCATCGTTGTTATCGTCCTTATTATCCTCAAAATTATCGTCGTTAATATCGTCGTTATTATTGTCATTATCTTCTTTTTATCGTCGTTATTATCGTCGTTAATATCGCCGTTAATATCGTCATTACCATCGTTGTTATCTTCGTTAATATCCTCGTTATTTTGTCATAATCATCGTCGTTAATGTCGTCGTTATTGTCGTCATTATCATCGTTGTTATCGTCCTTATTATCCTCAAAATTTTCGTCGTTAATATCGTCGTTATTTTGTCATAATCATCGTCGTTAATGTCGTCGTTATTATCGTCATTATCATCGTTGTTATCGTCCTTATTATCCTCAAAATTATCGTCGTTAATATCGTCGTTATTTTGTCATAATCATCGTCGTTAATGTCGTCGTTATTATCGTCATTATCATCGTTGTTATCGTCCTTATTATCCTCATAATTATCGTCGTTAATAACGTCGTTATTTTGTCATAATCATCGTCGTTTATATCGTCATTATCATCGTTGTTATCGTCCTTTTTATCCTCATAATTATCATCGTTAATATCGTCATTATTTTGTCATAATCATCGTCGTTAATGTCGTCGTTATTATCGTCATTATCATCGTTGTTATCGTCCTTATTATCCTCAAAATTATCGTCGTTATTTTGTCATAATCATCGTCGTTAATGTCGTCTTTATTATCGTCATTATCTTCGTTGTTATCGTCATAATTATCATCGTTAATACTGTCGTTATTATTGTCATTATCTTCTTTTTATCGTCGTTATTATCGTCGTTAATATCGTCGTTATTGTCGTTATTATCGTCATAATTATCATCGTTAATATCGTCGTTATTATGTCGTTATTATCGTCGTTAATATCGTCCTTAATATCGTCATTATCATCGTTGTTATCTTCGTTAATATCCTCGTTATTTTGTCATAATCATCGTCGTTAATGTCGTCGTTATTATCGTCATTATCATCGTTGTTATCGTCCTTATTATCCTCAAAATTATCGTGGTTAATATCGTCGTTATTTTGTCATAATCATCGTCGTTAATGTCGTCGTTATTATCGTCATTATCATCGTTGTTATCGTCCTTATTATCCTCATAATTATCGTCGTTAATAACGTCGTAATTTTGTCATAATCATCGTCGTTTATATCGTCATTATCATCGTTGTTATGGTCCTTTTTATCCTCATAATTATCGTCGTTAATATCGTCATTATTTTGTCATAATCATCGTCGTTAATGTCGTCGTTATTATCGTCATTATCATCGTTGTTATCGTCCTTATTATCCTCAAAATTATCGTCGTTATTTTGTCATAATCATCGTCGTTAATGTCGTCTTTATTATCGTCATTATCTTCGTTGTTATCGTCATAATTATCATCGTTAATACTGTCGTTATTATTGTCATTATCTTCTTTTTATCGTCGTTATTATCGTCGTTAATATCGTCGTTATTGTCGTTATTATCGTCATAATTATCATCGTTAATATCGTCGTTATTATTGTCATTATCTTCTTTTTATCGTCGTTATTATCGTCGTTAATATCGTCGTTATTATGTCGTTATTATCGTCGTTAATATCGTCGTTATTTTGTCATAATCATCGTCGTTAATGTCGTCGTTATTATCGTCATTATCATCGTTGTTATCTTCGTTAATATCGTCGTTATTTTGTCATAATCATCGTCGTTAATGTCGTCGTTATTATCGTCATTATCTTCGTTGTTATCGTCTTTATTATCCTCATAATTATCGTCGTTAATATCGTCGTTATTTTGTCATAATCATCGTCGTTATTATCGTCATTATCATCGTTGTTATCGTCCTTATAATCCTCATTATTATCGTCGTTAATATCGTCGTTATTTTGTCATAATCATCGTCGTTTATATCGTCATTATCATCGTTGTTATCGTCCTTATTATCCTCATAATTATCGTCGTTATTATCGTCGTTATTTTGTCTTAATCATCGTCGTTAATGTCGTCGTTATTATCGTCATTATCTTCGTTGTTATCGTCATAATTATCATCGTTAATACCGTCGTTATTATTGTCATTATCTTCTTTTTATCGTCGTTATTATCGTCGTTAATATCGTCGTTATTATCGTCGTTATTATCGTCGTTAATATCGTCGTTATTTTGTCATAATCATCGTCGTTAGTGTCGTCGTTATTATCGTCATTATCATCGTTGTTATCGTCCTTATTATCCTCAAAATTATCGTCGTTAATATCGTCGTTATTTTGTCATAATCATCGTCGTTTATATCGTCATTATCATCGTTGTTATCGTCCTTATTATCCTCAAAATTATCGTCGTTAATATCGTCGTTATTATTGTCATTATCTTCTTTTTATCGTCGTTATTATTGTCGTTAATATCGCCGTTAATATCGTCATTACCATCGTTGTTATCTTCGTTAATATCCTCGTTATTTTGTCATAATCATCGTCGTTAATGTCGTCGTTATTGTCGTCATTATCATCGTTGTTATCGTCCTTATTATCCTCAAAATTTTCGTCGTTAATATCGTCGTTATTTTGTCATAATCATCGTCGTTAATGTCGTCGTTATTATCGTCATTATCATCGTTGTTATCGTCCTTATTATCCTCAAAATTATCGTCGTTAATATCGTCGTTATTTTGTCATAATCATCGTCGTTAATGTCGTCGTTATTATCGTCATTATCATCGTTGTTATCGTCCTTATTATCCTCATAATTATCGTCGTTAATAACGTCGTTATTTTGTCATAATCATCGTCGTTTATATCGTCATTATCATCGTTGTTATCGTCCTTTTTATCCTCATAATTATCATCGTTAATATCGTCATTATTTTGTCATAATCATCGTCGTTAATGTCGTCTTTATTATCGTCATTATCATCGTTGTTATCGTCCTTATTATCCTCAAAATTATCGTCGTTATTTTGTCATAATCATCGTCGTTAATGTCGTCTTTATTATCGTCATTATCTTCGTTGTTATCGTCATAATTATCATCGTTAATACTGTCGTTATTATTGTCATTATCTTCTTTTTATCGTCGTTATTATCGTCGTTAATATCGTCGTTATTGTCGTTATTATCGTCATAATTATCATCGTTAATATCGTCGTTATTATTGTCATTATCTTCTTTTTATCGTCGTTATTATCGTCGTTAATATCGTCGTTATTATGTCGTTATTATCGTCGTTAATATCGTCGTTATTTTGTCATAATCATCGTCGTTAATGTCGTCGTTATTATCGTCATTATCATCGTTGTTATCTTCGTTAATATCGTCGTTATTTTGTCATAATCATCGTCGTTAATGTCGTCGTTATTATCGTCATTATCTTCGTTGTTATCGTCTTTATTATCCTCATAATTATCGTCGTTAATATCGTCGTTATTTTGTCATAATCATCGTCGTTATTATCGTCATTATCATCGTTGTTATCGTCCTTATAATCCTCATTATTATCGTCGTTAATATCGTCGTTATTTTGTCATAATCATCGTCGTTTATATCGTCATTATCATCGTTGTTATCGTCCTTATTATCCTCATAATTATCGTCGTTATTATCGTCGTTATTTTGTCTTAATCATCGTCGTTAATGTCGTCGTTATTATCGTCATTATCTTCGTTGTTATCGTCATAATTATCATCGTTAATACCGTCGTTATTATTGTCATTATCTTCTTTTTATCGTCGTTATTATCGTCGTTAATATCGTCGTTATTATCGTCGTTATTATCGTCGTTAATATCGTCGTTATTTTGTCATAATCATCGTCGTTAATGTCGTCGTTATTATCGTCATTATCATCGTTGTTATCGTCCTTATTATCCTCAAAATTATCGTCGTTAATATCGTCGTTTTTTTGTCATAATCATCGTCGTTTATATCGTCATTATCATCGTTGTTATCGTCCTTATTATCCTCATAATTATCGTCGTTAATATCGTCGTTATTATTGTCATTATCTTCTTTTTATCGTCGTTATTATCGTCGTTAATATCGCCGTTAATATCGTCATTACCATCGTTGTTATCTTCGTTAATATCCTCTTTATTTTGTCATAATCATCGTCGTTAATGTCGTCGTTATTGTCGTCATTATCATCGTTGTTATCGTCCTTATTATCCTCAAAATTATCGTCGTTAATATCGTCGTTATTTTGTCATAATCATCGTCGTTAATGTCGTCGTTATTATCGTCATTATCATCGTTGTTATCGTCCTTATTATCCTCATTATTAACGTCGTTAATATCGTCGTTATTTTGTCATAATCATCGTCGTTTTTATCGTCATTATCATCGTTGTTATCGTCCTTATTATCCTCATAATTATCGTCGTTATTATCGTCGTTATTTTGTCATAATCATCGTCGTTTTTATCGTCATTATCATCGTTGTTATCGTCCTTATTATCCTCATAATTATCGTCGTTATTATCGTCGTTATTATGTCATAATCATCGTCGTTAATGTCGTCGTTATTATCGTCATTATATTCGTTGTTATCGTCATAATTATCATCGTTAATACTGTCGTTATTATTGTCATTATCTTCTTTTTATCGTCGATAATATCGTCGTTATTATCGTCGTTAATATCGTCGTTATTATCGTCGTTAATATCGTCGTTAATATCGTTATTATCATCGTTGTTATCGTCCTTATTATCCTCATAATTATCGTCGTTAATATCGTCGTTATTTTGTCATAATCATCGTCGTTTATATCGTCATTATCATCGTTGTTATCGTCCTTATTATCCTCATAATTATCGTCGTTAATATCGTCGTTATTTTGTCATAATCATCGTCGTTAATGTCGTCGCTATTATCGTCATTATCATCGTTGTTATCGTCCTTATTATCCTCAAAATTATCGTCGTTATATTGTCATAATCATCGTCGTCGTTATTATCGTCATTATCTTCGTTGTAATCGTCATAATTATCATCGTTAATACTGTCGTTATTATTGTCATTATCTTCTTTTTATCGTCGTTATTATCGTCGTTAATATCGTCGTTATTATCATCGTTATTATCGTCGTTAATATCGTCGTTAATATCGTCATTATCATCGTTGTTATCGTCCTTATTATCCTCATAATTATCGTCGTTAATATCGTCGTTATTTTGTCATAATCATCGTCGTTTATATCGTCATTATCATCGTTGTTATCGTCCTTATTATCCTCATAATTATCGTCGTTAATTTCGTCGTTATTTTGTCATAATCATCGTCGTTAATGTCGTCGTTATTATCGTCATTATCTTCGTTGTTATCGTCATAATTATCATCGTTAATACCGTCGTTATTATTGTCATTATCTTCTTTTTATCGTCGTTATTATCGTCATTAATATCGTCGTTATTATCGTCGTTATTATCGTCGTTAATATCGTCGTTATTTTGTCATAATCATCGTCGTTAATGTCGTCGTTATTATCGTCATTATCATCGTTGCTATCGTCCTTATTATCCTCAAAATTATCGTCGTTAATATCGTCGTTATATTGTCATAATCATCGTCGTTTATATCGTCATTATCATCGTTGTTATCGTCCTTATTATCCTCATAATTATCGTCGTTAATATCGTCGTTATTATTGTCATTATCTTCTTTTTATCGTCGTTATTATCGTCGTTAATATCGTCGTTAATATCGTCATTACCATCGTTGTTATCTTCGTTAATATCCTCGTTATTTTGTCATAATCATCGTCGTTAATGTCGTCGTTATTATCGTCATTATCATCGTTGTTATCGTCGTTATTATCCTCAAAATTATCGTGGTTAATATCGTCGTTATTTTGTCATAATCATCGTCGTTAATGTCGTCGTTATTATCGTCATTATCATCGTTGTTATCGTCTTTATTATCCTCATAATTATCGTCGTTAATATCGTCGTTATTTTGTCATAATCATCGTCGTTATTATTGTCATTATCATCGTTGTTATCGTCCTTATAATCCTCATTATTATCGTCGTTAATATCGTCGTTATTTTGTCATAATCATCGTCGTTTATATCGTCATTATCATCGTTGTTATCGTCCTTATTATCCTCATAATTATCGTCGTTATTATCGTCGTTATTTTGTCTTATTCATCGTCGATAATGTCGTCGTTATTATCGTCATTATCTTCGTTGTTATCGTCATAATTATCATCGTTAATACTGTCGTTATTATTGTCATTATCTTCTTTTTATCGTCGTTATTATCGTCGTTAATATCGTCGTTAATATCGTCATTACCATCGTTGTTATCTTCGTTAATATCCTCGTTATTTTGTCATAATCATCGTCGTTAATGTCGTCGTTATTGTCGTCATTATCATCGTTGTTATCGTCCTTATTATCCTCAAAATTATCGTCGTTAATATCGTAGTTATTTTGTCATAATCATCGTCGTAAATGTCGTCGTTATTATCGTCATTATCATCGTTGTTATCGTCCTTATTATCCTCATTATTATCGTCGTTAATATCGTCGTTATTTTGTCATAATCATCGTCGTTTATATCGTCATTATCATCGTTGTTATCGTCCTTATTATCCTCATAATTATCGTCGTTAATTTCGTCGTTATTTTGTCATAATCATCGTCGTTAATGTCGTCGTTATTATCGTCATTATCTTCGTTGTTATCGTCATAATTATCATCGTTAATACCGTCGTTATTATTGTCATTATCTTCTTTTTATCGTCGTTATTATCGTCGTTAATATCGTCGTTATTATCGTCGTTATTATCGTCGTTAATATCGTCGTTATTTTGTCATAATCATCGTCGTTAATGTCGTCGTTATTATCGTCATTATCATCGTTGTTATCGTCCTTATTATCCTCAAAATTATCGTCGTTAATATCGTAGTTATTTTGTCATAATCATCGTCGTTAATGTCGTCGTTATTATCGTCATTATCATCATTGTTATCGTCCTTATTATCCTCATTATTATCGTCGTTAATATCGTCGTTATTTTGTCATAATCATCGTCGTTTTTATCGTCATTATCATCGTTGTTATCGTCCTTATTATCCTCATAATTATCGTCGTTATTATCGTCGTTATTTTGTCATAATCATCGTCGTTAATATCGTCGTTATTTTGTCATAATCATCGTCGTTTTTATCGTCATTATCATCGTTGTTATCGTCCTTATTATCCTCATAATTATCGTCGTTATTATCGTCGTTATTTTGTCATAATCATCGTCGTTAATGTCCTCGTTATTATCGTCATTATCTCCGTTGTTATCGTCATAATTATCATCGTTAATACTGTCGTTATTATTGTCATTATCTTGTTTTATCGTCGTTATTATCGTCGTTAATATCGTCGTTATTATCGTCGTTAATATCGTCGTTATTATCGTCGTTATTATCGTCGTTAATATCGTCGTTAATATCGTCATTATCATCGTTGTTATCGTCCTTATTATCCTCATAATTATCGTCGTTAATATCGTCGTTATTTTGTCATAATCATCGTCGTTTATATCGTCATTATCATCGTTGTTATCGTCCTTATTATCCTCATAATTGTCGTCGTTAATTTCGTCATTATTTTGTCATAATCATCGTCGTTAATGTCGTCGTTATTATCGTCATTACCATCGTTGTTATCTTCGTTAATATCGTCGTTATTTTGTCATAAACTTCGTCGTTAATGTCGTCGTTATTATCGTCATTATCATCGTTGTTATCGTCCTTATTATCCTCATTATTATCGTCGTTAATATCGTCGTTATTTTGTCATAATCATCGTCGTTTTTATAGTCATTATCATCGTTGTTATCGTCCTTATTATCCTCATAATTATCGTCGTTATTATCGTCGTTATTTTGTCATAATCATCGTCGTTAATATCGTCGTTATTTTGTCATAATCATCGTCGTTTTTATCGTCATTATCATCGTTGTTATCGTCCTTATTATCCTCATAATTATCGTCGTTATTATCGTCGTTATTTTGTCATAATCATCGTCGTTAATGTCCTCGTTATTATCGTCATTATCTCCGTTGTTATCGTCATAATTATCATCGTTAATACTGTCGTTATTATTGTCATTATCTTGTTTTATCGTCGTTATTATCGTCGTTAATATCGTCGTTATTATTGTCGTTAATATCGTCGTTATTATCGTCGTTATTATCGTCGTTAATATCGTCGTTAATATCGTCATTATCATCGTTGTTATCGTCCTTATTATCCTCATAATTGTCGTCGTTAATTTCGTCATTATTTTGTCATAATCATCGTCGTTAATGTCGTCGTTATTATCGTCATTACCATCGTTGTTATCTTCGTTAATATCGTCGTTATTTTGTCATAATCATCGTCGTTAATGTCGTCGTTATTATCGTCATTATCATCGATGTTATCGTCCTTATTATCCTCAAAATTATCGTCGTTAATATCGTCGTTATTTTGTCATAATCATCGTCGTTAATGTCGTCGTTATTATCGTCATTATCATCGTTGTTATCGTCCTTATTATCCTCATAATTATCGTCGTTAATAACGTCGTTATTTTGTCATAATCATCTTCGTTTATATCGTCATTATCATCGTTGTTATCGTCCTTTTTATCCTCATAATTATCGTCGTTAATATCGTCATTATTTTGTCATAATCATCGTCGTTAATGTCGTCGTTATTATCGTCATTATCATCGTTGTTATCGTCCTTATTATCCTCAAAATTATCGTCGTTATTTTGTCATAATCATCGTCGTTAATGTCGTCTTTATTATCGTCATTATCTTCGTTGTTATCGTCATAATTATCATCGTTAATATCGTCGTTATTATTGTCATTATCTTCTTTTTATCGTCGTTATTATCGTCGTTAATATCGTCGTTATTATGTCGTTATTATCGTCGTTAATATCGTCCTTAATATCGTCATTATCATCGTTGTTATCTTCGTTAATATCCTCGTTATTTTGTCATAATCATCGTCGTTAATGTCGTCGTTATTATCGTCATTATCATCGATGTTATCGTCCTTATTATCCTCAAAATTATCGTCGTTAATATCGTCGTTATTTTGTCATAATCATCGTCGTTAATGTCGTCGTTATTATCGTCATTATCATCGTTGTTATCGTCCTTATTATCCTCATAATTATCGTCGTTAATAACGTCGTTATTTTGTCATAATCATCTTCGTTTATATCGTCATTATCATCGTTGTTATCGTCCTTTTTATCCTCATAATTATCGTCGTTAATATCGTCATTATTTTGTCATAATCATCGTCGTTAATGTCGTCGTTATTATCGTCATTATCATCGATGTTATCGTCCTTATTATCCTCAAAATTATCGTCGTTAATATCGTCGTTATTTTGTCATAATCATCGTCGTTAATGTCGTCGTTATTATCGTCATTATCATCGTTGTTATCGTCCTTATTATCCTCATAATTATCGTCGTTAATAACGTCGTTATTTTGTCATAATCATCTTCGTTTATATCGTCATTATCATCGTTGTTATCGTCCTTTTTATCCTCATAATTATCGTCGTTAATATCGTCATTATTTTGTCATAATCATCGTCGTGTATGTCGTCGTTATTATCGTCATTATCATCGTTGTTATCGTCCTTATTATCCTCAAAATTATCGTCGTTATTTTGTCATAATCATCGTCGTTAATGTCGTCTTTATTATCGTCATTATCTTCGTTGTTATCGTCCTTATTATCCTCAAAATTATCGTGGTTAATATCGTCGTTATTTTGTCATAATCTTCGTCGTTAATGTCGTCGTTATTATCGTCATTATCATCGTTGTTATCGTCTTTATTATCCTCATAATTATCGTCGTTAATATCGTCGTTATTTTGTCATAATCATCGTCGTTATTATCGTCATTATCATCGTTGTTATCGTCCTTATAATCCTCATTATTATCGTCGTTAATATCGTCGTTATTTTGTCATAATCATCGTCGTTTATATCGTCATTATCATCGTTGTTATCGTCCTTATTATCCTCATAATTATCGTCGTTATTTTGTCTTAATCATCGTCGATAATGTCGTCGTTATTATCGTCATTATCTTCGTTGTTATCGTCATAATTATCATCGTTAATACTGTCGTTATTATTGTCATTATCTTCTTTTTATCGTCGTTATTATCGTCGTTAATATCGTCGTTAATATCGTCATTACCATCGTTGTTATCTTCGTTAATATCCTCGTTATTTTGTCATAATCATCGTCGTTAATGTCGTCGTTATTGTCGTCATTATCATCGTTGTTATCGTCCTTATTATCCTCAAAATTATCGTCGTTAATATCGTCGTTATTTTGTCATAATCATCGTCGTTAATGTCGTCGTTATTATCGTCATTATCATCGTTGTTATAGTCCTTATTATCCTCATTATTATCGTCGTTAATATCGTCGTTATTTTGTCATAATCATCGTCGTTAATGTCGTCGTTATTATCGTCATTATCAACGTTGTTATCGTCTTTATTATCCTCATAATTATCGTCGTTAATATCGTCGTTATTTTGTCATAATCATCGTCGTTATTATCGTCATTATCATCGTTGTTATCGTCCTTATAATCTTCATTATTATCGTCGTTAATATCGTCGTTATTTTGTCATAATCATCGTCGTTTATATCGTCATTATCATCGTTGTTATCGTCCTTATTATCATCATAATTATCGTCGTTAATATCGTCGTTATTTTGTCATAATCATCGTCGTTAATGTCGTCGTTATTATCGTCATTATCATCGTTGTTATCGTCCTTATTATCCTCAAAATTATCGTGGTTAATATCGTCGTTATTTTGTCATAATCATCGTCGTTAATGTCGTCGTTATTATCGTCATTATCATCGTTGTTATCGTCTTTATTATCCTCATAATTATCGTCGTTAATATCGTCGTTATTTTGTCATAATCATCGTCGTTATTATCGTCATTATCATCGTTGTTATCGTCCTTATAATCCTCATTATTATCGTCGTTAATATCGTCGTTATTTTGTCATAATCATCGTCGTTTATATCGTCATTATCATCGTTGTTATCGTCCTTATTATCCTCATAATTATCGTCGTTATTATCGTCGTTATTTTGTCTTAATCATCGTCGATAATGTCGTCGTTATTATCGTCATTATCTTCGTTGTTATCGTCATAATTATCATCGTTAATACTGTCGTTATTATTGTCATTATCTTCTTTTTATCGTCGTTATTATCGTCGTTAATATCGTCGTTAATATCGTCATTACCATCGTTGTTATCTTCGTTAATATCCTCGTTATTTTGTCATAATCATCGTCGTTAATGTCGTCGTTATTGTCGTCATTATCATCGTTGTTATCGTCCTTATTATCCTCAAAATTATCGTCGTTAATATCGTCGTTATTTTGTCATAATCATCGTCGTTAATGTCGTCGTTATTATCGTCATTATCATCGTTGTTATCGTCCTTATTATCCTCATTATTATCGTCGTTAATATCGTCGTTATTTTGTCATAATCATCGTCGTTAATGTCGTCGTTATTATCGTCATTATCAACGTTGTTATCGTCTTTATTATCCTCATAATTATCGTCGTTAATATCGTCGTTATTTTGTCATAATCATCGTCGTTATTATCGTCATTATCATCGTTGTTATCGTCCTTATAATCTTCATTATTATCGTCGTTAATATCGTCGTTATTTTGTCATAATCATCGTCGTTTATATCGTCATTATCATCGTTGTTATCGTCCTTATTATCATCATAATTATCGTCGTTAATATCGTCGTTATTTTGTCATAATCATCGTCGTTAATGTCGTCGTTATTATCGTCATTATCATCGTTGTTATCGTCCTTATTATCCTCAAAATTATCGTGGTTAATATCGTCGTTATTTTGTCATAATCATCGTCGTTAATGTGGTCGTTATTATCGTCATTATCATCGTTGTTATCGTCTTTATTATCCTCATAATTATCGTCGTTAATATCGTCGTTATTTTGTCATAATCATCGTCGTTATTATCGTCATTATCATCGTTGTTATCGTCCTTATAATCCTCATTATTATCGTCGTTAATATCGTCGTTATTTTGTCATAATCATCGTCGTTATTATCGTCATTATCATCGTTGTTATCGTCCTTATAATCCTCATTATTATCGTCGTTAATATCGTCGTTATTTTGTCATAATCATCGTCGTTTATATCGTCATTATCATCGTTGTTATCGTCCTTATTATCCTCATAATTATCGTCGTTATTATCGTCGTTATTTTGTCTTAATCATCGTCGATAATGTCGTCGTTATTATCGTCATTATCTTCGTTGTTATCGTCATAATTATCATCGTTAATACTGTCGTTATTATTGTCATTATCTTCTTTTTATCGTCGTTATTATCGTCGTTAATATCGTCGTTAATATCGTCATTACCATCGTTGTTATCTTCGTTAATATCCTCGTTATTTTGTCATAATCATCGTCGTTAATGTCGTCGTTATTGTCGTCATTATCATCGTTGTTATCGTCCTTATTATCCTCAAAATTATCGTCGTTAATATCGTCGTTATTTTGTCATAATCATCGTCGTTAATGTCGTCGTTATTATCGTCATTATCATCGTTGTTATCGTCCTTATTATCCTCATTATTATCGTCGTTAATATCGTCGTTATTTTGTCATAATCATCGTCGTTTATATCGTCATTATCATCGTTGTTATCGTCCTTATTATCCTCATAATTATCGTCGTTAATTTCGTCGTTATTTTGTCATAATCATCGTCGTTAATGTCGTCGTTATTATCGTCATTATCTTCGTTGTTATCGTCATAATTATCATCGTTAATACCGTCGTTATTATTGTCATTATCTTCTTTTTATCGTCGTTATTATCGTCGTTAATATCGTCGTTATTATCGTCGTTATTATCGTCGTTAATATCGTCTTTATTTTGTCATAATCATCGTCGTTTTTATCGTCATTATCATCGTTGTTATCGTCCTTATTATCCTCATAATTATCGTCGTTAATATCGTCGTTATTATTGTCATTATCTTCTTTTTATCGTCGTTATTATCGTCGTTAATATCGTCGTTAATATCGTCATTACCATCGTTGTTACCTTCGTTAATATCCTCGTTATTTTGTCATAATCATCGTCGTTAATGTCGTCGTTATTATCGTCATTATCATCGTTGTTATTGTCCTTATTATCCTCAAAATTATCGTGGTTAATATCGTCGTTATTTTGTCATAATCATCGTCGTTAATGTCGTCGTTATTATCGTCATTATCATCGTTGTTATCGTCTTTATTATCCTCATAATTATCGTCGTTAATATCGTCGTTATTTTGTCATAATCATCGTCGTTATTATCGTCATTATCATCGTTGTTATCGTCCTTATAATCCTCATTATTATCGTCGTTAATATCGTCGTTATTTTGTCATAATCATCGTCGTTTATATCGTCATTATCATCGTTGTTATCGTCCTTATTATCCTCATAATTATCGTCGTTATTATCGTCGTTATTTTGTCTTAATCATCGTCGATAATGTCGTCGTTATTATCGTCATTATCTTCGTTGGTATCGTCATAATTATCATCGTTAATACTGTCGTTATTATTGTCATTATCTTCTTTTTATCGTCGTTATTATCGTCGTTAATATCGTCGTTAATATCGTCATTACCATCGTTGTTATCTTCGTTAATATCCTCGTTATTTTGTCATAATCATCGTCGTTAATGTCGTCGTTATTGTCGTCATTATCATCGTTGTTATCGTCCTTATTATCCTCAAAATTATCGTCGTTAATATCGTCGTTATTTTGTCATAATCATCGTCGTTAATGTCGTCGTTATTATCGTCATTATCATCGTTGTTATCGTCCTTATTATCCTCATTATTATCGTCGTTAATATCGTCGTTATTTTGTCATAATCATCGTCGTTTATATCGTCATTATCATCGTTGTTATCGTCCTTATTATCCTCATAATTATCGTCGTTAATATCGTCGTTATTTTGTCATAATCATCGTCGTTAATGTCGTCGTTATTATCGTCATCATCTTCGTTGTTATCGTCATAATTATCATCGTTAATACCGTCGTTATTATTGTCATTATCTTCTTTTTATCGTCGTTATTATCGTCGTTAATATCGTCGTTATTATCGTCGTTATTATCGTCGTTAATATCGTTGTTATTTTGTCATAATCATCGTCGTTAATGTCGTCGTTATTATCGTCATTATCATCGTTGTTATCGTCCTTATTATCCTCAAAATTATCGTCGTTAATATCGTCGTTATTTTGTCATAATCATCGTCGATAATGTCGTCGTTATTATCGTCATTATCATCGTTGTTATCGTCCTTATTATCCTCATTATTATCGTCGTTAATATCGTCGTTATTTTGTCATAATCATCGTCGTTTTTATCGTCATTATCATCGTTGTTATCGTCCTTATTATCCTCATAATTATCGTCGTTATTATCGTCGTTATTTTGTCATAATCATCGTCGTTAATATCGTCGTTATTTTGTCATAATCATCGTCGTTTTTATCGTCATTATCATCGTTGTTATCGTCCTTATTATCCTCATAATTATCGTCGTTATTATCGTCGTTATTTTGTCATAATCATCGTCGTTAATGTCCTCGTTATTATCGTCATTATCTCCGTTGTTATCGTCATAATTATCATCGTTAATACTGTCGTTATTATTGTCATTATCTTGTTTTATCGTCGTTATTATCGTCGTTAATATCGTCGTTATTATCGTCGTTAATATCGTCGTTATTATCGTCGTTATTATCGTCGTTAATATCGTCGTTAATATCGTTATTATCATCGTTGTTATCGTCCTTATTATCCTCATAATTATCGTCGTTAATATTGTCGTTATTTTGTCATAATCATCGTCGTTTATATCGTCATTATCATCGTTGTTATCGTCCTTATTATCCTCATAATTGTCGTCGTTAATTTCGTCATTATTTTGTCATAATCATCGTCGTTAATGTCGTCGTTATTATCGTCATTACCATCGTTGTTATCTTCGTTAATATCCTCGTTATTTTGTCATAATCATCGTCGTTAATGTCGTCGTTATTGTCGTCATTATCATCGTTGTTATCGTCCTTATTATCCTCAAAATTATCGTCGTTAATATCGTCGTTATTTTGTCATAATCATCGTCGTTAATGTCGTCGTTATTATCGTCATTATCATCGTTGTTATCGTCCTTATTATCCTCATTATTATCGTCGTTATTATTGTCATTATCTTCTTTTTATCGTCGTTATTATCGTCGTTAATATCGTCGTTATTATCGTCGTTATTATCGTCGTTAATATCGTCGTTATTTTGTCATAATCATCGTCGTTTTTATCGTCATTATCATCGTTGTTATCGTCCTTATTATCCTCATAATTATCGTCGTTAATATCGTCGTTATTATTGTCATTATCTTCTTTTTATCGTCGTTATTATCGTCGTTAATATCGTCGTTAATATCGTCATTACCATCGTTGTTACCTTCGTTAATATCCTCGTTATTTTGTCATAATCATCGTCGTTAATGTCGTCGTTATTATCGTCATTATCATCGTTGTTATTGTCCTTATTATCCTCAAAATTATCGTGGTTAATATCGTCGTTATTTTGTCATAATCATCGTCGTTAATGTCGTCGTTATTATCGTCATTATCATCGTTGTTATCGTCTTTATTATCCTCATAATTATCGTCGTTAATATCGTCGTTATTTTGTCATAATCATCGTCGTTATTATCGTCATTATCATCGTTGTTATCGTCCTTATAATCCTCATTATTATCGTCGTTAATATCGTCGTTATTTTGTCATAATCATCGTCGTTTATATCGTCATTATCATTGTTGTTATCGTCCTTATTATCCTCATAATTATCGTCGTTATTATCGTCGTTATTTTGTCTTAATCATCGTCGATAATGTCGTCGTTATTATCGTCATTATCTTCGTTGTTATCGTCATAATTATCATCTTTAATACTGTCGTTATTATTGTCATTATCTTCTTTTTATCGTCGTTATTATCGTCGTTAATATCGTCGTTAATATCGTCATTACCATCGTTGTTATCTTCGTTAATATCCTCGTTATTTTGTCATAATCATCGTCGTTAATGTCGTCGTTATTGTCGTCATTATCATCGTTGTTATCGTCCTTATTATCCTCAAAATTATCGTCGTTAATATCGTCGTTATTTTGTCATAATCATCGTCGTTAATGTCGTCGTTATTATCGTCATTATCATCGTTGTTATCGTCCTTATTATCCTCATTATTATCGTCGTTAATATCGTCGTTATTTTGTCATAATCATCGTCGTTTATATCGTCATTATCATCGTTGTTATCGTCCTTATTATCCTCATAATTATCGTCGTTAATTTCGTCGTTATTTTGTCATAATCATCGTCGTTAATGTCGTCGTTATTATCGTCATCATCTTCGTTGTTATCGTCATAATTATCATCGTTAATACCGTCGTTATTATTGTCATTATCTTCTTTTTATCGTCGTTATTATCGTCGTTAATATCGTCGTTATTATCGTCGTTATTATCGTCGTTAATATCGTTGTTATTTTGTCATAATCATCGTCGTTAATGTCGTCGTTATTATCGTCATTATCATCGTTGTTATCGTCCTTATTATCCTCAAAATTATCGTCGTTAATATCGTCGTTATTTTGTCATAATCATCGTCGATAATGTCGTCGTTATTATCGTCATTATCATCGTTGTTATCGTCCTTATTATCCTCATTATTATCGTCGTTAATATCGTCGTTATTTTGTCATAATCATCGTCGTTTTTATCGTCATTATCATCGTTGTTATCGTCCTTATTATCCTCATAATTATCGTCGTTATTATCGTCGTTATTTTGTCATAATCATCGTCGTTAATATCGTCGTTATTTTGTCATAATCATCGTCGTTTATATCGTCATTATCATCGTTGTTATCGTCCTTATTATCCTCATAATTATCGTCGTTATTATCGTCGTTATTTTGTCATAATCATCGTCGTTAATGTCCTCGTTATTATCGTCATTATCTCCGTTGTTATCGTCATAATTATCATCGTTAATACTGTCGTTATTATTGTCATTATCTTGTTTTATCGTCGTTATTATCGTCGTTAATATCGTCGTTATTATCGTCGTTAATATCGTCGTTATTATCGTCGTTATTATCGTCGTTAATATCGTCGTTAATATCGTCATTATCATCGTTGTTATCGTCCTTATTATCCTCATAATTATCGTCGTTAATATTGTCGTTATTTTGTCATAATCATCGTCGTTTATATCGTCATTATCATCGTTGTTATCGTCCTTATTATCCTCATAATTGTCGTCGTTAATTTCGTCATTATTTTGTCATAATCATCGTCGTTAATGTCGTCGTTATTATCGTCATCACCATCGTTGTTATCTTCGTTAATATCGTCGTTATTTTGTCATAATCATCGTCGTTAATGTCGTCGTTATTATCGTCATTATCATCGTTGTTATCGTCCTTATTATCCTCATTATTATCGTCGTAAATATCGTCGTTATTTTGTCATAATCATCGTCGTTTTTATAGTCATTATCATCGTTGTTATCGTCCTTATTATCCTCATAATTATCGTCGTTATTATCGTCGTTATTTTGTCATAATCATCGTCGTTAATATCGTCGTTATTTTGTCATAATCATCGTCGTTTTTATCGTCATTATCATCGTTGTTATCGTCCTTATTATCCTCATAATTATCGTCGTTATTATCGTCGTTATTTTGTCATAATCATCGTCGTTAATGTCGTCGTTATTATCGTCATTATCTCCGTTGTTATCGTCATAAATATCATCGTTAATACTGTCGTTATTATTGTCATTATCTTGTTTTATCGTCGTTATTATCGTCGTTAATATCGTCGTTATTTTGTCATAATCATCGTCGTTTATATCGTCATTATCATCGTTGTTATCGTCCTTATTATCCTCATAATTATCGTCGTTATTATCGTCGTTATTTTGTCTTAATCATCGTCGATAATGTCGTCGTTATTATCGTCATTATCTTCGTTGTTATCGTCATAATTATCATCGTTAATACTGTCGTTATTATTGTCATTATCTTCTTTTTATCGTCGTTATTATCGTCGTTAATATCGTCGTTAATATCGTCATTACCATCGTTGTTATCTTCGTTAATATCCTCGTTATTTTGTCATAATCATCGTCTTTAATGTCGTCGTTATTGTCGTCATTATCATCGTTGTTATCGTCCTAATTATCCTCAAAATTATCGTCGTTAATATCGTCGTTATTTTGTCATAATCATCGTCGTTAATGTCGTCGTTATTATCGTCATTATCATCGTTGTTATCGTCCTTATTATCCTCATTATTATCGTCGTTAATATCGTCGTTATTTTGTCATAATCATCGTCGTTTATATCGTCATTATCATCGTTGTTATCGTCCTTATTATTTTCATAATTATCGTCGTTAATTTCGTCGTTATTTTGTCATAATCATCGTCGTTAATGTCGTCGTTATTATCGTCATTATCTTCGTTGTTATCGTCATAATTATCATCGTTAATACCGTCGTTATTATTGTCATTATCTTCTTTTTATCGTCGTTATTATCGTCGTTAATATCGTCGTTATTATCGTCGTTATTATCGTCGTTAATATCGTCGTTATTTTGTCATAATCATCGTCGTTTTTATCGTCATTATCATCGTTGTTATCGTCCTTATTATCCTCATAATTATCGTCGTTAATATCGTCGTTATTATTGTCATTATCTTCTTTTTATCGTCGTTATTATCGTCGTTAATATCGTCGTTAATATCGTCATTACCATCGTTGTTATCTTCGTTAATATCCTCGTTATTTTGTTATAATCATCGTCGTTAATGTCGTCGTTATTATCGTCATTATCATCGTTGTTATCGTCCTTATTATCCTCAAAATTATCGTGGTTAATATCGTCGTTATTTTGTCATAATCATCGTCGTTAATGTCGTCGTTATTATCGTCATTATCATCGTTGTTATCGTCTTTATTATCCTCATAATTATCGTCGTTAATATCGTCGTTATTTTGTCATAATCATCGTCGTTATTATCGTCATTATCATCGTTGTTATCGTCCTTATAATCCTCGTTATTATCGTCGTTAATATCGTCGTTATTTTGTCATAATCATCGTCGTTTATATCGTCATTATCATCGTTGTTATCGTCCTTATTATCCTCATAATTATCGTCGTTATTATCGTCGTTATTTTGTCTTAATCATCGTCGATAATGTCGTCGTTATTATCGTCATTATCTTCGTTGTTATCGTCATAATTATCATCGTTAATACTGTCGTTATTATTGTCATTATCTTCTTTTTATCGTCGTTATTATCGTCGTTAATATCGTCGTTAATATCGTCATTACCATCGTTGTTATCTTCGTTAATATCCTCGTTATTTTGTCATAATCATCGTCGTTAATGTCGTCGTTATTGTCGTCATTATCATCGTTGTTATCGTCATTATTATCCTCAAAATTATCGTCGTTAATATCGTCGTTATTTTGTCATAATCATCGTCGTTAATGTCGTCGTTATTATCGTCATTATCATCGTTGTTATCGTCCTTATTATCCTCATTATTATCGTCGTTAATATCGTCGTTATTTTGTCATAATCATCGTCGTTTATATCGTCATTATCATCGTTGTTATCGTCCTTATTATCCTCATAATTATCGTCGTTAATTTCGTCGTTATTTTGTCATAATCATCGTCGTTAATGTCGTCGTTATTATCGTCATCATCTTCGTTGTTATCGTCATAATTATCATCGTTAATACCGTCGTTATTATTGTCATTATCTTCTTTTTATCGTCGTTATTATCGTCGTTAATATCGTCGTTATTATCGTCGTTATTATCGTCGTTAATATCGTTGTTATTTTGTCATAATCATCGTCGTTAATGTCGTCGTTATTATCGTCATTATCATCGTTGTTATCGTCCTTATTATCCTCAAAATTATCGTCGTTAATATCGTCGTTATTTTGTCATAATCATCGTCGGTAATGTCGTCGTTATTATCGTCATTATCATCGTTGTTATCGTCCTTATTATCCTCATTATTATCGTCGTTAATATCGTCGTTATTTTGTCATAATCATCGTCGTTTTTATCGTCATTATCATCGTTGTTATCGTCCTTATTATCCTCATAATTATCGTCGTTATTATCGTCGTTATTTTGTCATAATCATCGTCGTTAATATCGTCGTTATTTTGTCATAATCATCGTCGTTTTTATCGTCATTATCATCGTTGTTATCGTCCTTATTATCCTCATAATTATCGTCGTTATTATCGTCGTTATTTTGTCATAATCATCGTCGTTAATGTCCTCGTTATTATCGTCATTATCTCCGTTGTTATCGTCATAATTATCATCGTTAATACTGTCGTTATTATTGTCATTATCTTGTTTTATCGTCGTTATTATCGTCGTTAATATCGTCGTTATTATCGTCGTTAATATCGTCGTTATTATCGTCGTTATTATCGTCGTTAATATCGTCGTTAATATCGTCATTATCATCGTTGTTATCGTCCTTATTATCCTCATAATTATCGTCGTTAATATTGTCGTTATTTTGTCATAATCATCGTCGTTTATATCGTCATTATCATCGTTGTTATCGTCCTTATTATCCTCATAATTGTCGTCGTTAATTTCGTCATTATTTTGTCATAATCATCGTCGTTAATGTCGTCGTTATTATCGTCATCACCATCGTTGTTATCTTCGTTAATATCGTCGTTATTTTGTCATAATCATCGTCGTTAATGTCGTCGTTATTATCGTCATTATCATCGTTGTTATCGTCCTTATTATCCTCATTATTATCGTCGTAAATATCGTCGTTATTTTGTCATAATCATCGTCGTTTTTATAGTCATTATCATCGTTGTTATCGTCCTTATTATCCTCATAATTATCGTCGTTATTATCGTCGTTATTTTGTCATAATCATCGTCGTTAATATCGTCGTTATTTTGTCATAATCATCGTCGTTTTTATCGTCATTATCATCGTTGTTATCGTCCTTATTATCCTCATAATTATCGTCGTTATTATCGTCGTTATTTTGTCATAATCATCGTCGTTAATGTCGTCGTTATTATCGTCATTATCTCCGTTGTTATCGTCATAAATATCATCGTTAATACTGTCGTTATTATTGTCATTATCTTGTTTTATCGTCGTTATTATCGTCGTTTATATCGTCGTTATTTTGTCATAATCATCGTCGTTTATATCGTCATTATCATCGTTGTTATCGTCCTTATTATCCTCATAATTATCGTCGTTATTATCGTCGTTACTTTGTCTTAATCATCGTCGATAATGTCGTCGTTATTATCGTCATTATCTTCGTTGTTATCGTCATAATTATCATCGTTAATACTGTCGTTATTATTGTCATTATCTTCTTTTTATCGTCGTTATTATCGTCGTTAATATCGTCGTTAATATCGTCATTACCATCGTTGTTATCTTCGTTAATATCCTCGTTATTTTGTCATAATCATCGTCGTTAATGTCGTCGTTATTGTCGTCATTATCATCGTTGTTATCGTCCTAATTATCCTCAAAATTATCGTCGTTAATATCGTCGTTATTTTGTCATAATCATCGTCGTTAATGTCGTCGTTATTATCGTCATTATCATCGTTGTTATCGTCCTTAATTATCCTCATTATTATCGTCGTTAATATCGTCGTTATTTTGTCATAATCATCGTCGTTTATATCGTCATTATCATCGTTGTTATCGTCCTTATTATTTTCATAATTATCGTCGTTAATTTCGTCGTTATTTTGTCATAATCATCGTCGTTAATGTCGTCGTTATTATCGTCATTATCTTAGTTGTTATCGTCATAATTATCATCGTTAATACCGTCGTTATTATTGTCATTATCTTCTTTTTATCGTCGTTATTATCGTCGTTAATATCGTCGTATTATCGTCGTTATTATCGTCGTTAATATCGTCGTTATTTTGTCATAATCATCGTCGTTTTTATCGTCATTATCATCGTTGTTATCGTCCTTATTATCCTCATAATTATCGTCGTTAATATCGTCGTTATTATTGTCATTATCTTCTTTTTATCGTCGTTATTATCGTCGTTAATATCGTCGTTAATATCGTCATTACCATCGTTGTTATCTTCGTTAATATCCTCGTTATTTTGTCATAATCATCGTCGTTAATGTCGTCGTTATTATCGTCATTATCATCGTTGTTATCGTCCTTATTATCCTCAAAATTATCGTGGTTAATATCGTCGTTATTTTGTCATAATCATCGTCGTTAATGTCGTCGTTATTATCGTCATTATCATCGTTGTTATCGTCTTTATTATCCTCATAATTATCGTCGTTAATATCGTCGTTATTTTGTCATAATCATCGTCGTTATTATCGTCATTATTATCGTTGTTATCGTCCTTATAATCCTCGTTATTATCGTCGTTAATATCGTCGTTATTTTGTCATAATCATCGTCGTTTATATCGTCATTATCATCGTTGTTATCGTCCTTATTATCCTCATAATTATCGTCGTTATTATCGTCGTTATTTTGTCTTAATCATCGTCGATAATGTCGTCGTTATTATCGTCATTATCTTCGTTGTTATCGTCATAATTATCATCGTTAATACTGTCGTTATTATTGTCATTATCTTCTTTTTATCGTCGTTATTATCGTCGTTAATATCGTCGTTAATATCGTCATTACCATCGTTGTTATCTTCGTTAATATCCTCGTTATTTTGTCATAATCATCGTCGTTAATGTCGTCGTTATTGTCTTCATTATCATCGTTGTTATCGTCCTTATTATCCTCAAAATTATCGTCGTTAATATCGTCGTTATTTTGTCATAATCATCGTCGTTAATGTCGTCGTTATTATCGTCATTATCATCGTTGTTATCGTCCTTATTATCCTCATTATTATCGTCGTTAATATCGTCGTTATTTTGTCATAATCATCGTCGTTTATATCGTCATTATCATCGTTGTTATCGTCCTTATTATCCTCATAATTATCGTCGTTAATTTCGTCGTTATTTTGTCATAATCATCGTCGTTAATGTCGTCGTTATTATCGTCATTATCTTCGTTGTTATCGTCATAATTATCATCGTTAATACCGTCGTTATTATTGTCATTATCTTCTTTTTATCGTCGTTATTATCGTCGTTAATATCGTCGTTATTATCGTCGTTATTATCGTCGTTAATATCGTCGTTATTTTGTCATAATCATCGTCGTTAATGTCGTCGTTATTATCGTCATTATCATCGTTGTTATCGTCCTTATTATCCTCAAAATTATCGTCGTTAATATCGTCGTTATTTTGTCATAATCATCGTCGTTAATGTCGTCGTTATTATCGTCATTATCATCGTTGTTATCGTCCTTATTATCCTTATTATTATCGTCGTTAATATCGTCGTTATTTTGTCATAATCATCGTCGTTTTTATCGTCATTATCATCGTTGTTATCGTCCTTATTATCCTCATAATTATCGTCGTTATTATCGTCGTTATTTTGTCATAATCATCGTCGTTAATATCGTCGTTATTTTGTCATAATCATCGTCGTTTTTATCGTCATTATCATCGTTGTTATCGTCCTTATTATCCTCATAATTATCGTCGTTATTATCGTCGTTATTTTGTCATAATTATCGTCGTTAATGTCCTCGTTATTATCGTCATTATCTCCGTCGTTATCGTCATAATTATCATCGTTAATACTGTCGTTATTATTGTCATTATCTTGTTTTATCGTCGTTATTATCGTCGTTAATATCGTCGTTATTATCGTCGTTAATATCGTCGTTATTATCGTCGTTATTATCGTCGTTAATATCGTCGTTAATATCGTCATTATCATCGTTGTTATCGTCCTTATTATCCTCATAATTATCGTCGTTAATATCGTCGTTATTTTGTCATAATCATCGTCGTTTATATCGTCATTATCATCGTTGTTATCGTCCTTATTATCCTCATAACTGTCGTCGTTAATTTCGTCATTATTTTGTCATAATCATCGTCGTTAATGTCGTCGTTATTATCGTCATTATCATCGTTGTTATCGTCCTTATTATCCTCAAAATTATCGTCGTTATTTTGTCATAATCATCGTCGTTAATGTCGTCTTTATTATCGTCATTATCTTCGTTGTTATCGTCATAATAATCATCGTTAATACTGTCGTTATTATTGTCATTATCTTCTTTTTATCGTCGTTATTATCGTCGTTAATATCGTCGTTATTGTCGTTATTATCGTCATAATTATCATCGTTAATATCGTCGTTATTATTGTCATTATCTTCTTTTTATCGTCGTTATTATCGTCGTTAATATCGTCGTTATTATGTCGTTATTATCGTCGTTAATATCGTCCTTAATATCGTCATTATCATCGTTGTTATCTTCGTTAATATCCTCGTTATTTTGTCATAATCATCGTCGTTAATGTCGTCGTTATTATCGTCATTATCATCGTTGTTATCGTCCTTATTATCCTCAAAATTATCGTCGTTAATATCGTCGTTATTTTGTCATAATCATCGTCGTTAATGTCGTCGTTATTATCGTCATTATCATCGTTGTTATCGTCCTTATTATCCTCATAATTATCGTCGTTAATAACGTCGTTATTTTGTCATAATCATCGTCGTTTATATCGTCATTATCATCGTTGTTATCGTCCTTTTTATCCTCATAATTATCGTCGTTAATATCGTCATTATTTTGTCATAATCATCGTCGTTAATGTCGTCGTTATTATCGTCATTATCATCGTTGTTATCGTCCTTATTATCCTCAAAATTATCGTCGTTATTTTGTCATAATCATCGTCGTTAATGTCGTCTTTATTATCGTCATTATCTTCGTTGTTATCGTCATAATTATCATCGTTAATACTGTCGTTATTATTGTCATTATCTTCTTTTTATCGTCGTTAATATCGTCGTTATTGTTGTTATTATCGTCATAATTATCATCGTTAATATCGTCGTTATTATTGTCATTATCTTCTTTTTATCGTCGTTATTATCGTCGTTAATATCGTCGTTATTATGTCGTTATTATCGTCGTTAATATCGTCCTTATTATCGTCATTATCATCGTTGTTATCTTCGTTAATATCGTCGTTATTTTGTCATAATCATCGTCGTTAATGTCGTCGTTATTATCGTCATTATCAACGTTGTTATCGTCTTTATTATCCTCATAATTATCGTCGTTAATATCGTCGTTATTTTGTCATAATCATCGTCGTTATTATCGTCATTATCATCGTTGTTATCGTCCTTATAATCCTCATTATTATCGTCGTTAATATCGTCGTTATTTTGTCATAATCATCGTCGTTTATATCGTCATTATCATCGTTGTTATCGTCCTTATTATCCTCATAATTATGGTCGTTAATATCGTCGTTATTTTGTCATAATCATCGTCGTTAATGTCGTCGTTATTATCGTCATTATCATCGTTGTTATCGTCCTTATTATCCTCAAAATTATCGTGGTTAATATCGTCGTTATTTTGTCATAATCATCGTCGTTAATGTCGTCGTTATTATCGTCATTATCATCGTTGTTATCGTCTTTATTATCCTCATAATTATCGTCGTTAATATCGTCGTTATTTTGTCATAATCATCGTCGTTATTATCGTCATTATCATCGTTGTTATCGTCCTTATAATCCTCATTATTATCGTCGTTAATATCGTCGTTATTTTGTCATAATCATCGTCGTTTATATCGTCATTATCATCGTTGTTATCGTCCTTATTATCCTCATAATTATCGTCGTTAATATCGTCGTTATTTTGTCATAATCATCGTCGTTAATGTCGTCGTTATTATCGTTATTATCATCGTTGTTATCGTCCTTATTATCCTCAAAATTATCGTGGTTAATATCGTCGTTATTTTGTCATAATCATCGTCGTTAATGTCGTCGTTATTATCGTCATTATTATCGTTGTTATCGTCTTTATTATCCTCATAATTATCGTCGTTAATATCGTCGTTATTTTGTCATAATCATCGTCGTTATTATCGTCATTATCATCGTTGTTATCGTCCTTATAATCCTCATTATTATCGTCGTTAAAATCGTCGTTATTTTGTCATAATCATCGTCGTTTATATCGTCATTATCATCGTTGTTATCGTCCTTATTATCCTCATAATTATCGTCGTTATTATCGTCGTTATTTTGTCTTAATCATCGTCGATAATGTCGTCGTTATTATCGTCATTATCTTCGTTGTTATCGTCATAATTATCATCGTTAATACTGTCGTTATTATTGTCATTATCTTCTTTTTATCGTCGTTATTATCGTCGTTAATATCGTCGTTAATATCGTCATTACCATCGTTGTTATCTTCGTTAATATCCTCGTTATTTTGT
This sequence comes from Dolichovespula media, assembly GCA_911387685.1. Lineage (NCBI taxonomy): Eukaryota > Metazoa > Arthropoda > Insecta > Hymenoptera > Vespidae > Dolichovespula > Dolichovespula media. Next base: position 315,114 of record CAJVQJ010000025.1, on the reverse strand, counting down.
CATAATCATCGTCGTTAATGTCGTCGTTATTGTCGTTATTATCATCGTTGTTATCGTCCTTATTATCCTCAAAATTATCGTCGTTAATATCGTCGTTATTTTGTCATAATCATCGTCGTTAATGTCGTCGTTATTATCGTCATTATCATCGTTGTTATCGTTATTATTATCCTCATTATTATCGTCGTTAATATCGTCGTTATTTTGTCATAATCATCGTCGTTTATATCGTCATTATCATCGTTGTTATCGTCCTTATTATCCTCATAATTATCGTCGTTAATTTCGTCGTTATTTTGTCATAATCATCGTCGTTAATGTCGTCGTTATTATCGTCATTATCTTCGTTGTTATCGTCATAATTATCATCGTTAATACCGTCGTTATTATTGTCATTATCTTCTTTTTATCGTCGTTATTATCGTCGTTAATATCGTCGTTATTATCGTCGTTATTATCGTCGTTAATATCGTCGTTATTTTGTCATAATCATCGTCGTTTTTATCGTCATTATCATCGTTGTTATCGTCCTTATTATCCTCATAATTATCGTCGTTATTATCGTCGTTATTTTGTCATAATCATCGTCGTTAATGTCGTCGTTATTATCGTCATTATCTCCGTTGTTATCGTCATAATTATCATCGTTAATATCGTCGTTATTATTGTCATTATCTTCTTTTTATCGTCGTTATTATCGTCGTTAATATCGTCGTTATTATGTCGTTATTATCGTCGTTAATATCGTCCTTAATATCGTCATTATCATCGTTGTTATCTTCGTTAATATCCTCGTTATTTTGTCATAATCATCGTCGTTAATGTCGTCGTTATTATCGTCATTATCATCGTTGTTATCGTCCTTATTATCCTCAAAATTATCGTCGTTAATATCGTCGTTATTTTGTCATAATCATCGTCGTTAATGTCGTCGTTATTATCGTCATTATCATCGTTGTTATCGTCCTTATTATCCTCATAATTATCGTCGTTAATAACGTCGTTATTTTGTCATAATCATCGTCGTTTATATCGTCATTATCATCGTTGTTATCGTCCTTTTTATCCTCATAATTATCGTCGTTAATATCGTCATTATTTTGTCATAATCATCGTCGTTAATGTCGTCGTTATTATCGTCATTATCATCGTTGTTATCGTCCTTATTATCCTCATTATTTTCGTCGTTAATATCGTCGTTATTTTGTCATAATCATCGTCGTTTTTATAGTCATTATCATCGTTGTTATCGTCCTTATTATCCTCATAATTATCGTCGTTATTATCGTCGTTATTTTGTCATAATCATCGTCGTTAATATCGTCGTTATTTTGTCATAATCATCGTCGTTTTTATCGTCATTATCATCGTTGTTATCGTCCTTATTATCCTCATAATTATCGTCGTTATTATCGTCGTTATTTTGTCATAATCATCGTCGTTAATGTCGTCGTTATTATCGTCATTATCTCCGTTGTTATCGTCATAATTATCATCGTTAATATCGTCGTTATTATTGTCATTATCTTCTTTTTATCGTCGTTATTATCGTCGTTAATATCGTCGTTATTATGTCGTTATTATCGTCGTTAATATCGTCCTTATTATCGTCATTATCATCGTTGTTATCTTCGTTAATATCGTCGTTATTTTGTCATAATCATCGTCGTTAATGTCGTCGTTATTATCGTCATTATCATCGTTGTTATCGTCTTTATTATCCTCATAATTATCGTCGTTAATATCGTCGTTATTTTGTCATAATCATCGTCGTTATTATCGTCATTATCATCGTTGTTATCGTCCTTATAATCCTCATTATTATCGTCGTTAATATCGTCGTTATTTTGTCATAATCATCGTCGTTTATATCGTCATTATCATCGTTGTTATCGTCCTTATTATCCTCATAATTATCGTCGTTAATATCGTCGTTATTTTGTCATAATCATCGTCGTTAATGTCGTCGTTATTATCGTCATTATCATCGTTGTTATCGTCCTTATTATCCTCAAAATTATCGTGGTTAATATCGTCGTTATTTTGTCATAATCATCGTCGTTAATGTCGTCGTTATTATCGTCATTATCATCGTTGTTATCGTCTTTATTATCCTCATAATTATCGTCGTTAATATCGTCGTTATTTTGTCATAATCATCGTCGTTATTATCGTCATTATCATCGTTGTTATCGTCCTTATAATCCTCATTATTATCGTCGTTAATATCTTCGTTATTTTGTCATAATCATCGTCGTTTATATCGTCATTATCATCGTTGTTATCGTCCTTATTATCCTCATAATTATCGTCGTTATTATCGTCGTTATTTTGTCTTAATCATCGTCGATAATGTCGTCGTTATTATCGTCATTATCTTCGTTGTTATCGTCATAATTATCATCGTTAATACTGTCGTTATTATTGTCATTATCTTCTTTTTATCGTCGTTAATATCGTCGTTAATATCGTCGTTATTATCGTCGTTATTATCGTCGTTAATATCGTCGTTATTTTGTCATAATCATCGTCGTTAATGTCGTCGTTATTATCGTCATTATCATCGTTGTTATCGTCCTTATTATCCTCAAAATTATCGTCGTTAATATCGTCGTTATTTTGTCATAATCATCGTCGTTAATGTCGTCGTTATTATCGTCATTATCATCGTTGTTATCGTCCTTATTATCCTCATTATTATCGTCGTTAATATCGTCGTTATTTTGTCATAATCATCGTCGTTTTTATCGTCATTATCATCGTTGTTATCGTCCTTATTATCCTCATAATTATCGTCGTTATTATCGTCGTTATTTTGTCATAATCATCGTCGTTAATGTCCTCGTTATTATCGTCATTATCTCCGTTGTTATCGTCATAATTATCATCGTTAATACTGTCGTTATTATTGTCATTATCTTGTTTTATCGTCGTTATTATCGTCGTTAATATCGTCGTTATTATCGTCGTTATTATCGTCGTTAATATCGTCGTTAATATCGTCATTATCATCGTTGTTATCGTCCTTATTATCCTCATAATTATCGTCGTTAATATCGTCGTTATTTTGTCATAATCATCGTCGTTTATATCGTCATTATCATCGTTGTTATCGTCCTTATTATCCTCATAATTGTCGTCGTTAATTTCGTCATTATTTTGTCATAATCATCGTCGTTAATGTCGTCGTTATTATCGTCATTACCATCGTTGTTATCTTCGTTAATATCGTCGTTATTTTGTCATAATCTTCGTCGTTAATGTCGTCGTTATTATCGTCATTATCATCGTTGTTATCGTCCTTATTATCCTCATTATTATCGTCGTTAATATCGTCGTTATTTTGTCATAATCATCGTCGTTTTTATAGTCATTATCATCGTTGTTATCGTCCTTATTATCCTCATAATTATCGTCGTTATTATCGTCGTTATTTTGTCATAATCATCGTCGTTAATATCGTCGTTATTTTGTCATAATCATCGTCGTTTTTATCGTCATTATCATCGTTGTTATCGTCCTTATTATCCTCATAATTATCGTCGTTATTATCGTCGTTATTTTGTCATAATCATCGTCGTTAATGTCGTCGTTATTATCGTCATTATCTCCGTTGTTATCGTCATAATTATCATCGTTAATACTGTCGTTATTATTGTCATTATCTTGTTTTATCGTCGTTATTATCGTCGTTAATATCGTCGTTATTATCGTCGTTAATATCGTCGTTATTATCGTCGTTATTATCGTCGTTAATATCGTCGTTAATATAGTCATTATCATCGTTGTTATCGTCCTTATTATCCTCATAATTATCGTCGTTAATATCGTCGTTATTTTGTCATAATCATCGTCGTTTATATCGTCATTATCATCGTTGTTATCGTCCTTATTATCCTCATAATTATCGTCGTTATTATCGTCGTTATTTTGTCATAATCATCGTCGTTAATGTCGTCGTTATTATCGTCATTATCTCCGTTGTTATCGTCATAATTATCATCGTTAATATCGTCGTTATTATTGTCATTATCTTCTTTTTATCGTCGTTATTATCGTCGTTAATATCGTCGTTATTATGTCGTTATTATCGTCGTTATTATCGTCCTTAATATCGTCATTATCATCGTTGTTATCTTCGTTAATATCCTCGTTATTTTGTCATAATCATCGTCGTTAATGTCGTCGTTATTATCGTCATTATCATCGTTGTTATCGTCCTTATTATCCTCAAAATTATCGTCGTTAATATCGTCGTTATTTTGTCATAATCATCGTCGTTAATGTCGTCGTTATTATCGTCATTACCATCGTTGTTATCTTCGTTAATATCGTCGTTATTTTGTCATAATCTTCGTCGTTAATGTCGTCGTTATTATCGTCATTATCATCGTTGTTATCGTCCTTATTATCCTCATTATTATCGTCGTTAATATCGTCGTTATTTTGTCATAATCATCGTCGTTTTTATAGTCATTATCATCGTTGTTATCGTCCTTATTATCCTCATAATTATCGTCGTTATTATCGTCGTTATTTTGTCATAATCATCGTCGTTAATATCGTCGTTATTTTGTCATAATCATCGTCGTTTTTATCGTCATTATCATCGTTGTTATCGTCCTTATTATCCTCATAATTATCGTCGTTATTATCGTCGTTATTTTGTCATAATCATCGTCGTTAATGTCGTCGTTATTATCGTCATTATCTCCGTTGTTATCGTCATAATTATCATCGTTAATACTGTCGTTATTATTGTCATTATCTTGTTTTATCGTCGTTATTATCGTCGTTAATATCGTCGTTATTATCGTCGTTAATATCGTCGTTATTATCGTCGTTATTATCGTCGTTAATATCGTCGTTAATATCGTCATTATCATGGTTGTTATCGTCCTTATTATCCTCATAATTATCGTCGTTAATATCGTCGTTATTTTGTCATAATCATCGTCGTTTATATCGTCATTATCATCGTTGTTATCGTCCTTATTATCCTCATAATTGTCGTCGTTAATTTCGTCATTATTTTGTCATAATCATCGTCGTTAATGTCGTCGTTATTATCGTCATTATCATCGTTGTTATCGTCCTTATTATCCTCATTATTATCGTCGTTAATATCGTCGTTATTTTGTCATAATCATCGTCGTTATTATCGTCATTATCATCGTTGTTATCGTCCTTATAATCCTCATTATTATCGTCGTTAATATCGTGGTTATTTTGTCATAATCATCGTCGTTTATATCGTCATTATCATCGTTGTTATCGTCCTTATTATCCTCATAATTATCGTCGTTATTATCGTCGTTATTTTGTCATAATCTTCGTCGTTAATGTCGTCTTTATTATCGTCATTATCTTCGTTGTTATCGTCATAATAATCATCGTTAATACTGTCGTTATTATTGTCATTATCTTCTTTTTATCGTCGTTATTATCGTCGTTAATATCGTCGTTATTGTCGTTATTATCGTCATAATTATCATCGTTAATATCGTCGTTATTATTGTCATTATCTTCTTTTTATCGTCGTTATTATCGTCGTTAATATCGTCGTTATTATGTCGTTATTATCGTCGTTAATATCGTCCTTAATATCGTCATTATCATCGTTGTTATCTTCGTTAATATCCTCGTTATTTTGTCATAATCATCGTCGTTAATGTCGTCGTTATTATCGTCATTATCATCGTTGTTATCGTCCTTATTATCCTCAAAATTATCGTCGTTAATATCGTCGTTATTTTGTCATAATCATCGTCGTTAATGTCGTCGTTATTATCGTCATTATCATCGTTGTTATCGTCCTTATTATCCTCATAATTATCGTCGTTAATAACGTCGTTATTTTGTCATAATCATCGTCGTTTATATCGTCATTATCATCGTTGTTATCGTCCTTTTTATCCTCATAATTATCGTCGTTAATATCGTCATTATTTTGTCATAATCATCGTCGTTAATGTCGTCGTTATTATCGTCATTATCATCGTTGTTATCGTCCTTATTATCCTCAAAATTATCGTCGTTATTTTGTCATAATCATCGTCGTTAATGTCGTCTTTATTATCGTCATTATCTTCGTTGTTATCGTCATAATTATCATCGTTAATACTGTCGTTATTATTGCCATTATCTTCTTTTTATCGTCGTTAATATCGTCGTTATTGTCGTTATTATCGTCATAATTATCATCGTTAATATCGTCGTTATTATTGTCATTATCTTCTTTTTATCGTCGTTATTATCGTCGTTAATATCGTCGTTATTATGTCGTTATTATCGTCGTTAATATCGTCCTTATTATCGTCATTATCATCGTTGTTATCTTCGTTAATATCGTCGTTATTTTGTCATAATCATCGTCGTTAATGTCGTCGTTATTATCGTCATTATCATCGTTGTTATCGTCTTTATTATCCTCATAATTATCGTCGTTAATATCGTCGTTATTTTGTCATAATCATCGTCGTTATTATCGTCATTATCATCGTTGTTATCGTCCTTATAATCCTCATTATTATCGTCGTTAATATCGTCGTTATTTTGTCATAATCATCGTCGTTTATATCGTCATTATCATCGTTGTTATCGTCCTTATTATCCTCATAATTATCGTCGTTATTATCGTCGTTATTTTGTCTTAATCATCGTCGATAATGTCGTCGTTATTATCGTCATTATCTTCGTTGTTATCGTCATAATTATCATCGTTAATACTGTCGTTATTATTGTCATTATCTTCTTTTTATCGTCGTTATTATCGTCGTTAATATCGTCGTTAATATCGTCATTACCATCGTTGTTATCTTCGTTAATATCCTCGTTATTTTGTCATAATCATCGTCGTTAATGTCGTCGTTATTGTCGTCATTATCATCGTTGTTATCGTCCTTATTATCCTCAAAATTATCGTCGTTAATATCGTCGTTATTTTGTCATAATCATCGTCGTTAATGTCGTCGTTATTATCGTCATTATCATCGTTGTTATCGTCCTTATTATCCTCATTATTATCGTCGTTAATATCGTCGTTATTTTGTCATAATCATCGTCGTTTATATCGTCATTATCATCGTTGTTATCGTCCTTATTATCCTCATAATTATCGTCGTTAATTTCGTCGTTATTTTGTCATAATCATCGTCGTTAATGTCGTCGTTATTATCGTCATTATCTTCGTTGTTATCGTCATAATTATCATCGTTAATACCGTCGTTATTATTGTCATTATCTTCTTTTTATCGTCGTTATTATCGTCGTTAATATCGTCGTTATTATCGTCGTTATTATCGTCGTTAATATCGTCGTTATTTTGTCATAATCATCGTCGTTAATGTCGTCGTTATTATCGTCATTATCATCGTTGTTATCGTCCTTATTATTTTCAAAATTATCGTCGTTAATATCGTCGTTATTTTGTCATAATCATCGTCGTTAATGTCGTCGTTATTATCGTCATTATCATCGTTGTTATCGTCCTTATTATCCTCATTATTATCGTCGTTAATATCGTCGTTATTTTGTCATAATCATCGTCGTTTTTATCGTCATTATCATCGTTGTTATCGTCCTTATTATCCTCATAATTATCGTCGTTATTATCGTCGTTATTTTGTCATAATCATCGTCGTTAATGTCCTCGTTATTATCGTCATTATCTCCGTTGTTATCGTCATAATTATCATCGTTAATACTGTCGTTATTATTGTCATTATCTTGTTTTATCGTCGTTATTATCGTCGTTAATATCGTCGTTATTATCGTCGTTAATATCGTCGTTATTATCGTCGTTATTATCGTCGTTAATATCGTCGTTAATATCGTCATTATCATCGTTGTTATCGTCCTTATTATCCTCATAATTATCGTCGTTAATATCGTCGTTATTTTGTCATAATCATCGTCGTTTATATCGTCATTATCATCGTTGTTATCGTCCCTATTATCCTCATAATTGTCGTCGTTAATTTCGTCATTATTTTGTCATAATCATCGTCGTTAATGTCGTCGTTATTATCGTCATTACCATCGTTGTTATCTTCGTTAATATCGTCGTTATTTTGTCATAATCTTCGTCGTTAATGTCGTCGTTATTATCGTCATTATCATCGTTGTTATCGTCCTTATTATCCTCATTATTATCGTCGTTAATATCGTCGTTATTTTGTCATAATCATCGTCGTTTTTATAGTCATTATCATCGTTGTTATCGTCCTTATTATCCTCATAATTATCGTCGTTATTATCGTCGTTATTTTGTCATAATCATCGTCGTTAATATCGTCGTTATTTTGTCATAATCATCGTCGTTTTTATCGTCATTATCATCGTTGTTATCGTCCTTATTATCCTCATAATTATCGTCGTTATTATCGTCGTTATTTTGTCATAATCATCGTCGTTAATGTCGTCGTTATTATCGTCATTATCTCCGTTGTTATCGTCATAATTATCATCGTTAATACTGTCGTTATTATTGTCATTATCTTGTTTTATCGTCGTTATTATCGTCGTTAATATCGTCGTTATTATCGTCGTTAATATCGTCGTTATTATCGTCGTTATTATCGTCGTTAATATCGTCGTTAATATCGTCATTATCATGGTTGTTATCGTCCTTATTATCCTCATAATTATCGTCGTTAATATCGTCGTTATTTTGTCATAATCATCGTCGTTTATATCGTCATTATCATCGTTGTTATCGTCCTTATTATCCTCATAATTGTCGTCGTTAATTTCGTCATTATTTTGTCATAATCATCGTCGTTAATGTCGTCGTTATTATCGTCATTATCATCGTTGTTATCGTCCTTATTATCCTCATTATTATCGTCGTTAATATCTTCGTTATTTTGTCATAATCATCGTCGTTATTATCGTCATTATCATCGTTGTTATCGTCCTTATAATCCTCATTATTATCGTCGTTAATATCGTCGTTATTTTGTCATAATCATCGTCGTTTATATCGTCATTATCATCGTTGTTATCGTCCTTATTATCCTCATAATTATCGTCGTTATTATCGTCGTTATTTTGTCATAATCATCGTCGTTAATGTCGTCTTTATTATCGTCATTATCTTCGTTGTTATCGTCATAATAATCATCGTTAATACTGTCGTTATTATTGTCATTATCTTCTTTTTATCGTCGTTATTATCGTCGTTAATATCGTCGTTATTGTCGTTATTATCGTCATAATTATCATCGTTAATATCGTCGTTATTATTGTCATTATCTTCTTTTTATCGTCGTTATTATCGTCGTTAATATCGTCGTTATTATGTCGTTATTATCGTCGTTAATATCGTCCTTAATATCGTCATTATCATCGTTGTTATCTTCGTTAATATCCTCGTTATTTTGTCATAATCATCGTCGTTAATGTCGTCGTTATTATCGTCATTATCATCGTTGTTATCGTCCTTATTATCCTCAAAATTATCGTCGTTAATATCGTCGTTATTTTGTCATAATCATCGTCGTTAATGTCGTCGTTATTATCGTCATTATCATCGTTGTTATCGTCCTTATTATCCTCATAATTATCGTCGTTAATAACGTCGTTATTTTGTCATAATCATCGTCGTTTATATCGTCATTATCATCGTTGTTATCGTCCTTTTTATCCTCATAATTATCGTCGTTAATATCGTCATTATTTTGTCATAATCATCGTCGTTAATGTCGTCGTTATTATCGTCATTATCATCGTTGTTATCGTCCTTATTATCCTCAAAATTATCGTCGTTATTTTGTCATAATCATCGTCGTTAATGTCGTCTTTATTATCGTCATTATCTTCGTTGTTATCGTCATAATTATCATCGTTAATACTGTCGTTATTATTGCCATTATCTTCTTTTTATCGTCGTTAATATCGTCGTTATTGTCGTTATTATCGTCATAATTATCATCGTTAATATCGTCGTTATTATTGTCATTATCTTCTTTTTATCGTCGTTATTATCGTCGTTAATATCGTCGTTATTATGTCGTTATTATCGTCGTTAATATCGTCCTTATTATCGTCATTATCATCGTTGTTATCTTCGTTAATATCGTCGTTATTTTGTCATAATCATCGTCGTTAATGTCGTCGTTATTATCGTCATTATCATCGTTGTTATCGTCTTTATTATCCTCATAATTATCGTCGTTAATATCGTCGTTATTTTGTCATAATCATCGTCGTTATTATCGTCATTATCATCGTTGTTATCGTCCTTATAATCCTCATTATTATCGTCGTTAATATCGTCGTTATTTTGTCATAATCATCGTCGTTTATATCGTCATTATCATCGTTGTTATCGTCCTTATTATCCTCATAATTATCGTCGTTAATATCGTCGTTATTTTGTCATAATCATCGTCGTTAATGTCGTCGTTATTATCGTCATTATCATCGTTGTTATCGTCCTTATTATCCTCAAAATTATCGTGGTTAATATCGTCGTTATTTTGTCATAATCATCGTCGTTAATGTCGTCGTTATTATCGTCATTATCATCGTTGTTATCGTCATTATTATCCTCATAATTATCGTCGTTAATATCGTCGTTATTTTGTCATAATCATCGTCGTTATTATCGTCATTATCATCGTTGTTATCGTCCTTATAATCCTCATTATTATCGTCGTTAATTTCGTCGTTATTTTGTCATAATCATCGTCGTTAATATCGTCATTATCATCGTTGTTATCGTCCTTATTATCCTCATAATTATCGTCGTTAATATCGTCGTTATTTTGTCATAATCATCGTCGTTTATATCGTCATTATCATCGTTGTTATCGTCCTTATTATCCTCATAATTGTCGTCGTTAATTTCGTCATTATTTTGTCATAATCATCGTCGTTAATGTCGTCGTTATTATCGTCATTACCATCGTTGTTATCTTCGTTAATATCGTCTTTATTTTGTCATAATCTTCGTCGTTAATGTCGTCGTTATTATCGTCATTATCATCGTTGTTATCGTCCTTATTATCCTCATTATTATCGTCGTTAATATCGTCGTTATTTTGTCATAATCATCGTCGTTTTTATAGTCATTATCATCGTTGTTATCGTCCTTATTATCCTCATAATTATCGTCGTTATTATCGTCGTTATTTTGTCATAATCATCGTCGTTAATATCGTCGTTATTTTGTCATAATCATCGTCGTTTTTATCGTCATTATCATCGTTGTTATCGTCCTTATTATCCTCATAATTATCGTCGTTATTATCGTCGTTATTTTGTCATAATCATCGTCGTTAATGTCGTCGTTATTATCGTCATTATCTTCGTTGTTATCGTCATAATTATCATCGTTAATACTGTCGTTATTATTGTCATTATCTTGTTTTATCGTCGTTATTATCGTCGTTAATATCGTCGTTATTATCGTCGTTAATATCGTCGTTATTATCGTCGTTATTATCGTCGTTAATATCGTCGTTAATATCGTCATTATCATCGTTGTTATCGTCCTTATTATCCTCATAATTATCGTCGTTAATATCGTCGTTATTTTGTCATAATCATCGTCGTTTATATCGTCATTATCATCGTTGTTATCGTCCTTATTATCCTCATAATTATCGTCGTTATTATCGTCGTTATTTTGTCATAATCATCGTCGTTAATGTCGTCGTTATTATCGTCATTATCTCCGTTGTTATCGTCATAATTATCATCGTTAATATCGTCGTTATTATTGTCATTATCTTCTTTTTATCGTCGTTATTATCGTCGTTAATATCGTCGTTATTATGTCGTTATTATCGTCGTTAATATCGTCCTTAATATCGTCATTATCATTGTTGTTATCTTCGTTAATATCCTCGTTATTTTGTCATAATCATCGTCGTTAATGTCGTCGTTATTATCGTCATTATCATCGTTGTTATCGTCCTTATTATCCTCAAAATTATCGTCGTTAATATCGTCGTTATTTTGTCATAATCATCGTCGTTAATGTCGTCGTTATTATCGTCATTATCATCGTTGTTATCGTCCTTATTATCCTCATAATTATCGTCGTTAATAACGTCGTTATTTTGTCATAATCATCGTCGTTTATATCGTCATTATCATCGTTGTTATCGTCCTTATTATCCTCAAAATTATCGTCGTTAATATCGTCGTTATTTTGTCATAATCATCGTCGTTAATGTCGTCGTTATTATCGTCATTATCATCGTTGTTATCGTCTTTATTATCCTCATAATTATCGTCGTTAATATCGTCGTTATTTTGTCATAATCATCGTCGTTATTATCGTCATTATCATCGTTGTTATCGTCCTTATAATCCTCATTATTATCGTCGTTAATATCGTCGTTATTTTGTCATAATCATCGTCGTTTATATCGTCATTATCATCGTTGTTATCGTCCTTATTATCCTCATAATTATCGTCGTTATTATCGTCGTTATTTTGTCTTAATCATCGTCGATAATGTCGTCGTTATTATTGTCAATATCTTCGTTGTTATCGTCATAATTATCATCGTTAATACTGTCGTTATTATTGTCATTATCTTCTTTTTATCGTCGTTATTATCGTCGTTAATATCGTCGTTATTGTCGTTATTATCGTCATAATTATCATCGTTAATATCGTCGTTATTATTGTCATTATCTTCTTTTTATCGTCGTTATTATCGTCGTTAATATCGTCGTTATTATGTCGTTATTATCGTCGTTAATATCGTCCTTAATATCGTCATTATCATCGTTGTTATCTTCGTTAATATCCTCGTTATTTTGTCATAATCATCGTCGTTAATGTCGTCGTTATTATCGTCATTATCATCGTTGTTATCGTCCTTATTATCCTCAAAATTATCGTCGTTAATATCGTCGTTATTTTGTCATAATCATCGTCGTTAATGTCGTCGTTATTATCGTCATTATCATCGTTGTTATCGTCCTTATTATCCTCATAATTATCGTCGTTAATAACGTCGTTATTTTGTCATAATCATCGTCGTTTATATCGTCATTATCATCGTTGTTATCGTCCTTTTTATCCTCATAATTATCGTCGTTAATATCGTCATTATTTTGTCATAATCATCGTCGTTAATGTCGTCGTTATTATCGTCATTATCATCGTTGTTATCGTCCTTATTATCCTCAAAATTATCGTCGTTATTTTGTCATAATCATCGTCGTTAATGTCGTCTTTATTATCGTCATTATCTTCGTTGTTATCGTCATAATTATCATCGTTAATACTGTCGTTATTATTGCCATTATCTTCTTTTTATCGTCGTTAATATCGTCGTTATTGTCGTTATTATCGTCATAATTATCATCGTTAATATCGTCGTTATTATTGTCATTATCTTCTTTTTATCGTCGTTATTATCGTCGTTAATATCGTCGTTATTATGTCGTTATTATCGTCGTTAATATCGTCCTTATTATCGTCATTATCATCGTTGTTATCTTCGTTAATATCGTCGTTATTTTGTCATAATCATCGTCGTTAATGTCGTCGTTATTATCGTCATTATCATCGTTGTTATCGTCTTTATTATCCTCATAATTATCGTCGTTAATATCGTCGTTATTTTGTCATAATCATCGTCGTTATTATCGTCATTATCATCGTTGTTATCGTCCTTATAATCCTCATTATTATCGTCGTTAATATCGTCGTTATTTTGTCATAATCATCGTCGTTTATATCGTCATTATCATCGTTGTTATCGTCCTTATTATCCTCATAATTATCGTCGTTAATATCGTCGTTATTTTGTCATAATCATCGTCGTTAATGTCGTCGTTATTATCGTCATTATCATCGTTGTTATCGTCCTTATTATCCTCAAAATTATCGTGGTTAATATCGTCGTTATTTTGTCATAATCATCGTCGTTAATGTCGTCGTTATTATCGTCATTATCATCGTTGTTATCGTCTTTATTATCCTCATAATTATCGTCGTTAATATCGTCGTTATTTTGTCATAATCATCGTCGTTATTATCGTCATTATCATCGTTGTTATCGTCCTTATAATCCTCATTATTATCGTCGTTAATTTCGTCGTTATTTTGTCATAATCATCGTCGTTTATATCGTCGTTATCATCGTTGTTATCGTCCTTATTATCCTCATAATTATCGTCGTTATTATCGTCGTTATTTTGTCTTAATCATCGTCGATAATGTCGTCGTTATTATCGTCATTATCTTCGTTGTTATCGTCATAATTATCATCGTTAATACTGTCGTTATTATTGTCATTATCTTGTTTTATCGTCGTTATTATCGTCGTTAATATCGTCGTTATTATCATCGTTAATATCGTCGTTATTATCGTCGTTATTATCGTCGTTAATATCGTCGTTAATATCGTCATTATCATCGTTGTTATCGTCCTTATTATCCTCATAATTATCGTCGTTAATATCGTCGTTATTTTGTCATAATCATCGTCGTTTATATCGTCATTATCATCGTTGTTATCGTCCTTATTATCCTCATAATTTTCGTCGTTAATTTCGTCATTATTTTGTTATAATCATCGTCGTTAATGTCGTCGTTATTATCGTCATTACCATCGTTGTTATCTTCGTTAATATCGTCTTTATTTTGTCATAATCTTCGTCGTTAATGTCGTCGTTATTATCGTCATTATCATCGTTGTTATCGTCCTTATTATCCTCATTATTATCGTCGTTAATATCGTCGTTATTTTGTCATAATCATCGTCGTTTTTATAGTCATTATCATCGTTGTTATCGTCCTTATTATCCTCATAATTATCGTCGTTATTATCGTCGTTATTTTGTCATAATCATCGTCGTTAATATCGTCGTTATTTTGTCATAATCATCGTCGTTTTTATCGTCATTATCATCGTTGTTATCGTCCTTATTATCCTCATAATTATCGTCGTTATTATCGTCGTTATTTTGTCATAATCATCGTCGTTAATGTCGTCGTTATTATCGTCATTATCTTCGTTGTTATCGTCATAATTATCATCGTTAATACTGTCGTTATTATTGTCATTATCTTGTTTTATCGTCGTTATTATCGTCGTTAATATCGTCGTTATTATCGTCGTTAATATCGTCGTTATTATCGTCGTTATTATCGTCGTTAATATCGTCGTTAATATCGTCATTATCATCGTTGTTATCGTCCTTATTATCCTCATAATTATCGTCGTTAATATCGTCGTTATTTTGTCATAATCATCGTCGTTTATATCGTCATTATCATCGTTGTTATCGTCCTTATTATCCTCATAATTATCGTCGTTATTATCGTCGTTATTTTGTCATAATCATCGTCGTTAATGTCGTCGTTATTATCGTCATTATCTCCGTTGTTATCGTCATAATTATCATCGTTAATATCGTCGTTATTATTGTCATTATCTTCTTTTTATCGTCGTTATTATCGTCGTTAATATCGTCGTTATTATGTCGTTATTATCGTCGTTAATATCGTCCTTAATATCGTCATTATCATTGTTGTTATCTTCGTTAATATCCTCGTTATTTTGTCATAATCATCGTCGTTAATGTCGTCGTTATTATCGTCATTATCATCGTTGTTATCGTCCTTATTATCCTCAAAATTATCGTCGTTAATATCGTCGTTATTTTGTCATAATCATCGTCGTTAATGTCGTCGTTATTATCGTCATTATCATCGTTGTTATCGTCCTTATTATCCTCATAATTATCGTCGTTAATAACGTCGTTATTTTGTCATAATCATCGTCGTTTATATCGTCATTATCATCGTTGTTATCGTCCTTATTATCCTCAAAATTATCGTCGTTAATATCGTCGTTATTTTGTCATAATCATCGTCGTTAATGTCGTCGTTATTATCGTCATTATCATCGTTGTTATCGTCTTTATTATCCTCATAATTATCGTCGTTAATATCGTCGTTATTTTGTCATAATCATCGTCGTTATTATCGTCATTATCATCGTTGTTATCGTCCTTATAATCCTCATTATTATCGTCGTTAATATCGTCGTTATTTTGTCATAATCATCGTCGTTTATATCGTCATTATCATCGTTGTTATCGTCCTTATTATCCTCATAATTATCGTCGTTATTATCGTCGTTATTTTGTCTTAATCATCGTCGATAATGTCGTCGTTATTATTGTCAATATCTTCGTTGTTATCGTCATAATTATCATCGTTAATACTGTCGTTATTATTGTCATTATCTTCTTTTTATCGTCGTTATTATCGTCGTTAATATCGTCGTTAATATCGTCATTACCATCGTTGTTATCTTCGTTAATATCCTCGTTATTTTGTCATAATCATCGTCGTTAATGTCGTCGTTATTATCGTCATTATCATCGTTGTTATCGTCCTTATTATCCTCATTATTATCGTCGTTAATATCGTCGTTATTTTGTCATAATCATCGTCGTTTATATCGTCATTATCATCGTTGTTATCGTCCTTATTATCCTCATAATTATCGTCGTTAATTTCGTCGTTATTTTGTCATAATCATCGTCGTTAATGTCGTCGTTATTATCGTCATTATCTTCGTTGTTATCGTCATAATTATCATCGTTAATACCGTCGTTATTATTGTCATTATCTTCTTTTTATCGTCGTTATTATCGTCGTTAATATCGTCGTTATTATCGTCGTTATTATCGTCGTTAATATCGTCGTTATTTTGTCATAATCATCGTCGTTAATGTCGTCGTTATTATCGTCATTATCATCGTTGTTATCGTCCTTATTATCCTCAAAATTATCGTCGTTAATATCGTCGTTATTTTGTCATAATCATCGTCGTTAATGTCGTCGTTATTATCGTCATTATCATCGTTGTTATCGTCCTTATTATCCTCATTATTATCGTCGTTAATATCGTCGTTATTTTGTCATAATCATCGTCGTTTTTATCGTCATTATCATCGTTGTTATCGTCCTTATTATCCTCATAATTATCGTCGTTATTATCGTCGTTATTTTGTCATAATCATCGTCGTTAATGTCCTCGTTATTATCGTCATTATCTCCGTTGTTATCGTCATAATTATCATCGTTAATACTGTCGTTATTATTGTCATTATCTTGTTTTATCGTCGTTATTATCGTCGTTAATATCGTCGTTATTATCGTCGTTAATATCGTCGTTATTATCGTCGTTATTATCGTCGTTAATATCGTCGTTAATATCGTCATTATCATCGTTGTTATCGTCCTTATTATCCTCATAATTATCGTCGTTAATATCGTCGTTATTTTGTCATAATCATCGTCGTTTATATCGTCATTATCATCGTTGTTATCGTCCTTATTATCCTCATAATTGTCGTCGTTAATTTCGTCATTATTTTGTCATAATCATCGTCGTTAATGTCGTCGTTATTATCGTCATTATCTTCGTTGTTATCGTCATAATTATCATCGTTAATACCGTCGTTATTATTGTCATTATCTTCTTTTTATCGTCGTTATTATCGTCGTTAATATCGTCGTTATTATCGTCGTTATTATCGTCGTTAATATCGTCGTTATTTTGTCATAATCATCGTCGTTAATGTCGTCGTTATTATCGTCATTATCATCGTTGTTATCGTCCTTATTATCCTCAAAATTATCGTCGTTAATATCGTCGTTATTTTGTCATAATCATCGTCCTTAATATCGTCATTATCATCGTTGTTATCTTCGTTAATATCCTCGTTATTTTGTCATAATCATCGTCGTTAATGTCGTCGTTATTATCGTCATTATCATCGTTGTTATCGTCCTTATTATCCTCAAAATTATCGTCGTTAATATCGTCGTTATTTTGTCATAATCATCGTCGTTAATGTCGTCGTTATTATCGTCATTATCATCGTTGTTATCGTCCTTATTATCCTCATAATTATCGTCGTTAATAACGTCGTTATTTTGTCATAATCATCGTCGTTTATATCGTCATTATCATCGTTGTTATCGTCCTTTTTATCCTCATAATTATCGTCGTTAATATCGTCATTATTTTGTCATAATCATCGTCGTTAATGTCGTCGTTATTATCGTCATTATCATCGTTGTTATCGTCCTTATTATCCTCAAAATTATCGTCGTTATTTTGTCATAATCATCGTCGTTAATGTCGTCTTTATTATCGTCATTATCTTCGTTGTTATCGTCATAATTATCATCGTTAATACTGTCGTTATTATTGTCATTATCTTCTTTTTATCGTCGTTAATATCGTCGTTATTGTCGTTATTATCGTCATAATTATCATCGTTAATATCGACGTTATTATTGTCATTATCTTCTTTTTATCGTCGTTATTATCGTCGTTAATATCGTCGTTATTATGTCGTTATTATCGTCGTTAATATCGTCCTTATTATCGTCATTATCATCGTTGTTATCTTCGTTAATATCGTCGTTATTTTGTCATAATCATCGTCGTTAATGTCGTCGTTATTATCGTCATTATCAACGTTGTTATCGTCTTTATTATCCTCATAATTATCGTCGTTAATATCGTCGTTATTTTGTCATAATCATCGTCGTTATTATCGTCATTATCATCGTTGTTATCGTCCTTATAATCCTCATTATTATCGTCGTTAATATCGTCGTTATTTTGTCATAATCATCGTCGTTTATATCGTCATTATCATCGTTGTTATCGTCCTTATTATCCTCATAATTATCGTCGTTAATATCGTCGTTATTTTGTCATAATCATCGTCGTTAATGTCGTCGTTATTATCGTCATTATCATCGTTGTTATCGTCCTTATTATCCTCAAAATTATCGTGGTTAATATCGTCGTTATTTTGTCATAATCATCGTCGTTAATGTCGTCGTTATTATCGTCATTATCATCGTTGTTATCGTCTTTATTATCCTCATAATTATCGTCGTTAATATCGTCGTTATTTTGTCATAATCATCGTCGTTATTATCGTCATTATCATCGTTGATATCGTCCTTATAATCCTCATTATTATCGTCGTTAATATCGTCGTTATTTTGTCATAATCATCGTCGTTTATATCGTCATTATCATCGTTGTTATCGTCCTTATTATCCTCATAATTATCGTCGTTATTATCGTCGTTATTTTGTCTTAATCATCGTCGATAATGTCGTCGTTATTATCGTCATTATCTTCGTTGTTATCGTCATAATTATCATCGTTAATACTGTCGTTATTATTGTCATTATCTTCTTTTTATCGTCGTTATTATCGTCGTTAATATCGTCGTTAATATCGTCATTACCATCGTTGTTATCTTCGTTAATATCCTCGTTATTTTGTCATAATCATCGTCGTTAATGTCGTCGTTATTGTCGTCATTATCATTGTTGTTTTCGTCCTTATTATCCTCAAAATTATCGTCGTTAATATCGTCGTTATTTTGTCATAATCATCGTCGTTAATGTCGTCGTTATTATCGTCATTATCATCGTTGTTATCGTCCTTATTATCCTCATTATTATCGTCGTTAATATCGTCGTTATTTTGTCATAATCATCGTCGTTTATATCGTCATTATCATCGTTGTTATCGTCCCTTATTATCCTCATAATTATCGTCGTTAATTTCGTCGTTATTTTGTCATAATCATCGTCGTTAATGTCGTCGTTATTATCGTCATTATCTTCGTTGTTATCGTCATAATTATCATCGTTAATACCGTCGTTATTATTGTCATTATCTTCTTTTTATCGTCGTTATTATCGTCGTTAATATCGTCGTTATTATCGTCGTTATTATCGTCGTTAATATCGTCGTTATTTTGTCATAATCATCGTCGTTAATGTCGTCGTTATTATCGTCATTATCATCGTTGTTATCGTCCTTATTAACCTCAAAATTATCGTCGTTAATATCGTCGTTATTTTGTCATAATCATCGTCGTTAATGTCGTCGTTAGTATCGTCATTATCATCGTTGTTATCGTCCTTATTATCTTCATTATTATCGTCGTTAATATCGTCGTTATTTTGTCATAATCATCGTCGTTTTTATCGTCATTATCATCGTTGTTATCGTCCTTATTATCCTCATAATTATCGTCGTTATTATCGTCGTTATTTTGTCATAATCATCGTCGTTAATATCGTCGTTATTTTGTCATAATCATCGTCGTTTTTATCGTCATTATCATCGTTGTTATCGTCCTTATTATCCTCATAATTATAGTCGTTATTATCGTCGTTATTTTGTCATAATCATCGTCGTTAATGTCCTCGTTATTATCGTCATTATCTCCGTTGTTATCGTCATAATTATCATCGTTAATACTGTCGTTATTATTGTCATTATCTTGTTTTATCGTCGTTATTATCGTCGTTAATATCGTCGTTATTATCGTCGTTAATATCGTCGTTATTATCGTCGTTATTATCGTCGTTAATATCGTCGTTAATATCGTCATTATCATCGTTGTTATCGTCCTTATTATCCTCATAATAATCGTCGTTAATATCGTCGTTATTTTGTCATAATCATCGTCGTTAATGTCGTCGTTATTATCGTCATTATCATCGTTGTTATCGTCCTTATTATCCTCATTATTATCGTCGTTAATATCGTCGTTATTTTGTCATAATCATCGTCGTTTATATCGTCATTATCATCGTTGTTATCGTCCTTATTATCCTCATAATTATCGTCGTTAATTTCGTCGTTATTTTGTCATAATCATCGTCGTTAATGTCGTCGTTATTATCGTCATTATCATCGTTGTTATCGTCCTTATTATCCTCAAAATTATCGTCGTTATTTTGTCATAATCATCGTCGTTAATGTCGTCTTTATTATCGTCATTATCTTCGTTGTTATCGTCATAATAATCATCGTTAATACTGTCGTTATTATTGTCATTATCTTCTTTTTATCGTCGTTATTATCGTCGTTAATATCGTCGTTATTGTCGTTATTATCGTCATAATTATCATCGTTAATATCGTCGTTATTATTGTCATTATCTTCTTTTTATCGTCGTTATTATCGTCGTTAATATCGTCGTTAATATCGTCATTACCATCGTTGTTATCTTCGTTAATATCCTCGTTATTTTGTCATAATCATCGTCGTTAATGTCGTCGTTATTGTCGTCATTATCATCGTTGTTATCGTCCTTATTATCCTCAAAATTATCGTCGTAAATATCGTCGTTATTTTGTCATAATCATCGTCGTTAATGTCGTCGTTATTATCGTCATTATCATCGTTGTTATCGTCCTTATTATCCTCATTATTATCGTCGTTAATATCGTCGTTATTTTGTCATAATCATCGTCGTTTATATCGTCATTATCATCGTTGTTATCGTCCTTATTATCCTCATAATTATCGTCGTTAATTTCGTCGTTATTTTGTCATAATCATCGTCGTTAATGTCGTCGTTATTATCGTCATTATCTTCGTTGTTATCGTCATAATTATCATCGTTAATACCGTCGTTATTATTGTCATTATCTTCTTTTTATCGTCGTTATTATCGTCGTTAATATCGTCGTTATTATCGTCGTTATTATCGTCGTTAATATCGTCGTTATTTTGTCATAATCATCGTCCTTATTATCGTCATTATCATCGTTGTTATCGTCCTTATAATCCTTATTATTATCGTCGTTAATATCGTCGTTATTTTGTCATAATCATCGTCGTTTATATCGTCATTATCATCGTTGTTATCGTCCTTATTATCCTCATAATTATCGTCGTTATTATCGTCGTTATTTTGTCTTAATCATCGTCGATAATGTCGTCGTTATTATCGTCATTATCTTCGTTGTTATCGTCATAATTATCATCGTTAATACTGTCGTTATTATTGTCATTATCTTCTTTTTATCGTCGTTATTATCGTCGTTAATATCGTCGTTAATATCGTCATTACCATCGTTGTTATCTTCGTTAATATCCTCGTTATTTTGTCATAATCATCGTCGTTAATGTCGTCGTTATTGTCGTCATTATCATCGTTGTTATCGTCCTTATTATCCTCAAAATTATCGTCGTTAATATCGTCGTTATTTTGTCATAATCATCGTCGTTAATGTCGTCGTTATTATCGTTATTATCATCGTTGTTATCGTCCTTATTATCCTCATTATTATCGTCGTTAATATCGTCGTTATTTTGTCATAATCATCGTCGTTTATATCGTCATTATCATCGTTGTTATCGTCCTTATTATCCTCATAATTATCGTCGTTAATTTCGTCGTTATTTTGTCATAATCATCGTCGTTAATGTCGTCGTTATTATCGTCATTATCTTCGTTGTTATCGTCATAATTATCATCGTTAATACCGTCGTTATTATTGTCATTATCTTCTTTTTATCGTCGTTATTATCGTCGTTAATATCGTCGTTGTTATCGTCGTTATTATCGTCGATAATATCGTCGTTATTTTGTCATAATCATCGTCGTTTTTATCGTCATTATAATCGTTGTTATCGTCCTTATTATCCTCATTATTATCGTCGTTAATATCGTCGTTATTTTGTCATAATCATCGTCGTTTTTATCGTCATTATCATCGTTGTTATCGTCCTTATTATCCTCATAATTATCGTCGTTATTATCGTCGTTATTTTGTCATAATCATCGTCGTTAATATCGTCGTTATTTTGTCATAATCATCGTCGTTTTTATCGTCATTATCATCGTTGTTATCGTCCTTATTATCCTCATAATTATCGTCTTTAATATCGTCGTTATTATTGTCATTATCTACTTTTTATCGTCGTTATTATCGTCGTTAATATCGTCGTTAATATCGTCATTATCATCGTTGTTATCGTCGTTAATATCGTCGTTATTTTGTCATAATCATCGTCGTTTTTATAGTCATTATCATCGTTGTTATCGTCCTTATTATCCTCATAATTATCGTCGTTATTATCGTTGTTATTTTGTCATAATCATCGTCGTTAATATCGTCGTTATTTTGTCATAATCATCGTCGTTTTTATCGTCATTATCATCGTTGTTATCGTCCTTATTATCCTCATAATTATCGTCGTTATTATCGTCGTTATTATCGTCGTTATTTTGTCATAATCATCGTCGTTAATGTCGTCGTTATTATCGTCATTATCTCCGTTGTTATCGTCATAACTATCATCGTTAATATCGTCGTTATTATTGTCATTATCTTCTTTTTATCGTCGTTATTATCGTCGTTAATATCGTCGTTATTATGTCGTTATTATCGTCGTTAATATCGTCCTTAATATCGTCATTATCATCGTTGTTATCTTCGTTAATATCCTCGTTATTTTGTCATAATCATCGTCGTTAATGTCGTCGTTATTATCGTCATTATCATCGTTGTTATCGTCCTTATTATCCTCAAAATTATCGTCGTTAATATCGTCGTTATTTTGTCATAATCATCGTCGTTAATGTCGTCGTTATTATCGTCATTATCATCGTTGTTATCGTCCTTATTATCCAAATAATTATCGTCGTTAATAACGTCGTTATTTTGTCATAATCATCGTCGTTTATATCGTCATTATCATCGTTGTTATCGTCCTTTTTATCCTCATAATTATCGTCGTTAATATCGTCATTATTTTGTCATAATCATCGTCGTTAATGTCGTCGTTATTATCGTCATTATCATCGTTGTTATCGTCCTTATTATCCTCAAAATTATCGTCGTTATTTTGTCATAATCATAGTCGTTAATGTCGTCTTTATTATCGTCATTATCTTCGTTGTTATCGTCATAATTATCATCGTTAATACTGTCGTTATTATTGTCATTATCTTCTTTTTATCGTCGTTAATATCGTCGTTATTGTCGTTATTATCGTCATAATTATCATCGTTAATATCGTCGTTATTATTGTCATTATCTTCTTTTTATCGTCGTTATTATCGTCGTTAATATCGTCGTTATTATGTCGTTATCATCGTCGTTAATATCGTCGTTATTATCGTCATTATCATCGTTGTTATCGTCGTTAATATCGTCGTTATTTTGTCATAATCATCGTCGTTAATGTCGTCGTTATTATCGTCATTATCATCGTTGTTATCGTCCTTATTATCCTCATAATTATCGTCGTTAATATCGTCGTTATTTTGTCATAATCATCGTCGTTATTATCGTCATTATCATCGTTGTTATCGTCCTTATTATCCTCATTATTATCGTCGTTAATATCGTCGTTATTTTGTCATAATCATCGTCGTTTATATCGTCATTATCATCGTTGTTATCGTCCTTATTATCCTCATAATTATCGTCGTTAATATCGTCGTTATTTTGTCATAATCATCGTCGTTAATGTCGTCGTTATTATCGTCATTATCATCGTTGTTATCGTCCTTATTATCCTCAAAATTATCGTGGTTAATATCGTCGTTATTTTGTCATAATCATCGTCGTTAATGTCGTCGTTATTATCGTCATTATCATCGTTGTTATCGTCTTTATTATCCTCATAATTATCGTCGTTAATATCGTCGTTATTTTGTCATAATCATCGTCGTTATTATCGTCATTATCATCGTTGTTATCGTCCTTATAATCCTCATTATTATCGTCGTTAATATCGTCGTTATTTTGTCATAATCATCGTCGTTTATATCGTCATTATCATCGTTGTTATCGTCCTTATTATCCTCATAATTATCGTCGTTATTATCGTCGTTATTTTGTCTTAATCATCGTCGATAATGTCGTCGTTATTATCGTCATTATCTTCGTTGTTATCGTCATAATTATCATCGTTAATACCGTCGTTATTATTGTCATTATCTTCTTTTTATCGTCGTTATTATCGTCGTTAATATCGTCGTTATTATCGTCGTTATTATCGTCGTTAATATCGTCGTTATTTTGTCATAATCATCGTCGTTAATGTCGTCGTTATTATCGTCATTATCATCGTTGTTATCGTCCTTATTATCCTCATTATTATCGTCGTTAATATCGTTGTTATTTTGTCATAATCATCGTCGTTTTTATCGTCATTATCATCGTTGTTATCGTCCTTATTATCCTCATAATTATCGTCGTTATTATCGTCGTTATTTTGTCATAATCATCGTCGTTAATATCGTCGTTATTTTGTCATAATCATCGTCATTTTTATCGTCATTATCATCGTTGTTATCGTCCTTATTATCCTCATAATTATAGTCGTTATTATCGTCGTTATTTTGTCATAATCATCGTCGTTAATGTCCTCGTTATTATCGTCATTATCTCCGTTGTTATCGTCATAATTATCATCGTTAATACTGTCGTTATTATTGTCATTATCTTGTTTTATCGTCGTTATTATCGTCGTTAATATCGTCGTTATTATCGTCGTTAATATCGTCGTTATTATCGTCGTTATTATCGTCGTTAATATCGTCGTTAATATCGTCATTATCATCGTTGTTATCGTCCTTATTATCCTCATAATTATCGTCGTTAATATCGTCGTTATTTTGTCATAATCATCGTCGTTTATATCGTCATTATCATCGTTGTTATCGTCCTTATTATCCTCATAACTGTCGTCGTTAATTTCGTCATTATTAAGTCATAATCATCGTCGTTAATGTCGTCGTTATTATCGTCATTATCATCGTTGTTATCGTCCTTATTATCCTCAAAATTATCGTCGTTATTTTGTCATAATCATCGTCGTTAATGTCGTCTTTATTATCGTCATTATCTTCGTTGTTATCGTCATAATAATCATCGTTAATACTGTCGTTATTATTGTCATTATCTTCTTTTTATCGTCGTTATTATCGTCGTTAATATCGTCGTTATTGTCGTTATTATCGTCATAATTATCATCGTTAATATCGTCGTTATTATTGTCATTATCTTCTTTTTATCGTCGTTATTATCGTCGTTAATATCGTCGTTATTATGTCGTTATTATCGTCGTTAATATCGTCCTTAATATCGTCATTATTATCGTTGTTATCTTCGTTAATATCCTCGTTATTTTGTCATAATCATCGTCGTTAATGTCGTCGTTATTATCGTCATTATCATCGTTGAAATCGTCCTTATTATCCTCAAAATTATCGTGGTTAATATCGTCGTTATTTTGTCATAATCATCGTCGTTAATGTCGTCGTTATTATCGTCATTATCATCGTTGTTATCGTCTTTATTATCCTCATAATTATCGTCGTTAATATCGTCGTTATTTTGTCATAATCATCGTCCTTATTATCGTCATTATCATCGTTGTTATCGTCCTTATAATCCTTATTATTATCGTCGTTAATATCGTCGTTATTTTGTCATAATCATCGTCGTTTATATCGTCATTATCATCGTTGTTATCGTCCTTATTATCCTCATAATTATCGTCGTTATTATCGTCGTTATTTTTCTTAATCATCGTCGATAATGTCGTCGTTATTATCGTCATTATCTTCGTTGTTATCGTCATAATTATCATCGTTAATACTGTCGTTATTATTGTCATTATCTTCTTTTTATCGTCGTTATTATCGTCGTTAATATCGTCGTTAATATCGTCATTACCATCGTTGTTATCTTCGTTAATATCCTCGTTATTTTGTCATAATCATCGTCGTTAATGTCGTCGTTATTGTCGTCATTATCATCGTTGTTATCGTCCTTATTATCCTCAAAATTATCGTCGTTAATATCGTCGTTATTTTGTCATAATCATCGTCGTTAATGTCGTCGTTATTATCGTTATTATCATCGTTGTTATCGTCCTTATTATCCTCATTATTATCGTCGTTAATATCGTCGTTATTTTGTCATAATCATCGTCATTTTTATCGTCATTATCATCGTTGTTATCGTCCTTATTATCCTCATAATTATAGTCGTTATTATCGTCGTTATTTTGTCATAATCATCGTCGTTAATGTCCTCGTTATTATCGTCATTATCTCCGTTGTTATCGTCATAATTATCATCGTTAATACTGTCGTTATTATTGTCATTATCTTGTTTTATCGTCGTTATTATCGTCGTTAATATCGTCGTTATTATCGTCGTTAATATCGTCGTTATTATCGTCGTTATTATCGTCGTTAATATCGTCGTTAATATCGTCATTATCATCGTTGTTATCGTCCTTATTATCCTCATAATTATCGTCGTTAATATCGTCGTTATTTTGTCATAATCATCGTCGTTTATATCGTCATTATCATCGTTGTTATCGTCCTTATTATCCTCATAACTGTCGTCGTTAATTTCGTCATTATTAAGTCATAATCATCGTCGTTAATGTCGTCGTTATTATCGTCATTATCATCGTTGTTATCGTCCTTATTATCCTCAAAATTATCGTCGTTATTTTGTCATAATCATCGTCGTTAATGTCGTCTTTATTATCGTCATTATCTTCGTTGTTATCGTCATAATAATCATCGTTAATACTGTCGTTATTATTGTCATTATCTTCTTTTTATCGTCGTTATTATCGTCGTTAATATCGTCGTTATTGTCGTTATTATCGTCATAATTATCATCGTTAATATCGTCGTTATTATTGTCATTATCTTCTTTTTATCGTCGTTATTATCGTCGTTAATATCGTCGTTATTATGTCGTTATTATCGTCGTTAATATCGTCCTTAATATCGTCATTATTATCGTTGTTATCTTCGTTAATATCCTCGTTATTTTGTCATAATCATCGTCGTTAATGTCGTCGTTATTATCGTCATTATCATCGTTGAAATCGTCCTTATTATCCTCAAAATTATCGTGGTTAATATCGTCGTTATTTTGTCATAATCATCGTCGTTAATGTCGTCGTTATTATCGTCATTATCATCGTTGTTATCGTCTTTATTATCCTCATAATTATCGTCGTTAATATCGTCGTTATTTTGTCATAATCATCGTCCTTATTATCGTCATTATCATCGTTGTTATCGTCCTTATAATCCTTATTATTATCGTCGTTAATATCGTCGTTATTTTGTCATAATCATCGTCGTTTATATCGTCATTATCATCGTTGTTATCGTCCTTATTATCCTCATAATTATCGTCGTTATTATCGTCGTTATTTTGTCTTAATCATCGTCGATAATGTCGTCGTTATTATCGTCATTATCTTCGTTGTTATCGTCATAATTATCATCGTTAATACTGTCGTTATTATTGTCATTATCTTCTTTTTATCGTCGTTATTATCGTCGTTAATATCGTCGTTAATATCGTCATTTCCATCGTTGTTATCTTCGTTAATATCCTCGTTATTTTGTCATAATCATCGTCGTTAATGTCGTCGTTATTGTCGTCATTATCATCGTTGTTATCGTCCTTATTATCCTCAAAATTATCGTCGTTAATATCGTCGTTATTTTGTCATAATCATCGTCGTTAATGTCGTCGTTATTATCGTTATTATCATCGTTGTTATCGTCCTTATTATCCTCATTATTATCGTCGTTAATATCGTCGTTATTTTGTCATAATCATCGTCGTTTATATCGTCATTATCATCGTTGTTATCGTCCTTATTATCCTCATAATTATAGTCGTTATTATCGTCGTTATTTTGTCATAATCATCGTCGTTAATGTCCTCGTTATTATCGTCATTATCTCCGTTGTTATCGTCATAATTATCATCGTTAATACTGTCGTTATTATTGTCATTATCTTGTTTTATCGTCGTTATTATCGTCGTTAATATCGTCGTTATTATCGTCGTTAATATCGTCGTTATTATCGTCGTTATTATCGTCGTTAATATCGTCGTTAATATCGTCATTATCATCGTTGTTATCGTCCTTATTATCCTCATAATTATCGTCGTTAATATCGTCGTTATTTTGTCATAATCATCGTCGTTTTTATAGTCATTATCATCGTTGTTATCGTCCTTATTATCCTCATAATTATCGTCGTTATTATCGTTGTTATTTTGTCATAATCATCGTCGTTAATATCGTCGTTATTTTGTCATAATCATCGTCGTTTTTATCGTCATTATCATCGTTGTTATCGTCCTTATTATCCTCATAATTATCGTCGTTATTATCGTCGTTATTATCGTCGTTATTTTGTCATAATCATCGTCGTTAATGTCGTCGTTATTATCGTCATTATCTCCGTTGTTATCGTCATAATTATCATCGTTAATATCGTCGTTATTATTGTCATTATCTTCTTTTTATCGTCGTTATTATCGTCGTTAATATCGTCGTTATTATGTCGTTATTATCGTCGTTAATATCGTCCTTAATATCGTCATTATCATCGTTGTTATCTTCGTTAATATCCTCGTTATTTTGTCATAATCATCGTCGTTAATGTCGTCGTTATTATCGTCATTATCATCGTTGTTATCGTCCTTATTATCCTCAAAATTATCGTCGTTAATATCGTCGTTATGTTGTCATAATCATCGTCGTTAATGTCGTCGTTATTATCGTCATTATCATCGTTGTTATCGTCCTTATTATCCAAATAATTATCGTCGTTAATAACGTCGTTATTTTGTCATAATCATCGTCGTTTATATCGTCATTATCATCGTTGTTATCGTCCTTTTTATCCTCATAATTATCGTCGTTAATATCGTCATTATTTTGTCATAATCATCGTCGTTAATGTCGTCGTTATTATCGTCATTATCATCGTTGTTATCGTCCTTATTATCCTCAAAATTATCGTCGTTATTTTGTCATAATCATAGTCGTTAATGTCGTCTTTATTATCGTCATTATCTTCGTTGTTATCGTCATAATTATCATCGTTAATACTGTCGTTATTATTGTCATTATCTTCTTTTTATCGTCGTTAATATCGTCGTTATTGTCGTTATTATCGTCATAATTATCATCGTTAATATCGTCGTTATTATTGTCATTATCTTCTTTTTATCGTCGTTATTATCGTCGTTAATATCGTCGTTATTATGTCGTTATCATCGTCGTTAATATCGTCGTTATTATCGTCATTATCATCGTTGTTATCGTCGTTAATATCGTCGTTATTTTGTCATAATCATCGTCGTTAATGTCGTCGTTATTATCGTCATTATCATCGTTGTTATCGTCCTTATTATCCTCATAATTATCGTCGTTAATATCGTCGTTATTTTGTCATAATCATCGTCGTTATTATCGTCATTATCATCGTTGTTATCGTCCTTATAATCCTCATTATTATCGTCGTTAATATCGTCGTTATTTTGTCATAATCATCGTCGTTTATATCGTCATTATCATCGTTGTTATCGTCCTTATTATCCTCATAATTATCGTCGTTAATATCGTCGTTATTTTGTCATAATCATCGTCGTTAATGTCGTCGTTATTATCGTCATTATCATCGTTGTTATCGTCCTTATTATCCTCAAAATTATCGTGGTTAATATCGTCGTTATTTTGTCATAATCATCGTCGTTATTGTCGTCGTTATTATCGTCATTATCATCGTTGTTATCGTCTTTATTATCCTCATAATTATCGTCGTTAATATCGTCGTTATTTTGTCATAATCATCGTCGTTATTATCGTCATTATCATCGTTGTTATCGTCCTTATAATCCTCATTATTATCGTCGTTAATATCGTCGTTATTTTGTCATAATCATCGTCGTTTATATCGTCATTATCATCGTTGTTATCGTCCTTATTATCCTCATAATTATCGTCGTTATTATCGTCGTTATTTTGTCTTAATCATCGTCGATAATGTCGTCGTTATTATCGTCATTATCTTCGTTGTTATCGTCATAATTATCATCGTTATTACTGTCGTTATTATTGTCATTATCTTCTTTTTATCGTCGTTATTATCGTCGTTAATATCGTCGTTAATATCGTCATTACCATCGTTGTTATCTTCGTTAATATCCTCGTTATTTTGTCATAATCATCGTCGTTAATGTCGTCGTTATTGTCGTCATTATCATCGTTGTTATCGTCCTTATTATCCTCAAAATTATCGTCGTTAATATCGTCGTTATTTTGTCATAATCATCGTCGTTAATGTCGTCGTTATTATCGTCATTATCATCGTTGTTATCGTCCTTATTATCCTCATTATTATCGTCGTTAATATCGTCGTTATTTTGTCATAATCATCGTCGTTTATATCGTCATTATCATCGTTGTTATCGTCCTTATTATCCTCATAATTATCGTCGTTGATTTCGTCGTTATTTTGTAATAATCATCGTCGTTAATGTCGTCGTTATTATCGTCATTATCTTCGTTGTTATCGTCATAATTATCATCGTTAATACCGTCGTTATTATTGTCATTATCTTCTTTTTATCGTCGTTATTATCGTCGTTAATATCGTCGTTATTATCGTCGTTATTATCGTCGTTAATATCGTCGTTATTTTGTCATAATCATCGTCGTTAATGTCGTCGTTATTATCGTCATTATCATCGTTGTTATCGTCCTTATTATCCTCAAAATTATCGTCGTTAATATCGTCGTTATTTTGTCATAATCATCGTCGTTAATGTCGTCGTTATTATCGTCATTATCATCGTTGTTATCGTCCTTATTATCCTCATTATTATCGTCGTTAATATCGTCGTTATTTTGTCATAATCATCGTCGTTTTTATCGTCATTATCATCGTTGTTATCGTCCTTATTATCCTCATAATTATCGTCGTTATTATCGTCGTTATTTTGTCATAAACATCGTCGTTAATATCGTCGTTATTTTGTCATAATCATCGTCGTTTTTATCGTCATTATCATCGTTGTTATCGTCCTTATTATCCTCATAATTTTCGTCGTTATTATCGTCGTTATTTTGTCATAATCATCGTCGTTAATGTCGTCGTTATTATCGTCATTATCTCCGTTGTTATCGTCATAATTATCATCGTTAATACTGTCGTTATTATTGTCATTATCTTGTTTTATCGTCGTTATTATCGTCGTTAATATCGTCGTTATTATCGTCGTTAATATCGTCGTTATTATCGTCGTTATTATCGTCGTTAATATCGTCGTTAATATCGTCATTATCATCGTTGTTATCGTCCTTATTATCCTCATAATTATCGTCGTTAATATCGTCGTTATTTTGTCATAATCATCGTCGTTTATATCGTCATTATCATCGTTGTTATCGTCCTTATTATCCTCATAATTGTCGTCGTTAATATCGTCATTATTTTGTCATAATCATCGTCGTTAATGTCGTCGTTATTATCGTCATCATCGTTGTTATCGTCCTTATTATCCTCAAAATTATCGTCGTTATTTTGTCATAATCATCGTCGTTAATGTCGTCTTTATTATCGTCATTATCTTCGTTGTTATCGTCATAATAATCATCGTTAATACTGTCGTTATTATTGTCATTATCTTCTTTTTATCGTCGTTATTATCGTCGTTAATATCGTCGTTATTGTCGTTATTATCGTCATAATTATCATCGTTAATATCGTCGTTATTATTGTCATTATCTTCTTTTTATCGTCGTTATTATCGTCGTTAATATCGTCGTTATTATGTCGTTATTATCGTCGTTAATATCGTCCTTAATATCGTCATTATCATCGTTGTTATCTTCGTTAATATCCTCGTTATTTTGTCATAATCATCGTCGTTAATGTCGTCGTTATTATCGTCATTATCATCGTTGTTATCGTCCTTATTGTCCTCAAAATTATCGTCGTTAATATCGTCGTTATTTTGTCATAATCATCGTCGTTAATGTCGTCGTTATTATCGTCATTATCATCGTTGTTATCGTCCTTATTATCCTCATAATTATCGTCGTTAATAACGTCGTTATTTTGTCATAATCATCGTCGTTTATATCGTCATTATCATCGTTGTTATCGTCCTTTTTATCCTCATAATTATCGTCGTTAATATCGTCGTTATTTTGTCATAATCATCGTCGTTAATGTCGTCGTTATTATCGTCATTATCATCGTTGTTATCGTCCTTATTATCCTCAAAATTATCGTCGTTATTTTGTCATAATCATCGTCGTTAATGTCGTCTTTATTATCGTCATTATCTTCGTTGTTATCGTCATAATTATCATCGTTAATACTGTCGTTATTATTGTCATTATCTTCTTTTTATCGTCGTTAATATCGTCGTTATTGTCGTTATTATCGTCATAATTATCATCGTTAATATCGTCGTTATTATTGTCATTATCTTCTTTTTATCGTCGTTATTATCGTCGTTAATATCGTCGTTATTATGTCGTTATTATCGTCGTTAATATCGTCCTTATTATCGTCATTATCATCGTTGTTATCTTCGTTAATATCGTCGTTATTTTGTCATAATCATCGTCGTTAATGTCGTCGTTATTATCGTCATTATCATCGTTGTTATCGTCTTTATTATCCTCATAATTATCGTCGTTAATATCGTCGTTATTTTGTCATAATCATCGTCGTTATTATCGTCATTATCATCGTTGTTATCGTCCTTATAATCCTCATTATTATCGTCGTTAATATCGTCGTTATTTTGTCATAATCATCGTCGTTTATATCGTCATTATCATCGTTGTTATCGTCTTTATTATCCTCATAATTATCGTCGTTAATATCGTCGTTATTTTGTCATAATCATCGTCGTTAATGTCGTCGTTATTATCGTCATTATCATCGTTGTTATCGTCCTTATTATCCTCAAAATTATCGTCGTTATTTTGTCATAATCATCGTCGTCGTTATTATCGTCATTATCTTCGTTGTTATCGTCATAATTATCATCGTTAATACTGTCGTTATTATTGTCATTATCTTCTTTTTATCGTCGTTATTATCGTCGTTAATGTCGTCGTTATTATCATCGTTATTATCGTCGTTAATATCGTCGTTAATATCGTCATTATCATCGTTGTTATCGTCCTTATTATCCTCATAATTATCGTCGTTAATATCGTCGTTATTTTGTCATAATCATCGTCGTTTATATCGTCATTATCATCGTTGTTATCGTCCTTATTATCCTCATAATTATCGTCGTTAATTTCGTCGTTATTTTGTCATAATCATCGTCGTTAATGTCGTCGTTATTATCGTCATTATCTTCGTTGTTATCGTCATAATTATCATCGTTAATACCGTCGTTATTATTGTCATTATCTTCTTTTTATCGTCGTTATTATCGTCATTAATATCGTCGTTATTATCGTCGTTATTATCGTCGTTAATATCGTCGTTATTTTGTCATAATCATCGTCGTTAATGTCGTCGTTATTATCGTCATTATCATCGTTGTTATCGTCCTTATTATCCTCAAAATTATCGTGGTTAATATCGTCGTTATTTTGTCATAATCATCGTCGTTAATGTCGTCGTTATTATCGTCATTATCATCGTTGTTATCGTCCTTATTATCCTCATTATTATCGTCGTTAATATCGTCGTTATTTTGTCATAATCATCGTCGTTTTTATCGTCATTATCATCGTTGTTATCGTCCTTATTATCCTCATAATTATCGTCGTTATTATCGTCGTTATTTTGTCATAATCATCGTCGTTAATATCGTCGTTATTTTGTCATAATCATCGTCGTTTTTATCGTCATTATCATCGTTGTTATCGTCCTTATTATCCTCATAATTATCGTCGTTATTATCGTCGTTAATGTCGTCGTTATTATCGTCATTATCTCCGTTGTTATCGTCATAATTATCATCGTTAATACTGTCGTTATTATTGTCATTATCTTGTTTTATCGTCGTTATTATCGTCGTTAATATCGTCGTTATTATCGTCGTTAATATCGTCGTTATTATCGTCGTTATTATCGTCGTTAATATCGTCGTTAATATCGTCATTATCATCGTTGTTATCGTCCTTATTATCCTCATAATTATCGTCGTTAATATCGTCGTTATTTTGTCATAATCATCGTCGTTAATGTCGTCGTTATTATCTTCATTATCATCGTTGTTATCGTCCTTATTATCCTCAAAATTATCGTCGTTATTTTGTCATAATCATCGTCGTCGTTATTATCGTCATTATCTTCGTTGTTATCGTCATAATTATCATCGTTAATACTGTCGTTATTATTGTCATTATCTTCTTTTTATCGTCGTTATTATCGTCGTTAATATCGTCGTTATTATCATCGTTATTATCGTCGTTAATGTCGTCGTTATTATCGTCATTATCATCGTTGTTATCGTCCTTATTATCCTCATTATTATCGTCGTTAATATCGTCGTTATTTTGTCATAATCATCGTCGTTTTTATCGTCATTATCATCGTTGTTATCGTCCTTATTATCCTCATAATTATCGTCGTTATTATCGTCGTTATTTTGTCATAATCATCGTCGTTAATATCGTCGTTATTTTGTCATAATCATCGTCGTTTTTATCGTCATTATCATCGTTGTTATCGTCCTTATTATCCTCATAATTATCGTCGTTATTATCGTCGTTATTTTGTCATAATCATCGTCGTTAATGTCGTCGTTATTTTGTCATAATCATCGTCGTTTATATCGTCATTATCATCGTTGTTATCGTCCTTATTATCCTCATAATTGTCGTCGTTAATATCGTCATTATTTTGTCATAATCATCGTCGTTAATGTCGT
The DNA here is from genome assembly GCA_911387685.1 of Dolichovespula media. Lineage (NCBI taxonomy): Eukaryota > Metazoa > Arthropoda > Insecta > Hymenoptera > Vespidae > Dolichovespula > Dolichovespula media. Next base: position 279,572 of record CAJVQJ010000025.1, on the reverse strand, counting down.
CGTTATTATCGTCGTTAATATCGTCGTTATTATCGTCGTTAATATCGTCGTTATTATCGTCGTTATTATCGTCGTTAATATCGTCGTTAATATCGTCATTATCATCGTTGTTATCGTCCTTATTATCCTCATAATTATCGTCGTTAATATCGTCGTTATTTTGTCATAATCATCGTCGTTTATATCGTCATTATCATCGTTGTTATCGTCCTTATTATCCTCATAATTGTCGTCGTTAATATCGTCATTATTTTGTCATAATCATCGTCGTTAATGTCGTCGTTATTATCGTCATTATCATCGTTGTTATCGTCCTTATTATCCTCAAAATTATCGTCGTTATTTTGTCATAATCATCGTCGTTAATGTCGTCTTTATTATCGTCATTATCTTCGTTGTTATCGTCATAATAATCATCGTTAATACTGTCGTTATTATTGTCATTATCTTCTTTTTATCGTCGTTATTATCGTCGTTAATATCGTCGTTATTGTCGTTATTATCGTCATAATTATCATCGTTAATATCGTCGTTATTATTGTCATTATCTTCTTTTTATCGTCGTTATTATCGTCGTTAATATCGTCGTTATTATGTCGTTATTATCGTCGTTAATATCGTCCTTAATATCGTCATTATCATCGTTGTTATCTTCGTTAATATCCTCGTTATTTTGTCATAATCATCGTCGTTAATGTCGTCGTTATTATCGTCATTATCATCGTTGTTATCGTCCTTATTATCCTCAAAATTATCGTCGTTAATATCGTCGTTATTTTGTCATAATCATCGTCGTTAATGTCGTCGTTATTATCGTCATTATCATCGTTGTTATCGACCTTATTATCCTCATTATTATCGTCGTTAATATCGTCGTTATTTTGTCATAATCATCGTCGTTTATATCGTCATTATCATCGTTGTTATCGTCCTTATTATCCTCATAATTATCGTCGTTAATATCGTCGTTATTTTGTCATAATCATCGTCGTTAATGTCGTCGTTATTATCGTCATTATCATCGTTGTTATCGTCCTTATTATCCTCAAAATTATCGTCGTTAATATCGTCGTTATTTTGTCATAATCATCGTCGTTAATGTCGTCGTTATTATCGTCATTATCATCGTTGTTATCGTCTTTATTATCCTCATAATTATCGTCGTTAATATCGTCGTTATTTTGTCATAATCATCGTCGTTATTATCGTCATTATCATCGTTGTTATCGTCCTTATAATCCTCATTATTATCGTCGTTAATATCGTCGTTATTTTGTCATAATCATCGTCGTTTATATCGTCATTATCATCGTTGTTATCGTCCTTATTATCCTCATAATTATCGTCGTTATTATCGTCGTTATTTTGTCATAATCATCGTCGTTAATGTCGTCGTTATTATCGTCATTATCTTCGTTGTTATCGTCATAATTATCATCGTTAATACTGTCGTTATTATCGTCATTATCATCGTTGTTATCGTCCTTATTATCCTCAAAATTATCGTCGTTAATATCGTCGTTATTTTGTCATAATCATCGTCGTTAATGTCGTCGTTATTATCGTCATTATCATCGTTGTTATCGTCCTTATTATCCTCATTATTATCGTCGTTAATATCGTCGTTATTTTGTCATAATCATCGTCGTTTATATCGTCATTATCATCGTTGTTATCGTCCTTATTATCCTCATAATTATCGTCGTTAATATCGTCGTTATTTTGTCATAATCATCGTCGTTAATGTCGTCGTTATTATCGTCATTATCATCGTTGTTATCGTCCTTATTATCCTCAAAATTATCGTCGTTAATATCGTCGTTATTTTGTCATAATCATCGTCGTTAATGTCGTCGTTATTATCGTCATTATCATCGTTGTTATCGTCCTTATTATCCTCAAAATTATCGTCGTTAATATCGTCGTTATTTTGTCATAATCATCGTCGTTAATGTCGTCGTTATTATCGTCATTATCATCGTTGTTATCGTCCTTATTATCCTCATTATTATCGTCGTTAATATCGTCGTTATTTTGTCATAATCATCGTCGTTTTTATCGTCATTATCATCGTTGTTATCGTCCTTATTATCCTCATAATTATCGTCGTTATTATCGTCGTTATTTTGTCATAATCATCGTCGTTAATATCGTCGTTATTTTGTCATAATCATCGTCGTTTTTATCGTCATTATCATCGTTGTTATCGTCCTTATTATCCTCATAATTATCGTCGTTATTATCGTCGTTATTTTGTCATAATCATCGTCGTTAATGTCGTCGTTATTATCGTCATTATCTCCGTTGTTATCGTCATAATTATCATCGTTAATACTGTCGTTATTATTGTCATTATCTTGTTTTATCGTCGTTATTATCGTCGTTAATATCGTCGTTATTATCGTCGTTAATATCGTCGTTATTATCGTCGTTATTATCGTCGTTAATATCGTCGTTAATATCGTCATTATCATCGTTGTTATCGTCCTTATTATCCTCATAATTATCGTCGTTAATATCGTCGTTATTTTGTCATAATCATCGTCGTTTATATCGTCATTATCATCGTTGTTATCGTCCTTATTATCCTCATAATTGTCGTCGTTAATATCGTCATTATTTTGTCATAATCATCGTCGTTAATGTCGTCGTTATTATCGTCATCATCGTTGTTATCGTCCTTATTATCCTCAAAATTATCGTCGTTATTTTGTCATAATCATCGTCGTTAATGTCGTCTTTATTATCGTCATTATCTTCGTTGTTATCGTCATAATAATCATCGTTAATACTGTCGTTATTATTGTCATTATCTTCTTTTTATCGTCGTTATTATCGTCGTTAATATCGTCGTTATTATCCTAAGAATTATCGTCGTTATTATCGTCATAATTATCATCGTTAATATCGTCGTTATTATTGTCATTATCTTCTTTTTATCGTCGTTATTATCGTCGTTAATATCGTCGTTATTATGTCGTTATTATCGTCGTTAATATCGTCCTTAATATCGTCATTATCATCGTTGTTATCTTCGTTAATATCCTCGTTATTTTGTCATAATCATCGTCGTTAATGTCGTCGTTATTATCGTCATTATCATCGTTGTTATCGTCCTTATTGTCCTCAAAATTATCGTCGTTAATATCGTCGTTATTTTGTCATAATCATCGTCGTTAATGTCGTCGTTATTATCGTCATTATCATCGTTGTTATCGTCCTTATTATCCTCATAATTATCGTCGTTAATAACGTCGTTATTTTGTCATAATCATCGTCGTTTATATCGTCATTATCATCGTTGTTATCGTCCTTTTTATCCTCATAATTATCGTCGTTAATATCGTCATTATTTTGTCATAATCATCGTCGTTAATGTCGTCGTTATTATCGTCATTATCATCGTTGTTATCGTCCTTATTATCCTCAAAATTATCGTCGTTATTTTGTCATAATCATCGTCGTTAATGTCGTCTTTATTATCGTCATTATCTTCGTTGTTATCGTCATAATTATCATCGTTAATACTGTCGTTATTATTGTCATTATCTTCTTTTTATCGTCGTTAATATCGTCGTTATTGTCGTTATTATCGTCATAATTATCATCGTTAATATCGTCGTTATTATCGTCGTTAATATCGTCGTTATTATGTCGTTATTATCGTCGTTAATATCGTCCTTATTATCGTCATTATCATCGTTGTTATCTTCGTTAATATCGTCGTTATTTTGTCATAATCATCGTCGTTAATGTCGTCGTTATTATCGTCATTATCATCGTTGTTATCGTCTTTATTATCCTCATAATTATCGTCGTTAATATCGTCGTTATTTTGTCATAATCATCGTCGTTATTATCGTCATTATCATCGTTGTTATCGTCCTTATAATCCTCATTATTATCGTCGTTAATATCGTCGTTATTTTGTCATAATCATCGTCGTTTATATCGTCATTATCATCGTTGTTATCGTCTTTATTATCCTCATAATTATCGTCGTTAATATCGTCGTTATTTTGTCATAATCATCGTCGTTAATGTCGTCGTTATTATCGTCATTATCATCGTTGTTATCGTCCTTATTATCCTCAAAATTATCGTCGTTATTTTGTCATAATCATCGTCGTCGTTATTATCGTCATTATCTTCGTTGTTATCGTCATAATTATCATCGTTAATACTGTCGTTATTATTGTCATTATCTTCTTTTTATCGTCGTTATTATCGTCGTTAATGTCGTCGTTATTATCATCGTTATTATCGTCGTTAATATCGTCGTTAATATCGTCATTATCATCGTTGTTATCGTCCTTATTATCCTCATAATTATCGTCGTTAATATCGTCGTTATTTTGTCATAATCATCGTCGTTTATATCGTCATTATCATCGTTGTTATCGTCCTTATTATCCTCATAATTATCGTCGTTAATTTCGTCGTTATTTTGTCATAATCATCGTCGTTAATGTCGTCGTTATTATCGTCATTATCTTCGTTGTTATCGTCATAATTATCATCGTTAATACCGTCGTTATTATTGTCATTATCTTCTTTTTATCGTCGTTATTATCGTCATTAATATCGTCGTTATTAACGTCGTTATTATCGTCGTTAATATCGTCGTTATTTTGTCATAATCATCGTCGTTAATGTCGTCGTTATTATCGTCATTATCATCGTTGTTATCGTCCTTATTATCCTCAAAATTATCGTGGTTAATATCGTCGTTATTTTGTCATAATCATCGTCGTTAATGTCGTCGTTATTATCGTTATTATCATCGTTGTTATCGTCCTTATTATCCTCATTATTATCGTCGTTAATATCGTCGTTATTTTGTCATAATCATCGTCGTTTTTATCGTCATTATCATCGTTGTTATCGTCCTTATTATCCTCATAATTATCGTCGTTATTATCGTCGTTATTTTGTCATAATCATCGTCGTTAATATCGTCGTTATTTTGTCATAATCATCGTCGTTTTTATCGTCATTATCATCGTTGTTATCGTCCTTATTATCCTCATAATTATCGTCGTTATTATCGTCGTTAATGTCGTCGTTATTATCGTCATTTTCTCCGTTGTTATCGTCATAATTATCATCGTTAATACTGTCGTTATTATTGTCATTATCTTGTTTTATCGTCGTTATTATCGTCGTTAATATCGTCGTTATTATCGTCGTTAATATCGTCGTTATTATCGTCGTTATTATCGTCGTTAATATCGTCGTTAATATCGTCATTATCATCGTTGTTATCGTCCTTATTATCCTCATAATTATCGTCGTTAATATCGTCGTTATTTTGTCATAATCATCGTCGTTAATGTCGTCGTTATTATCTTCATTATCATCGTTGTTATCGTCCTTATTATCCTCAAAATTATCGTCGTTATTTTGTCATAATCATCGTCGTCGTTATTATCGTCATTATCTTCGTTGTTATCGTCATAATTATCATCGTTAATACTGTCGTTATTATTGTCATTATCTTCTTTTTATCGTCGTTATTATCGTCGTTAATATCGTCGTTATTATCATCGTTATTATCGTCGTTAATATCGTCGTTAATATCGTCATTATCATCGTTGTTATCGTCCTTATTATCCTCATAATTATCGTCGTTAATATCGTCGTTATTTTGTCATAATCATCGTCGTTTATATCGTCATTATCATCGTTGTTATCGTCCAGATTATCCTCATAATTATCGTCGTTAATTTCGTCGTTATTTTGTCATAATCATCGTCGTTAATGTCGTCGTTATTATCGTCATTATCTTCGTTGTTATCGTCATAATTATCATCGTTAATACCGTCGTTATTATTGTCATTATCTTCTTTTTATCGTCGTTATTATCGTAATTAATATCGTCGTTATTATCGTCGTTATTATCGTCGTTAATATCGTCGTTATTTTGTCATAATCATCGTCGTTAATGTCGTCGTTATTATCGTCATTATCATCGTTGTTATCGTCCTTATTATCCTGAAAATTATCGTCGTTAATATCGTCGTTATTTTGTCATAATCATCGTCGTTTATATCGTCATTATCATCGTTGTTATCGTCCTTATTATCCTCATAATTATCGTCGTTAATATCGTCGTTATTATTGTCATTATCTTCTTTTTATCGTCGTTATTATCGTCGTTAATATCGTCGTTAATATCGTCATTACCATCGTTGTTATCTTCGTTAATATCCTCGTTATTTTGTCATAATCATCGTCGTTAATGTCGTCGTTATTATCGTCATTATCATCGTTGTTATCGTCCTTATTATCCTCAAAATTATCGTGGTTAATATCGTCGTTATTTTGTCATAATCATCGTCGTTAATGTCGTCGTTATTATCGTCATTATCATCGTTGTTATCGTCCTTATTATCCTCATTATTATCGTCGTTAAAATCGTCGTTATTTTGTCATAATCATCGTCGTTTTTATCGTCATTATCATCGTTGTTATCGTCCTTATTATCCTCATAATTATCGTCGTTATTATCGTCGTTATTTTGTCATAATCATCGTCGTTAATATCGTCGTTATTTTGTCATAATCATCGTCGTTTTTATCGTCATTATCATCGTTGTTATCGTCCTTATTATCCTCATAATTATCGTCGTTATTATCGTCGTTATTTTGTCATAATCATCGTCGTTAATGTCGTCGTTATTTTGTCATAATCATCGTCGTTTATATCGTCATTATCATCGTTGTTATCGTCCTTATTATCCTCATAATTGTCGTCGTTAATATCGTCGTTATTTTGTCATAATCATCGTCGTTAATGTCGTCGTTATTATCGTCATTATCATCGTTGTTATCGTCCTTATTATCCTCAAAATTATCGTCGTTATTTTGTCATAATCATCGTCGTTAATGTCGTCTTTATTATCGTCATTATCTTCGTTGTTATCGTCATAATAATCATCGTTAATACTGTCGTTATTATTGTCATTATCTTCTTTTTATCGTCGTTATTATCGTCGTTAATATCGTCGTTATTGTCGTTATTATCGTCATAATTATCATCGTTAATATCGTCGTTATTATTGTCATTATCTTCTTTTTATCGTCGTTATTATCGTCGTTAATATCGTCGTTATTATGTCGTTATTATCGTCGTTAATATCGTCCTTAATATCGTCATTATCATCGTTGTTATCTTCGTTAATATCCTCGTTATTTTGTCATAATCATCGTCGTTAATGTCGTCGTTATTATCGTCATTATCATCGTTGTTATCGTCCTTATTATCCTCAAAATTATCGTCGTTAATATCGTCGTTATTTTGTCATAATCATCGTCGTTAATGTCGTCGTTATTATCGTCATTATCATCGTTGTTATCGACCTTATTATCCTCATTATTATCGTCGTTAATATCGTCGTTATTTTGTCATAATCATCGTCGTTTATATCGTCATTATCATCGTTGTTATCGTCCTTATTATCCTCATAATTATCGTCGTTAATATCGTCGTTATTTTGTCATAATCATCGTCGTTAATGTCGTCGTTATTATCGTCATTATCATCGTTGTTATCGTCCTTATTATCCTCAAAATTATCGTCGTTAATATCGTCGTTATTTTGTCATAATCATCGTCGTTAATGTCGTCGTTATTATCGTCATTATCATCGTTGTTATCGTCTTTATTATCCTCATAATTATCGTCGTTAATATCGTCGTTATTTTGTCATAATCATCGTCGTTATTATCGTCATTATCATCGTTGTTATCGTCCTTATAATCCTCATTATTATCGTCGTTAATATCGTCGTTATTTTGTCATAATCATCGTCGTTTATATCGTCATTATCATCGTTGTTATCGTCCTTATTATCCTCATAATTATCGTCGTTATTATCGTCGTTATTTTGTCTTAATCATCGTCGATAATGTCGTCGTTATTATCGTCATTATCTTCGTTGTTATCGTCATAATTATCATCGTTAATACTGTCGTTATTATCGTCATTATCATCGTTGTTATCGTCCTTATTATCCTCAAAATTATCGTCGTTAATATCGTCGTTATTTTGTCATAATCATCGTCGTTAATGTCGTCGTTATTATCGTCATTATCATCGTTGTTATCGTCCTTATTATCCTCATTATTATCGTCGTTAATATCGTCGTTATTTTGTCATAATCATCGTCGTTTATATCGTCATTATCATCGTTGTTATCGTCCTTATTATCCTCATAATTATCGTCGTTAATATCGTCGTTATTTTGTCATAATCATCGTCGTTAATGTCGTCGTTATTATCGTCATTATCATCGTTGTTATCGTCCTTATTATCCTCAAAATTATCGTCGTTAATATCGTCGTTATTTTGTCATAATCATCGTCGTTAATGTCGTCGTTATTATCGTCATTATCATCGTTGTTATCGTCTTTATTATCCTCATAATTATCGTCGTTAATATCGTCGTTATTTTGTCATAATCATCGTCGTTATTATCGTCATTATCATCGTTGTTATCGTCCTTATAATCCTCATTATTATCGTCGTTAATATCGTCGTTATTTTGTCATAATCATCGTCGTTTATATCGTCATTATCATCGTTGTTATCGTCCTTATTATCCTCATAATTATCGTCGTTAATATCGTCCTTATTTTGTCATAATCATCGTCGTTAATGTCGTCGTTATTATCGTCATTATCTTCGTTGTTATCGTCATAATTATCATCGTTAATACCGTCGCTATTATTGTCATTATCTTCTTTATATCGTCGTTATTATCGTCGTTAATATCGTCGTTATTATCGTCGTTAATATCGTCGTTATTATCGTCGTTATTATCGTCGTTAATATCGTCGTTAATATCGTCATTATCATCGTTGTTATCGTCCTTATTATCCTCATAATTTTCGTCGTTAATATCGTCGTTATTTTGTCATAATCATCGTCGTTTATATCGTCATTATCATCGTTGTTATCGTCCTTATTATCCTCATAATTATCGTCGTTAATATCGTCGTTATTATTGTCATTATCTTCTTTTTATCGTCGTTAATATCGTCGTTAATATCGTCATTACCATCGTTGTTATCTTCGTTAATATCCTCGTTATTTTATCATAATCATCGTCGTTAATGTCGTCGTTATTATCGTCATTATCATCGTTGTTATCGTCCTTATTATCCTCATTATTATCGTCGTTAATATCGTCGTTATTTTGTCATAATCATCGTCGTTTATATCGTCATTATCATCGTTGTTATCGTCCTTATTATCCTCATAATTATCGTCGTTATTATTGTCATTATCTTCTTTTTATCGTCGTTATTATCGTCGTTAATATCGTCGTTAATATCGTCATTACCATCGTTGTTATCTTCGTTAATATCCTCGTTATTTTGTCATAATCATCGTCGTTAATGTCGTCGTTATTATCGCCATTATCATCGATGTTATCGTCCTTATTGTCCTCAAAATTATCGTGGTTAATATCGTCGTTATTTTGTCCTATTCATCGTCGTTAATGTCGTCGTTATTATCGTCATTATCATCGTTGTTATCGTCCTTATTATCCTCATTATTATCGTCGTTAATATCGTCGTTATTTTATCATAATCATCGTCGTTTTTATCGTCATTATCATCGTTGTTATCGTCCTTATTATCCTCATAATTATCGTCGTTAATATCGTCCTTATTTTGTCATAATCATCGTCGTTAATGTCGTCGTTATTATCGTCATTATCTTCGTTGTTATCGTCATAATTATCATCGTTAATACCGTCGCTATTATTGTCATTATCTTCTTTATATCGTCGTTATTATCGTCGTTAATATCGTCGTTAATATCGTCGTTAATATCGTCGTTATTATCGTCGTTATTATCGTCGTTAATATTGTCGTTATTTTGTCATAATCATCGTCGTTAATGTCGTCGTTATTATCGTCATTATCATCGTTGTTATAGTCCTTATTATCCACATAATTATCGTCGATAATATCGTCGTTATTTTGTCATAATCATCGTCGTTTATATCGTCATTATCATCGTTGTTATCGTCCTTATTATCCTCATAATTATCGTCGTTATTTTGTCATAATCATCGTCGTTAATGTCGTCGCTATTATCGTCATTATCATCGTTGTTATCGTCCTTATTATCCTCAATATTATCGTCGTTAATATCGTCGTTATTTTGTCATTATCATCGTCGTTAATGTTGTCGTTATTATCGTCATTATCATCGTTGTTATCGTCCTTATTATCCTCATAATTATCGTCGTTAATATCGTCGCTATTTTGTCATAATCATCGTCGTTTATATCGTCATTATCATCGTTGTTATCGTCCTTATTATCCTCATAATTATCGTCGTTATTATCGTCGTTATTTTGTCATAATCATCGTCGTTAATGTCGTCGTTATTATCGTCATTATCTTCGTTGTTATCGTCGTAATTATCATCGTTAATACTGTCGTTTTTATTGTCATTATCTTCTTTTTATCGTCGTTATTATCGTCGTTAATATCGTCGTTATTATCGTCGTTAATATCGTCGTTATTATCGTCGTTATTATCGTCGTTAATATCGTCGTTAATATCGTCATTATCATCGTTGTTATCGTCCTTATTATCCTCATAATTATCGTCGTTAATATCGTCGTTATTTTGTCATAATCATCGTCGTTTATATCGTCATTATCATCGTTGTTATCGTCTTTATTATCCTCATAATTATCGTCGTTAATATCGTCGCTATTTTGTCATAATCATCGTCGTTTATATCGTCATTATCATCGTTGTTATCGTCCTTATTATCCTCATTATTATCGTCGTTAATATCGTCGTTATTTTGTCATAATCATCGTCGTTTATATCGTCATTATCATCGTTGTTATCGTCCTTATTATCCTCATAATTATCGTCGTTATTATCGTCGTTATTTTGTCATAATCATCGTCGTTAATGTCGTCGTTATTATCGTCATTATCTTCGTTGTTATCGTCATAATTATCATCGTTAATACTGTTGTTATTATTGTCATTATCTTCTTTTTATCGTCGCTATTATCGTCGTTAATATCGTCGTTATTATCGTCGTTAATATCGTCGTTATTATCGTCGTTATTATCGTCGTTAATGTCGTCGTTATTATCGTCATTATCATCGTTGTTATCGTCCTATTATCATCAAAATTATCGTCGTTAATATCGTCGTTATTTTGTCATAATCATCGTCGTTTATATCGTCATTATCATCGTTGTTATCGTCCTTATTATCCTCATAATTATCGTCGTTAATATCGTCCTTATTTTGTCATAATCATCGTCGTTAATGTCGTCGTTATTATCGTCATTATCATCGTTGTTATCGTCCTTATTATCCTCATTATTATTGTCGTTAATATCGTCGTTATTTTGTCATAATCATCGTCGTTTATATCGTCATTATCATCGTTGTTATCGTCCTTATTATCCTCATTATTATCGTCGTTAATATCGTCGTTATTATCGTCGTTAATATCGTCGTTATTATCGTCGTTATTATCGTCGTTAATATCGTCGTTAATATCGTCATTATCATCGTTGTTATCGTCCTTATTATCCTCATAATTATCGTCGTTAATATCGTCGCTAATTTGTCATAATCATCGTCGTTTATATCGTCATTATCATCGTTGTTATCGTCCTTATTATCCTCATAATTATCGTCGTTAATATCGTCCTTATTTTGTCATAATCATCGTCGTTAATGTCGTCGTTATTATCGTCATTATCATCGTTGTTATAGTCCTTATTATCCACATAATTATCGTCGATAATATCGTCGTTATTTTGTCATAATCATCGTCGTTTATATCGTCATTATCATCGTTGTTATCGTCCTTATTATCCTCATAATTATTGTCGTTAATATCGTCGTTATTTTGTCATAATCATCGTCGTTAATGTCGTCGTTATTATCGTCATTATCATCGTTGTTATCGTCCTTATTATCCTCATAATTATCGTCGTTAATATCGTCGTTATTTCGTCATAATCATCGTCGTTAATGTCGTCGTTATTATCGTCATTATCATCGTTGTTATCGTCCTTATTATCCTCATTATTATCGTCGTTAATATCGTCGTTATTTTGTCATAATCATTGTCGTTTATATCGTCATTATCATCGTTGTTATCGTCCTTATTATCCTCATAATTATCGTCGTTAATATCGTCGTTATTTTGTCATAATCATCGTCGTTAATGTCGTCGTTATTATCGTCATTATCATCGTTGTTATCGTCCTTATTATCCTCAAAATTATCGTCGTTAATATCGTCGTTATTTTGTCATAATCATCGTCGTTAATGTTGTCGTTATTATCGTCATTATCATCGTTGTTATCGTCCTTATTATCCTCATAATTATCGTCGTTAATATCGTCGTTATTTTGTCATAATCATCGTCGTTAATGTCGTCGTTATTATCGTCATTATCATCGTTGTTATCGTCCTTATTATCCTCATTATTATCGTCGTTAATATCGTCGTTATTTTGTCATAATCATTGTCGTTTATATCGTCATTATCATCGTTGTTATCGTCCTTATTATCCTCATAATTATCGTCGTTAATATCGTCGTTATTTTGTCATAATCATCGTCGTTAATGTCGTCGTTATTATCGTCATTATCATCGTTGTTATCGTCCTTATTATCCTCAAAATTATCGTCGTTAATATCGTCGTTATTTTGTCATAATCATCGTCGTTAATGTTGTCGTTATTATCGTCATTATCATCGTTGTTATCGTCCTTATTATCCTCATTATTATCGTCGTTAATATCGTCGTTATTTTGTCATAATCATCGTCGTTTATATCGTCATTATCATCGTTGTTATCGTCCTTATTATCCTCATAATTATCGTCGTTAATATCGTCGTTATTTTGTCATAATCATCGTCGTTATTATCGTCATTTTCATCGTTGTTATCGTCCTTATTATCCTCAAAATTATCGTCGTTAATATCGTCGTTATTTTGTCATAATCATCCTCGTTAATGTCGTCGTTATTATCGTCATTATCATCGTTGTTATCGTCCTTATTATCCTCAAAATTATCGTCGTTAATATCGTCGTTATTTTGTCATAATCATCGTCGTTAATGTCGTCGTTATTATCGTCATTATCATCGTTGTTATCGTCCTTATTATCCTCATTATTATCGTCGTTAATATCGTCGTTATTTTGTCATAATCATCGTCGTTTATATCGTCATTATCATCGTTGTTATCGTCCTTATTATCCTCATAATTATCGTCGTTAATATCGTCGTTATTTTGTCATAATCATCGTCGTTATTATCGTCATTATCATCGTTGTTATCGTCCTTATTATCCTCAAAATTATCGTCGTTAATATCGTCGTTATTTTGTCATAATCATCGTCGTTAATGTCGTCGTTATTATCGTCATTATCTTCGTTGTTATCGTCATAATTATCATCGTTAATACTGTCGTTATTATTGTCATTATCTTCTTTTTATCGTCGTTATTATCGTCGTTAATATCGTCGTTATTATCGTCGTTAATATCGTCGTTATTATCGTCGTTATTATCGTCGTTAATATCGTCGTTAATATCGTCATTATCATTGTTGTTATCGTCCTTATTATCCTCATAATTATCGTCGTTAATATCGTCGTTATTTTGTCATAATCATCGTCGTTTATATCGTCATTATCATCGTTGTTATCGTCCTTATTATCCTCATTATTATCGTCGTTAATATCGTCGTTATTTTGTCATAATCATCGTCGTTTATATCGTCATTATCATCGTTGTTATCGTCCTTATTATCCTCATAATTATCGTCGTTATTATCGTCGTTATTTTGTCATAATCATCGTCGTTAATGTCGTCGTTATTATCGTCATTATCTTCGTTGTTATCGTCATAATTATCATCGTTAATACTGTTGTTATTATTGTCATTATCTTCTTTTTATCGTCGCTATTATCGTCGTTAATATCGTCGTTATTATCGTCGTTAATATCGTCGTTATTATCGTCGTTATTATCGTCGTTAATGTCGTCGTTATTATCGTCATTATCATCGTTGTTATCGTCCTATTATCCTCAAAATTATCGTCGTTAATATCGTCGTTATTTTGTCATAATCATCGTCGTTTATATCGTCATTATCATCGTTGTTATCGTCCTTATTATCCTCATAATTATCGTCGTTAATATCGTCCTTATTTTGTCATAATCATCGTCGTTAATGTCGTCGTTATTATCGTCATTATCTTCGTTGTTATCGTCATAATTATCATCGTTAATACCGTCGCTATTATTGTCATTATCTTCTTTATATCGTCGTTATTATCGTCGTTAATATCGTCGTTATTATCGTCGTTGATATCGTCCTTATTATCCTCATAATTATCGTCGTTATTATCGTCGTTATTTTGTCATAATCATCGTCGTTAATGTCGTCGTTATTATCGTCATTATCTTCGTTGTTATCGTCTTAATTTTCATCGTTAATACTGTCGTTATTATTGTCATTATCTTCTTTTTATCGTCGTTATTATCGTCGTTAATATCGTCGTTATTATCGTCGTTAATATCGTCGTTATTATCGTCGTTATTATCGTCGTTATTATCGTCGTTAATATCGTCATTATCATCGTTGTTATCGTCCTTATTATCCTCATAATTATCGTCGTTAATATCCTCGTTATTTTGTCATAATCATCGTCGTTAATGTCGTCGTTATTATCGTCATTATCTTCGTTGATATCGTCCTTATTATCCTCATAATTATCGTCGTTATTATCGTCGTTATTTTGTCATAATCATCGTCGTTAATGTCGTCGTTATTATCGTCATTATCTTCGTTGTTATCGTCTTAATTTTCATCGTTAATACTGTCGTTATTATTGTCATTATCTTCTTTTTATCGTCGTTATTATCGTCGTTAATATCGTCGTTATTATCGTCGTTAATATCGTCGTTATTATCGTCGTTATTATCGTCGTTATTATCGTCGTTAATATCGTCATTATCATCGTTGTTATCGTCCTTATTATCCTCATAATTATCGTCGTTAATATCGTCGTTATTTTGTCATAATCATCGTCGTTAATGTCGTCGTTATTATCGTCATTATCATCGTTGTTATCGTCCTTATTATCCTCAAAATTATCGTCGTTAATATCGTCGTTATTTTGTCATAATCATCGTCGTTAATGTCGTCGTTATTATCGTCATTATCATCGTTGTTATCGTCCTTATTATCCTCATTATTATCGTCGTTAATATCGTCGTTATTTTGTCATAATCATCGTCGTTTATATCGTCATTATCATCGTTGTTATCGTCCTTATTATCCTCATAATTATCGTCGTTAATATCGTCGTTATTTTGTCATAATCATCGTCGTTATTATCGTCATTATCATCGTTGTTATCGTCCTTATTATCCTCAAAATTATCGTCGTTAATATCGTCGTTATTTTGTCATAATCATCGTCGTTAATGTCGTCGTTATTATCGTCATTATCTTCGGTGTTATCGTCATAATTATCATCGTTAATACTGTCGTTATTATTGTCATTATCTTCTTTTTATCGTCGTTATTATCGTCGTTAATATCGTCGTTATTATCGTCGTTAATATCGTCGTTATTATCGTCGTTATTATCGTCGTTATTATCGTCGTTAATATCGTCATTATCATCGTTGTTATCGTCCTTATTATCCTCATAATTATCGTCGTTAATATCCTCGTTATTTTGTCATAATCATCGTCGTTAATGTCGTCGTTATTATCGTCATTATCTTCGTTGATATCGTCCTTATTATCCTCATAATTATCGTCGTTATTATCGTCGTTATTTTGTCATAATCATCGTCGTTAATGTCGTCGTTATTATCGTCATTATCTTCGTTGTTATCGTCTTAATTTTCATCGTTAATACTGTCGTTATTATTGTCATTATCTTCTTTTTATCGTCGTTATTATCGTCGTTAATATCGTCGTTATTATCGTCGTTAATATCGTCGTTATTATCGTCGTTATTATCGTCGTTATTATCGTCGTTAATATCGTCATTATCATCGTTGTTATCGTCCTTATTATCCTCATAATTATCGTCGTTAATATCGTCGTTATTTTGTCATAATCATCGTCGTTAATGTCGTCGTTATTATCGTCATTATCATCGTTGTTATCGTCCTTATTATCCTCAAAATTATCGTCGTTAATATCGTCGTTATTTTGTCATAATCATCGTCGTTAATGTCGTCGTTATTATCGTCATTATCATCGTTGTTATCCTCCTTATTATCCTCATTATTATCGTCGTTAATATCGTCGTTATTTTGTCATAATCATCGTCGTTTATATCGTCATTATCATCGTTGTTATCGTCCTTATTATCCTCATAATTATCGTCGTTAATATCGTCGTTATTTTGTCATAATCATCGTCGTTATTATCGTCATTATCATCGTTGTTATCGTCCTTATTATCCTCAAAATTATCGTCGTTAATATCGTCGTTATTTTGTCATAATCATCGTCGTTAATGTCGTCGTTATTATCGTCATTATCTTCGGTGTTATCGTCATAATTATCATCGTTAATACTGTCGTTATTATTGTCATTATCTTCTTTTTATCGTCGTTATTATCGTCGTTAATATCGTCGTTATTATCGTCGTTAATATCGTCGTTATTATCGTCGTTATTATCGTCGTTAATATCGTCGTTAATATCGTCATTATCATTGTTGTTATCGTCCTTATTATCCTCATAATTATAGTCGTTAATATCGTCGTTATTTTGTCATAATCATCGTCGTTTATATCGTCATTATCATCGTTGTTATCGTCCTTATTATCCTCATTATTATCGTCGTTAATATCGTCGTTATTTTGTCATAATCATCGTCGTTTATATCGTCATTATCATCGTTGTTATCATCCTTATTATCCTCATAATTATCGTCGTTATTATCGTCGTTATTTTGTCATAATCATCGTCGTTAATGTCGTCGTTATTATCGTCATTATCTTCGTTGTTATCGTCTTAATTTTCATCGTTAATACTGTCGTTATTATTGTCATTATCTTCTTTTTATCGTCGTTATTATCGTCGTTAATATCGTCGTTATTATCGTCGTTAATATCGTCGTTATTATCGTCGTTATTATCGTCGTTATTATCGTCGTTAATATCGTCATTATCATCGTTGTTATCGTCCTTATTATCCTCATAATTATCGTCGTTAATATCGTCGTTATTTTGTCATAATCATCGTCGTTAATGTCGTCGTTATTATCGTCATTATCATCGTTGTTATCGTCCTTATTATCCTCATAATTATCGTCGTTAATATCGTCCTTATTGTGTCATAATCATCGTCGTTAATGTCGTCGTTATTATCGTCATTATCTTCGTTGTTATCGTCATAATTATCATCGTTAATACCGTCGCTATTATTGTCATTATCTTCTTTATATCGTCGTTATTATCGTCGATAATATCGTCGTTATTATCGTCGTTAATATCGTCGTTATTATCGTCGTTATTATCGTATTTAATATTGTCGTTATTTTGTCATAATCATCGACGTTAATGTCGTCGTTATTATCGTCATTATCATCGTTGTTATAGTCCTTATTATCCACATAATTATCGTCGTTAATATCGTCGTTATTTTGTCATAATCATCGTCGTTAATGTCGTCGTTATTATCGTCATTATCATCGTTGTTATCGTCCTTATTATCCTCATAATTATCGTTGTTAATATCGTCGTTATTTTGTCATAATCATCGTCGTGAATGTCGTCGTTATTATCGTCATTATCATCGTTGTTATCGTCCTTATTATCCTCATTATTATCGTCGTTAATATCGTCGTTATTTTGTCATAATCATTGTCGTTTATATCGTCATTATCATCGTTGTTATCGTCCTTATTATCCTCATAATTATCGTCGTTAATATCGTCGTTATTTTGTCATAATCATCGTCGTTAATGTCGTCGTTATTATCGTCATTATCATCGTTGTTATCGTCCTTATTATCCTCATTATTATCGTCGTTAATATCGTCGTTATTTTGTCATAATCATCGTCGTTTATATCGTCATTATCATCGTTGTTATCGTCCTTATTATCCTCATAATTATCGTCGTTAATATCGTCGTTATTATCGTCGTTAATATCGTCGTTATTATCGTCGTTAATATCGTCGTTATTATCGTCGTTATTATCGTCGTTAATATCGTCGTTAATATCGTCATTATCATCGTTGTTATCGTCCTTATTATCCTCATAATTATCGTCGTTAATATCGTCGCTATTTTGTCATAATCATCGTCGTTTATATCGTCATTATCATCGTTGTTATCGTCCTTATTATCCTCATAATTATCGTCGTTATTTTGTCATAATCATCGTCGTTAATGTCGTCGTTATTATCGTCATTATCTTCGTTGTTATCGTCGTAATTATCATCGTTAATACTGTCGTTTTTATTGTCATTATCTTCTTTTTATCGTCGTTATTATCGTCGTTAATATCGTCGTTATTATCGTCGTTAATATCGTCGTTATTATCGTCGTTATTATCGTCGTTAATATCGTCGTTAATATCGTCGTTAATATCGTCATTATCATCGTTGTTATCGTCCTTATTATCCTCATAATTATCGTCGTTAATATCGTCGTTATTTTGTCATAATCATCGTCGTTTATATCGTCATTATCATCGTTGTTATCGTCTTTATTATCCTCATAATTATCGTCGTTAATATCGTCGCTATTTTGTCATAATCATCGTCGTTTATATCGTCATTATCATCGTGTTATCGTCCTTATTATCCTCATTACTATCGTCGTTAATATCGTCGTTATTTTGTCATAATCAACGTCGTTTATATCATCATTATCATCGTTGTTATCGTCCTTATTATCCTCATAATTATCGTCGTTATTATCGTCGTTATTTTGTCATAATCATCGTCGTTAATGTCGTCGTTATTATCGTCATTATCTTCGTTGTTATCGTCATAATTATCATCGTTAATACTGTTGTTATTATTGTCATTATCTTCTTTTTATCGTCGCTATTATCGTCGTTAATATCGTCGTTATTATCGTCGTTAATATCGTCGTTATTATCGTCGTTATTATCGTCGTTAATGTCGTCGTTATTATCGTCATTATCATCGTTGTTATAGTCCTTATTATCCACATAATTATCGTCGATAATATCGTCGTTATTTTGTCATAATCATCGTCGTTTATATCGTCATTATCATCGTTGTTATCGTCCTTATTATCCTCATAATTATCGTCGTTATTATCCTCGTTATTTTGTCATAATCATCGTCGTTAATGTCGTCGTTATTATCGTCATTATCTTCGTTGATATCGTCCTTATTATCCTCATATTTATCGTCGTTATTATCGTCGTTATTTTGTCATAATCATCGTCGTTAATGTCGTCGTTATTATCGTCATTATCTTCGTTGTTATCGTCATAATTTTCATCGTTAATACTGTCGTTATTATTGTCATTATCTTCTTTTTATCGTCGTTATTATCGTCGTTAATATCGTCGTTATTATCGTCGTTAATATCGTCGTTATTATCGTCGTTATTATCGTCGTTAATAACGTCGTTAATATCGTCATTATCATCGTTGTTATCGTCCTTATTATCCTCATAATTATCGTCGTTAATATCGTCGTTATTTTGTCATAATCATCGTCGTTTATATCGTCATTATCATCGTTGTTATCGTCTTTATTATCCTCATAATTATCGTCGTTAATATCGTCGTTATTTTGTCATAATCATCGTCGTTATTATCGTCATTATCATCGTTGTTATCGTCCTTATTATCCTCATAATTATCGTCGTTATTATCGTCGTTATTTTGTCATAATCATCGTCGTTAATGTCGTCGTTATTATCGTCATTATCTTCGTTGTTATCGTCATAATTATCATCGTTAATACTGTCGTTATTATTGTCATTATCTTCTTTTTATCGTCGTTATTATCGTCGTTAATATCGTCGTTATTATCGTCGTTAATATCGTCGTTATTATCGTCGTTATTATCGTCGTTAATATCGTCGTTAATATCGTCATTATCATCGTTGTTATCGTCCTTATTATCCTCATAATTATCGTCGTTAATATCGTCGCTAATTTGTCATAATCATCGTCGTTTATATCGTCATTATCATCGTTGTTATCGTCCTTATTATCCTCATAATTATCGTCGTTAATATCGTCGTTATTTTGTCATAATCATCGTCGTTAATGTAGTCGTTATTATCGTCATTATCTTCGTTGTTATCGTAATAATTATCATCGTTAATATCGTCGTTATTATTGTCATTATCTTTTTTTTATCGTCGTTAATATCGTCGTTATTATCGTCGCTATTATCGTCGTTAATATCGTCGTTATTATCGTCGTTATTATCGTCGTTAATAACGTCGTTATATTGTCATAATCATCGTCGTTAATGTCGTCGTTATTATCGTCATTATCATCGTTGTTATAGTCCTTATTATCCACATAATTATCGTCGATAATATCGTCGTTATTGTGTCATAATCATCGTCGTTTATATCGTCATTATCATCGTTGTTATCGTCCTTATTATCCTCATAATTATCGTCGTTAATATCGTCGTTATTTTGTCATAATCATCGTCGTTAATGTCGTCGTTATTATCGTCATTATCATCGTTGTTATCGTCCTTATTATCCTCATAATTATCGTCGTTAATATCGTCGTTATTTTGTCATAATCATCGTCGTTAATGTCGTCGTTATTATCGTCATTATCATCGTTGTTATCGTCCTTATTATCCTCATTATTATCGTCGTTAATATCGTCGTTATTTTGTCATAATCATTGTCGTTTATATCGTCATTATCATCGTTGTTATCGTCCTTATTATCCTCATAATTATCGTCGATAATATCGTCGTTATTTTGTCATAATCATCGTCGTTAATGTCGTCGTTATTATCGTCATTATCATCGTTGTTATCGTCCTTATTATCCTCAAAATTATCGTCGTTAATATCGTCGTTATTTTGTCATAATCATCGTCGTTAATGTCGTCGTTATTATCGTCATTATCATCGTTGTTATCGTCCTTATTATCCTCATTATTATCGTCGTTAATATCGTCGTTATTTTGTCATAATCATCGTCGTTTATATCGTCATTATCATCGTTGTTATCGTCCTTATTATCCTCATAATTATCGTCGTTAATATCGTCGTTATTTTGTCATAATCATCGTCGTTATTATCGTCATTTTCATCGTTGTTATCGTCCTTATTATCCTCAAAATTATCGTCGTTAATATCGTCGTTATTTTGTCATAATCATCGTCGTTAATGTCGTCGTTATTATCGTCATTATCATCGTTGTTATCGTCCTTATTATCCTCAAAATTATCGTCGTTAATATCGTCGTTATTTTGTCATAATCATCGTCGTTAATGTCGTCGTTATTATCGTCATTATCATCGTTGTTATCGTCCAATTATCCTCAAAATTATCGTCGTTAATATCGTCGTTATTTTGTCATAATCATCGTCGTTTATATCGTCATTATCATCGTTGTTATCGTCCTTATTATCCTCATAATTATCGTCGATAATTTCGTCGTTATTTTGTCATAATCATCGTCGTTTATATCGTCATTATCATCGTTGTTATCGTCCTTATTATCCTCATAATTATCGTCGTTAATATCTTCGTTATTTTGTCATAATCATCGTCGTTAATGTCGTCGTTATTATCGTCATTATCTTCGTTGATATCGTCCTTATTATCCTCATAATTATCGTCGTTATTACCGTCGTTATTTTGTCATAATCATCGTCGTTAATGTCGTCGTTATTATCGTCATTATCTTCGTTGTTATCGTCATAATTTTCATCGTTAATACTGTCGTTATTATTGTCATTATCTTCTTTTTATCGTCGTTATTATCGTCGTTAATATCGTCGTTATTATCGTCGTTAATATCGTCGTTATTATCGTCGTTATTATCGTCGTTAATATCGTCGTTAATATCGTCATTATCATCGTTGTTATCGTCCTTATTATCCTCATAATTATCGTCGTTAATATCGTCGTTATTTTGTCATAATCATCGTCGTTAATATCGTCGTTATTATCGTCGTTATTATCGTCGTTAATAACGTCGTTATATTGTCATAATCATCGTCGTTAATGTCGTCGTTATTATCGTCATTATCTTCGTTGTTATCGTCATAATTATCATCGTTAATACTGTCGTTATTATTGTCATTATCTTCTTTTTATCGTCGTTATTATCGTCGTTAATATCGTCGTTATTATCGTCGTTAATATCGTCGTTATTTTGTCTTAATCATCGTCGTTAATGTCGTCGTTATTATCGTCATTATCATCGTTGTTATCGTCCTTATTATCCTCATTATTATCGTCGTTAATATCGTCGTTATTTTGTCATAATCATCGTCGTTTATATCGTCATTATCATCGTTGTTATCGTCCTTATTATCCTCATAATTATCGTCGTTAATATCGTCGTTATTTTGTCATAATCATCGTCGTTATTATCGTCATTTTCATCGTTGTTATCGTCCTTATTATCCTCAAAATTATCGTCGTTAATATCGTCGTTATTTTGTCATAATCATCGTCGTTAATGTCGTCGTTATTATCGTCATTATCATCGTTGTTATCGTCCTTATTATCCTCAAAATTATCGTCGTTAATATCGTCGTTATTTTGTCATAATCATCGTCGTTAATGTCGTCGTTATTATCGTCATTATCATCGTTGTTATCGTCCTATTATCCTCAAAATTATCGTCGATAATATCGTCGTTATTTTGTCATAATCATCGTCGTTTATATCGTCATTATCATCGTTGTTATCGTCCTTATTATCCTCATAATTATCGTCGTTAATATCGTCCTTATTTTGTCATAATCATCGTCGTTAATGTCGTCGTTATTATCGTCATTATCTTCGTTGTTATCGTCATAATTATCATCGTTAATACCGTCGCTATTATTGTCATTATCTTCTTTATATCGTCGTTATTATCGTCGTTAATATCGTCATTATTATCGTCGTTAATATCGTCGTTATTATCGTCGTTATTATCGTCGTTAATATTGTCGTTATTTTGTCATAATCATCGACGTTAATGTCGTCGTTATTATCGTCATTATCATCGTTGTTATAGTCCTTATTATCCACATAATTATCGTCGATAATATCGTCGTTATTTTGTCATAATCATCGTCGTTTATATCGTCATTATCATCGTTGTTATCGTCCTTATTATCCTCATAATTATCGTCGTTAATATCCTCGTTATTTTGTCATAATCATCGTCGTTAATGTCGTCGTTATTATCGTCATTATCTTCGTTGATATCGTCCTTATTATCCTCATAATTATCGTCGTTATTATCGTCGTTATTTTGTCATAATCATCGTCGTTAATGTCGTCGTTATTATCGTCATTATTTTCGTTGTTATCGTCATAATTATCATCGTTAATACTGCCGTTATTATTGTCATTATCTTCTTTTTATCGTCGTTATTATCGTCGTTAATATCGTCGTTATTATCGTCTTTAATATCGTCGTTATTATCGTCGTTATTATCGTCGTTAATATCGTCGTTAATATCGTCATTATCATCGTTGTTATCGTCCTTATTATCCTCATAATTATCGTCGTTAATATCGTCGCTAATTTGTCATAATCATCGTCGTTTATATCGTCATTATCATCGTTGTTATCGTCCTTATTATCCTCATAATTATCGTCGTTAATATCGTCGTTATTTTGTCATAATCATCGTCGTTAATGTAGTCGTTATTATCGTCATTATCTTCGTTGTTATCGTCATAATTATCATCGTTAATATCGTCGTTATTATTGTCATTATCTTTTTTTTATCGTCGTTAATATCGTCGTTATTATCGTCGTTATTATCGTCGTTAATATCGTCGTTATTATCGTCGTTATTATCGTCGTTAATAACGTCGTTATATTGTCATAATCATCGTCGTTAACGTCGTCGTTATTATCGTCATTATCATCGTTGTTATAGTCCTTATTATCCACATAATTATCGTCGATAATATCGTCGTTATTTTGTCATAATCATCGTCGTTTATATCGTCATTATCATCGTTGTTATCGTCCTTATTATCCTCATAATTATCGTCGTTATTATCGTCGTTATTTTGTCATAATCATCGTCGTTAATGTCGTCGTTATTATCGTCATTTCATCGTTGTTATCGTCCTTATTATCCTCATAATTATCGTCGTTAATATCGTCGTTATTTTGTCATAATCATCGTCGTTAATGTCGTCGTTATTATCGTCATTATCATCGTTGTTATCGTCCTTATTATCCTCATTATTATCGTCGTTAATATCGTCGTTATTTTGTCATAATCATTGTCGTTTATATCGTCATTATCATCGTTGTTATCGTCCTTATTATCCTCAAAATTATCGTCGTTAATATCGTCGTTATTTTGTCATAATCATCGTCGTTAATGTCGTCGTTATTATCGTCATTATCATCGTTGTTATCGTCCTTATTATCCTCAAAATTATCGTCGTTAATATCGTCGTTATTTTGTCATAATCATCGTCGTTAATGTCGTCGTTATTATCGTCATTATCATCGTTGTTATCGTCCTTATTATCCTCATTATTATCGTCGTTAATATCGTCGTTATTTTGTCATAATTATCGTCGTTTATATCGTCATTATCATCGTTGTTATCGTCCTTATTATCCTCAAAATTATCGTCGTTAATATCGTCGTTATTTTGTCATAATCATCGTCGTTAATGTCGTCGTTATTATCGTCATTATCATCGTTGTTATCGTCCTTATTATCCTCATTATTATCGTCGTTAATATCGTCGTTATTTTGTCATAATCATCGTCGTTTATATCGTCATTATCATCGTTGTTATCGTCCTTATTATCCTCATAATTATCGTCGTTAATATCGTCGTTATTTTGTCATAATCATCGTCGTTATTATCGTCATTATCATCGTTGTTATCGTCCTTATTATCCTCAAAATTATCGTCGTTAATATCGTCGTTATTTTGTCATAATCATCGTCGTTAATGTCGTCGTTATTATCGTCATTATCTTCGTTGTTATCGTCATAATTATCATCGTTAATACTGT
Source organism: Dolichovespula media (assembly GCA_911387685.1). NCBI lineage: Eukaryota > Metazoa > Arthropoda > Insecta > Hymenoptera > Vespidae > Dolichovespula > Dolichovespula media. The sequence continues at coordinate 254,341 of CAJVQJ010000025.1, read as the reverse complement.
CGTTATTATTGTCATTATCTTCTTTTTATCGTCGTTATTATCGTCGTTAATATCGTCGTTATTATCGTCGTTAATATCGTCGTTATTATCGTCGTTATTATCGTCGTTAATATCGTCGTTAATATCGTCATTATCATCGTTGTTATCGTCCTTATTATCCTCATAATTATCGTCATTAATATCGTCGTTATTTTGTTATAATCATCGTCGTTTATATCGTCATTATCATCGTTGTTATCGTCTTTATTATCCTCATAATTATCGTCGTTAATATCGTCGTTATTTTGTCATAATCATCGTCGTTATTATCGTCATTATCATCGTTGTTATCGTCCTTATTATCCTCATAATTATCGTCGTTATTATCGTCGTTATTTTGTCATAATCATCGTCGTTAATGTCGTCGTTATTATCGTCATTATCTTCGTTGTTATCGTCATAATTATCATCGTTAATACTGTCGTTATTATTGTCATTATCTTCTTTTTATCGTCGTTATTATCGTCGTTAATATCGTCGTTATTATCGTCGTTATTATCGTCGTTAATATCGTCGTTAATATCGTCATTATCATCGTTGTTATCGTCCTTATTATCCTCATAATTATCGTCGTTAATATCGTCGCTAATTTGTCATAATCATCGTCGTTTATATCGTCATTATCATCGTTGTTATCGTCCTTATTATCCTCATAATTATCGTCGTTAATATCGTCGTTATTTTGTCATAATCATCGTCGTTAATGTAGTCGTTATTATCGTCATTATCTTCGTTGTTATCGTCATAATTATCATCGTTAATACTGTCGTTATTATTGTCATTATCTTCTTTTTATCGTCGTTATTATCGTCGTTAATATCGTCGTTATTTTGTCATAATCATCGTCGTTAATGTCGTCGTTATTATCGTCATTATCATCGTTGTTATCGTCCTTATTATCCTCATTATTATCGTCGTTAATATCGTCGTTATTTTGTCATAATCATCGTCGTTTATATCGTCATTATCATCGTTGTTATCGTCCTTATTATCCTCATAATTATCGTCGTTAATATCGTCGTTATTTTGTCATAATCATCGTCGTTATTATCGTCATTTTCATCGTTGTTATCGTCCTTATTATCCTCAAAATTATCGTCGTTAATATCGTCGTTATTTTGTCATAATCATCGTCGTTAATGTCGTCGTTATTATCGTCATTATCATCGTTGTTATCGTCCTTATTATCCTCAAAATTATCGTCGTTAATATCGTCGTTATTTTGTCATAATCATCGTCGTTAATGTCGTCGTTATTATCGTCATTATCATCGTTGTTATCGTCCTTATTATCCTCATTATTATCGTCGTTAATATCGTCGTTATTTTGTCATAATCATCGTCGTTTATATCGTCATTATCATCGTTGTTATCGTCCTTATTATCCTCATAATTATCGTCGTTAATATCGTCGTTATTTTGTCATAATCATCGTCGTTAATGTCGTCGTTATTATCGTCATTATCATCGCTGTTATCGTCCTTATTATCCTCAAAATTATCGTCGTTAATATCGTCGTTATTTTGTCATAATCATCGTCGTTAGTGTCGTCGTTATTATCGTCATTATCATCGTTGTTATCGTCCTTATTATCCTCATTATTATCGTCGTTAATATCGTCGTTATTTTGTCATAATCATCGTCGTTTATATCGTCATTATCATCGTTGTTATCGTCCTTATTATCCTCATAATTATCGTCGTTAATATCGTCGTTATTTTGTCATAATCATCGTCGTTATTATCGTCATTTTCATCGTTGTTATCGTCCTTATTATCCTCAAAATTATCGTCGTTAATATCGTCGTTATTTTGTCATAATCATCGTCGTTAATGTTGTCGCTATTATCGTCATTATCATCGTTGTTATCGTCCTTATTATCCTCAAAATTTTCGTCGTTAATATCGTCGTTATTTTGTCATAATCATCGTCGTTAATGTCGTCGTTATTATCGTCATTATCTTCGTTGTTATCGTCATAATTATCATCGTTAATACCGTCGCTATTATTGTCATTATCTTCTTTATATCGTCGTTATTATCGTCGTTAATATCGTCGTTATTATCGTCGTTAATATCGTCGTTATTATCGTCGTTATTATCGTCGTTAATATTGTCGTTATTTTGTCATAATCATCGACGTTAATGTCGTCGTTATTATCGTCATTATCATCGTTGTTATAGTCCTTATTATCCACATAATTATCGTCGATAATATCGTCGTTATTTTGTCATAATCATCGTCGTTTATATCGTCATTATCATCGTTGTTATCGTCCTTATTATCCTCATAATTATCGTCGTTAATATCCTCGTTATTTTGTCATAATCATCGTCGTTAATGTCGTCGTTATTATCGTCATTATCTTCGTTGATATCGTCCTTATTATCCTCATAATTATCGTCGTTATTATCGTCGTTATTTTGTCATAATCATCGTCGTTAATGTCGTCGTTATTATCGTCATTATCTTCGTTGTTATGGTCATAATTTTCATCGTTAATACTGTCGTTATTATTGTCATTATCTTCTTTTTATCGTCGTTATTATCGTCGTTAATATCGTCGTTATTATCGTCGTTAATATCGTCGTTATTATCGTCGTTATTATCGTCGTTAATATCGTCGTTAATATCGTCATTATCATCGTTGTTATCGTCCTTATTGTCCTCATAATTATCGTCGTTAATATCGTCGTTATTTTGTCATAATCATCGTCGTTTATATCGTCATTATCATCGTTGTTATCGTCTTTATTATCCTCATAATTATCGTCGTTAATATCGTCGTTATTTTGTCATAATCATTGTCGTTTATATCGTCATTATCATCGTTGTTATCGTCCTTATTATCCTCATAATTATCGTCGTTAATATCGTCGTTATTTTGTCATAATCATCGTCGTTATTTTGTCATAATCATCGTCGTTAATGTCGTCGTTATTATCGTCATTATCATCGTTGTTATCGTCCTTATTATCCTCATAATTATCGTCGTTAATATCGTCGTTATTTTGTCATAATCATCGTCGTTAATGTCGTCGTTATTATCGTCATTATCATCGTTGTTATCGTCCTTATTATCCTCATTATTATCGTCGTTAATATCGTCGTTATTTTGTCATAATCATCGTCGTTTATATCGTCATTATCATCGTTGTTATCGTCCTTATTATCCTCATAATTATCGTCGTTAATATCGTCGTTATTTTGTCATAATCATCGTCGTTATTATCGTCATTTTCATCGTTGTTATCGTCCTTATTATCCTCAAAATTATCGTCGTTAATATCGTCGTTATTTTGTCATAATCATCGTCGTTAATGTCGTCGTTATTATCGTCATTATCATCGTTGTTATCGTCCTTATTATCCTCAAAATTATCGTCGTTAATATCGTCGTTATTTTGTCATAATCATCGTCGTTAATGTCGTCGTTATTATCGTCATTATCATCGTTGTTATCGTCCTTATTATCCTCATTATTATCGTCGTTAATATCGTCGTTATTTTGTCATAATCATCGTCGTTTATATCGTCATTATCATCGTTGTTATCGTCCTTATTATCCTCATAATTATCGTCGTTAATATCGTCGTTATTTTGTCATAATCATCGTCGTTATTATCGTCATTATCATCGTTGTTATAGTCCTTATTATCCTCATAATTATCGTCGTTATTATCGTCGTTATTTTGTCATAATCATCGTCGTTAATGTCGTCGTTATTATCGTCATTATCTTCGTTGTTATCGTCATAATTATCATCGTTAATACTGTCGTTATTATTGTCATTATCTTCTTTTTATCGTCGTTATTATCGTCGTTAATATCGTCGTTATTATCGTCGTTATTATCGTCGTTAATATCGTCGTTAATATCGTCATTATCATCGTTGTTATCGTCCTTATTATCCTCATAATTATCGTCGTTAATATCGTCGCTAATTTGTCATAATCATCGTCGTTTATATCGTCATTATCATCGTTGTTATCGTCCTTATTATCCTCATAATTATCGTCGTTAATATCGTCGTTATTTTGTCATAATCATCGTCGTTAATGTAGTCGTTATTATCGTCATTATCTTCGTTGTTATCGTCATAATTATCATCGTTAATATCGTCGTTATTATTGTCATTATCTTTTTTTTATCGTCGTTAATATCGTCGTTATTATCGTCGTTATTATCGTCGTTAATATCGTCGTTATTATCGTCGTTATTATCGTCGTTAATAACGTCGTTATATTGTCATAATCATCGTCGTTAATGTCGTCGTTATTATCGTCATTATCATCGTTGTTATAGTCCTTATTATCCACATAATTATCGTCGATAATATCGTCGTTATTTTGTCATAATCATCGTCGTTTATATCGTCATTATCATCGTTGTTATCGTCCTTATTATCCTCATAATTATCGTCGTTAATATCGTCGTTATTTTGTCATAATCATCGTCGTTAATGTCGTCGTTATTATCGTCATTATCATCGTTGTTATCGTCCTTATTATCCTCATAATTATCGTCGTTAATATCGTCGTTATTTTGTCATAATCATCGTCGTTAATGTCGTCGTTATTATCGTCATTATCATCGTTGTTATCGTCCTTATTATCCTCAATATTATCGTCGTTAATATCGTCGTTATTTTGTCATAATCATCGTCGTTAATGTCGTCGTTATTATCGTCATTATCTTCGTTGTTATCGTCATAATTATCATCGTTAATACTGTCGTTATTATTGTCATTATCTTCTTTTTATCGTCGTTATTATCGTCGTTAATATCGTCGTTATTATCGTCGTTAATATCGTCGTTATTATCGTCGTTATTATCGTCGTTAATATCGTCGTTAATATCGTCATTATCATTGTTGTTATCGTCCTTATTATCCTCATAATTATCGTCGTTAATATCGTCGTTATTTTGTCATAATCATCGTCGTTTATATCGTCATTATCATCGTTGTTATCGTCTTTATTATCCTCATAATTATCGTCGTTAATATCGTCGTTATTTTGTCATAATCATCGTCGTTATTATCGTCATTATCATCGTTGTTATCGTCCTTATTATCCTCATTATTATCGTCGTTAATATCGTCGTTATATTGTCATAATCAAGGTCGTTTATTTCGTCATTATCATCGTTGTTATCGTCCTTATTATCCTCATAATTATCGTCGTTATTATCGTCGTTATTTTGTCATAATCATCGTCGTTAATGTCGTCGTTATTATCGTCATTATCTTCGTTGTTATCGTCATAATTATCATCGTTAATACTGTCGTTATTATTGTCATTATCTTCTTTTTATCGTCGCTATTATCGTCGTTAATATCGTCGTTATTATCGTCGTTAATATCGTCGTTATTATCGTCGTTATTATCGTCGTTAATGTCGTCGTTATTATCGTCATTATCATCGTTGTTATCGTCCTTATTATCCTCAAAATTATCGTCGTTAATATCGTCGTTATTTTGTCATAATCATCGTCGTTTATATCGTCATTATCATCGTTTTTATCGTCCTTATTATCCTCATAATTATCGTCGTTAATATCGTCGTTATTTTGTCATAATCATCGTCGTTAATGTCGTCGTTATTATCGTCATTATCATCGTTGTTATCGTCCTTATTATCCTCAATATTATCGTCGTTAATATCGTCGTTATTTTGTCATAATCATCGTCGTTAATGTCGTCGTTATTATCGTCATTATCATCGTTGTTATCGTCCTTATTATCCTCATTATTATCGTCGTTAATATCGTCGTTATTTTGTCATAATCATCGTCGCTTATATCGTCATTATCATCGTTGTTATTGTCCTTATTATCCTCATAATTATCGTCGTTATTATCGTCGTTATTTTGTCATAATCATCGTCGTTAATGTCGTCATTATTATCGTCATTATCTTCGTTGTTATCGTCATAATTATCATCGTTAATACTGTCGTTATTATTGTCATTATCTTCTTTTTATCGTCGTTATTATCGTCGTTAATATCGTCGTTATTATCGTCGTTAATATTGTCGTTATTATCGTCGTTATTATCGTCGTTAATATCGTCGTTAATATCGTCATTATCATCGTTGTTATCGTCCTTATTATCCTCATAATTATCGTCGTTAATATCGTCGCTATTTTGTCATAATCATCGTCGTTTATATCGTCATTATCATCGTTGTTATCGTCCTTATTATCCTCATAATTATCGTCGTTAATATCGTCGTTATTTTGTCATAAACATCGTCGTTAATGTCGTCGTTATTATCGTCATTATCATCGTTGTTATCGTCCTTATTATCCTCAAAATTATCGTCGTTATTTTGTCATAATCATCGTCGTTAATGTCGTCTTTATTATCGTCATTATCTTCGTTGTTATCGTCATAATTATCATCGTTAATACTGTCGTTATTATTGTCATTATCTTCGTTTTATCGTCGTTATTATCGTCGTTAATATCGTCGTTATTATCGTCGTTAATATCGTCGTTATTGTCGTTATTATTGTCATAATTATCATCGTTAATATCGTCGTTATTATTGTCATTAACTTCTTTTTATCGTCGTTATTATCGTCGTTAATATCGTCGTTATTATCGTCGTTAATATCGTCGTTATTATCGTCGTTATTATCGTCGTTAATATCGTCGTTAGAATCGTCATTATCATCGTTGTTATCGTCCTTATTATCCTCATAATTATCGTCGTTAATATCGTCGTTATTTTGTCATAATCATCGTCGTTTATATCGTCTATATCATCGTTGTTATCGTCTTTATTATCCTCATAATTATCGTCGTTAATATCGTCGTTATCTTGTCATAATCATCGTCGTTAATGTCGTCGTTATTATCGTCATTATCATCGTTGTTATCGTCCTTATTATCCTCAAAATTATCGTCGTTATTTTGTCATAATCATCGTCGATAATGTCGTCTTTATTATCGTCATTATCTTCGTTGTTATCGTCATAATTATCATCGTTAATACTGTCGTTATTATTGTCATTATCTTCTTTTTATCGTCGTTATTATCGTCGTTAATATCGTCGTTATTGTCGTTATTATCGTCATAATTATCATCGTTAATATCGTCGTTATTATTGTCATCTTATTTTTATCGTCGTTATTATCGTCGTTAATATCGTCGTTATTATGTCGTTAATATCGTCGTTAATATCGTCATTATCATCGTTGTTATCTTCGTTAATATCCTCGTTATTTTGTCATAATCATCGTCGTTAATGTCGTCGTTATTATCGTCATTATCATCGTTGTTATCGTCCTTATTATCCTCAAAATTATCGTCGTTAATATCGTCGTTATTTTGTCATAACCATCGTCGTTAATGTCGTCGTTATTAACGTCATTATCATCGTTGTTATCGTCCTTATTATCCTCATTATTATCGTCGTTAATATCGTCGTTAATATCGTCGTTATTTTGTCATAATCATCGTCGTTTATATCGTCATTATCATCGTTGTTATCGTCCTTATTATCCTCATAATTATCGTCGTTAATATCGTCGTTATTTTGTCATAATCATCGTCGTTTATATCGTCATTATCATCGTTGTTATCGTCCTTATTATCCTCATAATTATCGTCGTTAATATCGTCGTTATTTTGTCATAATCATCGTCGTTATTATCGTCATTTTCATCGTTGTTATCGTCCTTATTATCCTCAAAATTATCGTCGTTAATATCGTCGTTATTTTGTCATAATCATCGTCGTTAATGTCGTCGTTATTATCGTCATTATCATCGTTGTTATCGTCCTTATTATCCTCAAAATTATCGTCGTTAATATCGTCGTTATTTTGTCATAATCATCGTCGTTAATGTCGTCGTTATTATCGTCATTATCATCGTTGTTATCGTCCTATTATCCTCAAAATTATCGTCGATAATATCGTCGTTATTTTGTCATAATCATCGTCGTTTATATCGTCATTATCATCGTTGTTATCGTCCTTATTATCCTCATAATTATCGTCGTTAATATCGTCCTTATTTTGTCATAATCATCGTCGTTAATGTCGTCGTTATTATCGTCATTATCTTCGTTGTTATCGTCATAATTATCATCGTTAATACCGTCGCTATTATTGTCATTATCTTCTTTATATCGTCGTTATTATCGTCGTTAATATCGTCATTATTATCGTCGTTAATATCGTCGTTATTATCGTCGTTATTATCGTCGTTAATATTGTCGTTATTTTGTCATAATCATCGACGTTAATGTCGTCGTTATTATCGTCATTATCATCGTTGTTATAGTCCTTATTATCCACATAATTATCGTCGATAATATCGTCGTTATTTTGTCATAATCATCGTCGTTTATATCGTCATTATCATCGTTGTTATCGTCCTTATTATCCTCATAATTATCGTCGTTAATATCCTCGTTATTTTGTCATAATCATCGTCGTTAATGTCGTCGTTATTATCGTCATTATCTTCGTTGATATCGTCCTTATTATCCTCATAATTATCGTCGTTATTATCGTCGTTATTTTGTCATAATCATCGTCGTTAATGTCGTCGTTATTATCGTCATTATTTTCGTTGTTATCGTCATAATTATCATCGTTAATACTGCCGTTATTATTGTCATTATCTTCTTTTTATCGTCGTTATTATCGTCGTTAATATCGTCGTTATTATCGTCTTTAATATCGTCGTTATTATCGTCGTTATTATCGTCGTTAATATCGTCGTTAATATCGTCATTATCATCGTTGTTATCGTCCTTATTATCCTCATAATTATCGTCGTTAATATCGTCGCTAATTTGTCATAATCATCGTCGTTTATATCGTCATTATCATCGTTGTTATCGTCCTTATTATCCTCATAATTATCGTCGTTAATATCGTCGTTATTTTGTCATAATCATCGTCGTTAATGTAGTCGTTATTATCGTCATTATCTTCGTTGTTATCGTCATAATTATCATCGTTAATATCGTCGTTATTATTGTCATTATCTTTTTTTTATCGTCGTTAATATCGTCGTTATTATCGTCGTTATTATCGTCGTTAATATCGTCGTTATTATCGTCGTTATTATCGTCGTTAATAACGTCGTTATATTGTCATAATCATCGTCGTTAACGTCGTCGTTATTATCGTCATTATCATCGTTGTTATAGTCCTTATTATCCACATAATTATCGTCGATAATATCGTCGTTATTTTGTCATAATCATCGTCGTTTATATCGTCATTATCATCGTTGTTATCGTCCTTATTATCCTCATAATTATCGTCGTTATTATCGTCGTTATTTTGTCATAATCATCGTCGTTAATGTCGTCGTTATTATCGTCATTTCATCGTTGTTATCGTCCTTATTATCCTCATAATTATCGTCGTTAATATCGTCGTTATTTTGTCATAATCATCGTCGTTAATGTCGTCGTTATTATCGTCATTATCATCGTTGTTATCGTCCTTATTATCCTCATTATTATCGTCGTTAATATCGTCGTTATTTTGTCATAATCATTGTCGTTTATATCGTCATTATCATCGTTGTTATCGTCCTTATTATCCTCAAAATTATCGTCGTTAATATCGTCGTTATTTTGTCATAATCATCGTCGTTAATGTCGTCGTTATTATCGTCATTATCATCGTTGTTATCGTCCTTATTATCCTCAAAATTATCGTCGTTAATATCGTCGTTATTTTGTCATAATCATCGTCGTTAATGTCGTCGTTATTATCGTCATTATCATCGTTGTTATCGTCCTTATTATCCTCATTATTATCGTCGTTAATATCGTCGTTATTTTGTCATAATTATCGTCGTTTATATCGTCATTATCATCGTTGTTATCGTCCTTATTATCCTCAAAATTATCGTCGTTAATATCGTCGTTATTTTGTCATAATCATCGTCGTTAATGTCGTCGTTATTATCGTCATTATCATCGTTGTTATCGTCCTTATTATCCTCATTATTATCGTCGTTAATATCGTCGTTATTTTGTCATAATCATCGTCGTTTATATCGTCATTATCATCGTTGTTATCGTCCTTATTATCCTCATAATTATCGTCGTTAATATCGTCGTTATTTTGTCATAATCATCGTCGTTATTATCGTCATTATCATCGTTGTTATCGTCCTTATTATCCTCAAAATTATCGTCGTTAATATCGTCGTTATTTTGTCATAATCATCGTCGTTAATGTCGTCGTTATTATCGTCATTATCTTCGTTGTTATCGTCATAATTATCATCGTTAATACTGTCGTTATTATTGTCATTATCTTCTTTTTATCGTCGTTATTATCGTCGTTAATATCGTCGTTATTATCGTCGTTAATATCGTCGTTATTATCGTCGTTATTATCGTCGTTAATATCGTCGTTAATATCGTCATTATCATCGTTGTTATCGTCCTTATTATCCTCATAATTATCGTCATTAATATCGTCGTTATTTTGTTATAATCATCGTCGTTTATATCGTCATTATCATCGTTGTTATCGTCTTTATTATCCTCATAATTATCGTCGTTAATATCGTCGTTATTTTGTCATAATCATCGTCGTTATTATCGTCATTATCATCGTTGTTATCGTCCTTATTATCCTCATAATTATCGTCGTTATTATCGTCGTTATTTTGTCATAATCATCGTCGTTAATGTCGTCGTTATTATCGTCATTATCTTCGTTGTTATCGTCATAATTATCATCGTTAATACTGTCGTTATTATTGTCATTATCTTCTTTTTATCGTCGTTATTATCGTCGTTAATATCGTCGTTATTATCGTCGTTATTATCGTCGTTAATATCGTCGTTAATATCGTCATTATCATCGTTGTTATCGTCCTTATTATCCTCATAATTATCGTCGTTAATATCGTCGCTAATTTGTCATAATCATCGTCGTTTATATCGTCATTATCATCGTTGTTATCGTCCTTATTATCCTCATAATTATCGTCGTTAATATCGTCGTTATTTTGTCATAATCATCGTCGTTAATGTAGTCGTTATTATCGTCATTATCTTCGTTGTTATCGTCATAATTATCATCGTTAATACTGTCGTTATTATTGTCATTATCTTCTTTTTATCGTCGTTATTATCGTCGTTAATATCGTCGTTATTTTGTCATAATCATCGTCGTTAATGTCGTCGTTATTATCGTCATTATCATCGTTGTTATCGTCCTTATTATCCTCATTATTATCGTCGTTAATATCGTCGTTATTTTGTCATAATCATCGTCGTTTATATCGTCATTATCATCGTTGTTATCGTCCTTATTATCCTCATAATTATCGTCGTTAATATCGTCGTTATTTTGTCATAATCATCGTCGTTATTATCGTCATTTTCATCGTTGTTATCGTCCTTATTATCCTCAAAATTATCGTCGTTAATATCGTCGTTATTTTGTCATAATCATCGTCGTTAATGTCGTCGTTATTATCGTCATTATCATCGTTGTTATCGTCCTTATTATCCTCAAAATTATCGTCGTTAATATCGTCGTTATTTTGTCATAATCATCGTCGTTAATGTCGTCGTTATTATCGTCATTATCATCGTTGTTATCGTCCTTATTATCCTCATTATTATCGTCGTTAATATCGTCGTTATTTTGTCATAATCATCGTCGTTTATATCGTCATTATCATCGTTGTTATCGTCCTTATTATCCTCATAATTATCGTCGTTAATATCGTCGTTATTTTGTCATAATCATCGTCGTTAATGTCGTCGTTATTATCGTCATTATCATCGCTGTTATCGTCCTTATTATCCTCAAAATTATCGTCGTTAATATCGTCGTTATTTTGTCATAATCATCGTCGTTAGTGTCGTCGTTATTATCGTCATTATCATCGTTGTTATCGTCCTTATTATCCTCATTATTATCGTCGTTAATATCGTCGTTATTTTGTCATAATCATCGTCGTTTATATCGTCATTATCATCGTTGTTATCGTCCTTATTATCCTCATAATTATCGTCGTTAATATCGTCGTTATTTTGTCATAATCATCGTCGTTATTATCGTCATTTTCATCGTTGTTATCGTCCTTATTATCCTCAAAATTATCGTCGTTAATATCGTCGTTATTTTGTCATAATCATCGTCGTTAATGTTGTCGCTATTATCGTCATTATCATCGTTGTTATCGTCCTTATTATCCTCAAAATTTTCGTCGTTAATATCGTCGTTATTTTGTCATAATCATCGTCGTTAATGTCGTCGTTATTATCGTCATTATCTTCGTTGTTATCGTCATAATTATCATCGTTAATACCGTCGCTATTATTGTCATTATCTTCTTTATATCGTCGTTATTATCGTCGTTAATATCGTCGTTATTATCGTCGTTAATATCGTCGTTATTATCGTCGTTATTATCGTCGTTAATATTGTCGTTATTTTGTCATAATCATCGACGTTAATGTCGTCGTTATTATCGTCATTATCATCGTTGTTATAGTCCTTATTATCCACATAATTATCGTCGATAATATCGTCGTTATTTTGTCATAATCATCGTCGTTTATATCGTCATTATCATCGTTGTTATCGTCCTTATTATCCTCATAATTATCGTCGTTAATATCCTCGTTATTTTGTCATAATCATCGTCGTTAATGTCGTCGTTATTATCGTCATTATCTTCGTTGATATCGTCCTTATTATCCTCATAATTATCGTCGTTATTATCGTCGTTATTTTGTCATAATCATCGTCGTTAATGTCGTCGTTATTATCGTCATTATCTTCGTTGTTATGGTCATAATTTTCATCGTTAATACTGTCGTTATTATTGTCATTATCTTCTTTTTATCGTCGTTATTATCGTCGTTAATATCGTCGTTATTATCGTCGTTAATATCGTCGTTATTATCGTCGTTATTATCGTCGTTAATATCGTCGTTAATATCGTCATTATCATCGTTGTTATCGTCCTTATTGTCCTCATAATTATCGTCGTTAATATCGTCGTTATTTTGTCATAATCATCGTCGTTTATATCGTCATTATCATCGTTGTTATCGTCTTTATTATCCTCATAATTATCGTCGTTAATATCGTCGTTATTTTGTCATAATCATTGTCGTTTATATCGTCATTATCATCGTTGTTATCGTCCTTATTATCCTCATAATTATCGTCGTTAATATCGTCGTTATTTTGTCATAATCATCGTCGTTATTTTGTCATAATCATCGTCGTTAATGTCGTCGTTATTATCGTCATTATCATCGTTGTTATCGTCCTTATTATCCTCATAATTATCGTCGTTAATATCGTCGTTATTTTGTCATAATCATCGTCGTTAATGTCGTCGTTATTATCGTCATTATCATCGTTGTTATCGTCCTTATTATCCTCATTATTATCGTCGTTAATATCGTCGTTATTTTGTCATAATCATCGTCGTTTATATCGTCATTATCATCGTTGTTATCGTCCTTATTATCCTCATAATTATCGTCGTTAATATCGTCGTTATTTTGTCATAATCATCGTCGTTATTATCGTCATTTTCATCGTTGTTATCGTCCTTATTATCCTCAAAATTATCGTCGTTAATATCGTCGTTATTTTGTCATAATCATCGTCGTTAATGTCGTCGTTATTATCGTCATTATCATCGTTGTTATCGTCCTTATTATCCTCAAAATTATCGTCGTTAATATCGTCGTTATTTTGTCATAATCATCGTCGTTAATGTCGTCGTTATTATCGTCATTATCATCGTTGTTATCGTCCTTATTATCCTCATTATTATCGTCGTTAATATCGTCGTTATTTTGTCATAATCATCGTCGTTTATATCGTCATTATCATCGTTGTTATCGTCCTTATTATCCTCATAATTATCGTCGTTAATATCGTCGTTATTTTGTCATAATCATCGTCGTTATTATCGTCATTATCATCGTTGTTATAGTCCTTATTATCCTCATAATTATCGTCGTTATTATCGTCGTTATTTTGTCATAATCATCGTCGTTAATGTCGTCGTTATTATCGTCATTATCTTCGTTGTTATCGTCATAATTATCATCGTTAATACTGTCGTTATTATTGTCATTATCTTCTTTTTATCGTCGTTATTATCGTCGTTAATATCGTCGTTATTATCGTCGTTATTATCGTCGTTAATATCGTCGTTAATATCGTCATTATCATCGTTGTTATCGTCCTTATTATCCTCATAATTATCGTCGTTAATATCGTCGCTAATTTGTCATAATCATCGTCGTTTATATCGTCATTATCATCGTTGTTATCGTCCTTATTATCCTCATAATTATCGTCGTTAATATCGTCGTTATTTTGTCATAATCATCGTCGTTAATGTAGTCGTTATTATCGTCATTATCTTCGTTGTTATCGTCATAATTATCATCGTTAATATCGTCGTTATTATTGTCATTATCTTTTTTTTATCGTCGTTAATATCGTCGTTATTATCGTCGTTATTATCGTCGTTAATATCGTCGTTATTATCGTCGTTATTATCGTCGTTAATAACGTCGTTATATTGTCATAATCATCGTCGTTAATGTCGTCGTTATTATCGTCATTATCATCGTTGTTATAGTCCTTATTATCCACATAATTATCGTCGATAATATCGTCGTTATTTTGTCATAATCATCGTCGTTTATATCGTCATTATCATCGTTGTTATCGTCCTTATTATCCTCATAATTATCGTCGTTAATATCGTCGTTATTTTGTCATAATCATCGTCGTTAATGTCGTCGTTATTATCGTCATTATCATCGTTGTTATCGTCCTTATTATCCTCATAATTATCGTCGTTAATATCGTCGTTATTTTGTCATAATCATCGTCGTTAATGTCGTCGTTATTATCGTCATTATCATCGTTGTTATCGTCCTTATTATCCTCAATATTATCGTCGTTAATATCGTCGTTATTTTGTCATAATCATCGTCGTTAATGTCGTCGTTATTATCGTCATTATCTTCGTTGTTATCGTCATAATTATCATCGTTAATACTGTCGTTATTATTGTCATTATCTTCTTTTTATCGTCGTTATTATCGTCGTTAATATCGTCGTTATTATCGTCGTTAATATCGTCGTTATTATCGTCGTTATTATCGTCGTTAATATCGTCGTTAATATCGTCATTATCATTGTTGTTATCGTCCTTATTATCCTCATAATTATCGTCGTTAATATCGTCGTTATTTTGTCATAATCATCGTCGTTTATATCGTCATTATCATCGTTGTTATCGTCTTTATTATCCTCATAATTATCGTCGTTAATATCGTCGTTATTTTGTCATAATCATCGTCGTTATTATCGTCATTATCATCGTTGTTATCGTCCTTATTATCCTCATTATTATCGTCGTTAATATCGTCGTTATATTGTCATAATCAAGGTCGTTTATTTCGTCATTATCATCGTTGTTATCGTCCTTATTATCCTCATAATTATCGTCGTTATTATCGTCGTTATTTTGTCATAATCATCGTCGTTAATGTCGTCGTTATTATCGTCATTATCTTCGTTGTTATCGTCATAATTATCATCGTTAATACTGTCGTTATTATTGTCATTATCTTCTTTTTATCGTCGCTATTATCGTCGTTAATATCGTCGTTATTATCGTCGTTAATATCGTCGTTATTATCGTCGTTATTATCGTCGTTAATGTCGTCGTTATTATCGTCATTATCATCGTTGTTATCGTCCTTATTATCCTCAAAATTATCGTCGTTAATATCGTCGTTATTTTGTCATAATCATCGTCGTTTATATCGTCATTATCATCGTTTTTATCGTCCTTATTATCCTCATAATTATCGTCGTTAATATCGTCGTTATTTTGTCATAATCATCGTCGTTAATGTCGTCGTTATTATCGTCATTATCATCGTTGTTATCGTCCTTATTATCCTCAATATTATCGTCGTTAATATCGTCGTTATTTTGTCATAATCATCGTCGTTAATGTCGTCGTTATTATCGTCATTATCATCGTTGTTATCGTCCTTATTATCCTCATTATTATCGTCGTTAATATCGTCGTTATTTTGTCATAATCATCGTCGCTTATATCGTCATTATCATCGTTGTTATTGTCCTTATTATCCTCATAATTATCGTCGTTATTATCGTCGTTATTTTGTCATAATCATCGTCGTTAATGTCGTCATTATTATCGTCATTATCTTCGTTGTTATCGTCATAATTATCATCGTTAATACTGTCGTTATTATTGTCATTATCTTCTTTTTATCGTCGTTATTATCGTCGTTAATATCGTCGTTATTATCGTCGTTAATATTGTCGTTATTATCGTCGTTATTATCGTCGTTAATATCGTCGTTAATATCGTCATTATCATCGTTGTTATCGTCCTTATTATCCTCATAATTATCGTCGTTAATATCGTCGCTATTTTGTCATAATCATCGTCGTTTATATCGTCATTATCATCGTTGTTATCGTCCTTATTATCCTCATAATTATCGTCGTTAATATCGTCGTTATTTTGTCATAAACATCGTCGTTAATGTCGTCGTTATTATCGTCATTATCATCGTTGTTATCGTCCTTATTATCCTCAAAATTATCGTCGTTATTTTGTCATAATCATCGTCGTTAATGTCGTCTTTATTATCGTCATTATCTTCGTTGTTATCGTCATAATTATCATCGTTAATACTGTCGTTATTATTGTCATTATCTTCGTTTTATCGTCGTTATTATCGTCGTTAATATCGTCGTTATTATCGTCGTTAATATCGTCGTTATTGTCGTTATTATTGTCATAATTATCATCGTTAATATCGTCGTTATTATTGTCATTAACTTCTTTTTATCGTCGTTATTATCGTCGTTAATATCGTCGTTATTATCGTCGTTAATATCGTCGTTATTATCGTCGTTATTATCGTCGTTAATATCGTCGTTAGAATCGTCATTATCATCGTTGTTATCGTCCTTATTATCCTCATAATTATCGTCGTTAATATCGTCGTTATTTTGTCATAATCATCGTCGTTTATATCGTCTATATCATCGTTGTTATCGTCTTTATTATCCTCATAATTATCGTCGTTAATATCGTCGTTATCTTGTCATAATCATCGTCGTTAATGTCGTCGTTATTATCGTCATTATCATCGTTGTTATCGTCCTTATTATCCTCAAAATTATCGTCGTTATTTTGTCATAATCATCGTCGATAATGTCGTCTTTATTATCGTCATTATCTTCGTTGTTATCGTCATAATTATCATCGTTAATACTGTCGTTATTATTGTCATTATCTTCTTTTTATCGTCGTTATTATCGTCGTTAATATCGTCGTTATTGTCGTTATTATCGTCATAATTATCATCGTTAATATCGTCGTTATTATTGTCATCTTATTTTTATCGTCGTTATTATCGTCGTTAATATCGTCGTTATTATGTCGTTAATATCGTCGTTAATATCGTCATTATCATCGTTGTTATCTTCGTTAATATCCTCGTTATTTTGTCATAATCATCGTCGTTAATGTCGTCGTTATTATCGTCATTATCATCGTTGTTATCGTCCTTATTATCCTCAAAATTATCGTCGTTAATATCGTCGTTATTTTGTCATAACCATCGTCGTTAATGTCGTCGTTATTAACGTCATTATCATCGTTGTTATCGTCCTTATTATCCTCATTATTATCGTCGTTAATATCGTCGTTAATATCGTCGTTATTTTGTCATAATCATCGTCGTTTATATCGTCATTATCATCGTTGTTATCGTCCTTATTATCCTCATAATTATCGTCGTTAATATCGTCGTTATTTTGTCATAATCATCGTCGTTAATGTCGTCGTTATTAACGTCATTATCATCGTTGTTATCGTCCTTATTATCCTCATTATTATCGTCGTTAATATCGTCGTTATTTTGTCATAATCATCGTCGTTTATATCGTCATTATCATCGTTGTTATCGTCCTTATTATCCTCATAATTATCGTCGTTAATATCGTCGTTATTTTGTCATAATCATCGTCGTTAATGTCGTCGTTTATATCGTCATTATCATCGTTGTTATCGTCCTTATTATCCTCATAATTATCGTCGTTAATATCGTCGTTATTTTGTCATAATCATCGTCGTTAATGTCGTCATTATTATCGTCATTATCTTCGTTGTTATCGTCATAATTATCATCGTTAATACTGTCGTTATTATTGTCATTATCTTCTTTTTATCGTCGTTATTATCGTCGTTAATATCGTCGTTATTATCGTCGTTAATATCGTCGTTATTATCGTCGTTATTATCGTCGTTAATATCGTCGTTAATATCGTCATTATCATCGTTGTTATCGTCCTTATTATCCTCATAATTATCGTCGTTAATATCGTCGCTATTTTGTCATAATCATCGTCGTTTATATCGTCATTATCATCGTTGTTATCGTCCTTATTATCCTCATAATTATCGTCGTTAATATCGTCGTTATTTTGTCATAAACATCGTCGTTAATGTCGTCGTTATTATCGTCATTATCATCGTTGTTATCGTCCTTATTATCCTCAAAATTATCGTCGTTATTTTGTCATAACCATCGTCGTTAATGTCGTCGTTATTAACGTCATTATCATCGTTGTTATCGTCCTTATTATCCTCATTATTATCGTCGTTAATATCGTCGTTATTTTGTCATAATCATCGTCGTTTATATCGTCATTATCATCTTTGTTATCGTCCTTATTATCCTCATAATTATCGTCGTTAATATCGTCGTTATTTTGTCATAATCATCGTCGTTAATGTCGTCGTTATTAACGTCATTATCATCGTTGTTATCGTCCTTATTATCCTCATTATTATCGTCGTTAATATCGTCGTTATTTTGTCATAATCATCGTCGTTTATATCGTCATTATCATCGTTGTTATCGTCCTTATTATCCTCATAATTATCGTCGTTAATATCGTCGTTATTTTGTCATAATCATCGTCGTTAATGTCGTCGTTATTATCGTCATTATCATCGTTGTTATCGTCCTTATTATCCTCATAATTATCGTCGTTAATATCGTCGTTATTTTGTCATAATCATCGTCGTTTATATCGTCATTATCATCGTTGTTATCGTCCTTATTATCCTCATAATTATCGTCGTTAATATCGTCGTTATTTTGTCATAATCATCGTCGTTAATGTCGTCGTTATTATCGTCATTATCATCGTTGTTATCGTCCTTATTATCCTCAAAATTATCGTCGTTAATATCCTCGTTATTTTGTCATAATCATCGTCGTTAATGTCGTCGTTATTATCGTCATTATCTTCGTTGTTATCGTCATAATTATCATCGTTACTACCGTCGTTATTATTGTCATTATCTTCTTTTTATCGTCGCTATTATCGTCGTTAATATCGTCATTATTATCGTCGTTAATATCGTCGTTATTATCGTCGTTATTATCGTCGTTAATGTCGTCGTTATTATCGTCATTATCATCGTTGTTATCGTCCTTATTATCCTCAAAATTATCGTCGTTAATATCGTCGTTATTTTGTCATAATCATCGTCGTTTATATCGTCATTATCATCGTTGTTATCGTCCTTATTATCCTCATAATTATCGTCGTTAATATCGTCGTTATTTTGTCATAATCATCGTCGTTAATGTCGTCGTTATTATCGTCATTATCATCGTTGTTATCGTCCTTATTATCCTCAATATTATCGTCGTTAATATCGTCGTTATTTTGTCATAATCATCGTCGTTTATATCGTCATTATCATCGTTGTTATCGTCCTTATTATCCTCATAATTATCGTCGTTAATATCGTCGTTATTTTGTCATAATCATCGTCGTTAATGTCGTCGTTATTATCGTCATTATCATCGTTGTTATCGTCCTTATTATCCTCAATATTATCGTCGTTAATATCGTCGTTATTTTGTCATAATCATCGTCGTTAATGTCGTCGTTATTATCGTCATTATCATCGTTGTTATCGTCCTTATTATCCTCAAAATTATCGTCGTTATTTTGTCATAATCATCGTCGTTAATGTCGTCTTTATTATCGTCATTATCTTCGTTGTTATCGTCATAATTATCATCGTTAATACTGTCGTTATTATTGTCATTATCTTCGTTTTATCGTCGTTATTATCGTCGTTAATATCGTCGTTATTATCGTCGTTAATATCGTCGTTATTGTCGTTATTATTGTCATAATTATCATCGTTAATATCGTCGTTATTATTGTCATTATCTTCTTTTTATCGTCGTTATTATCGTCGTTAATATCGTCGTTATTATCGTCGTTAATATCGTCGTTATTATCGTCGTTATTATCGTCGTTAATATCGTCGTTAATATCGTCATTATCATCGTTGTTATCGTCCTTATTATCCTCATAATTATCGTCGTTAATATCGTCGTTATTTTGTCATAATCATCGTCGTTTATATCGTCTATATCATCGTTGTTATCGTCTTTATTATCCTCATAATTATCGTCGTTAATATCGTCGTTATTTTGTCATAATCATCGTCGTTATTATCGTCATTATCATCGTTGTTATCGTCCATATTATCCTCATTATTATCGTCGTTAATATCGTCGTTATTTTGTCATAATCATCGTCGTTTATATCGTCATTATCATCGTTGTTATCGTCCTTATTATCCTCATAATTATCGTCGTTAATATCGTCGTTATTTCGTCATAATCATCGTCGTTAATGTCGTCGTTATTATCGTCATTATCATCGTTGTTATCGTCCTTATTATCCTCAAAATTATCGTCGTTATTTTGTCATAATCATCGTCGTTAATGTCGTCTTTATTATCGTCATTATCTTCGTTGTTATCGTCATAATTATCATCGTTAATACTGTCGTTATTATTGTCATTATCTTCTTTTTATCGTCGTTATTATCGTCGTTAATATCGTCGTTATTGTCGTTATTATCGTCATAATTATCATCGTTAATATCGTCGTTATTATTGTCATCTTCTTTTTATCGTCGTTATTATCGTCGTTAATATCGTCGTTATTATGTCGTTAATATCGTCGTTAATATCGTCATTATCATCGTTGTTATCTTCGTTAATATCCTCGTTATTTTGTCATAATCATCGTCGTTAATGTCGTCGTTATTATCGTCATTATCATCGTTGTTATCGTCCTTATTATCCTCAAAATTATCGTCGTTAATATCGTCGTTATTTTGTCATAATCATCGTCGTTAATGTCGTCGTTATTAACGTCATTATCATCGTTGTTATCGTCCTTATTATCCTCATTATTATCGTCGTTAATATCGTCGTTATTTTGTCATAATCATCGTCGTTTATATCGTCATTATCATCGTTGTTATCGTCCTTATTATCCTCATAATTATCGTCGTTAATATCGTCGTTATTTTGTCATAATCATCGTCTTTAATGTCGTCGTTATTAACGTCATTATCATCGTTGTTATCGTCCTTATTATCCTCATTATTATCGTCGTTAATATCGTCGTTATTTTGTCATAATCATCGTCGTTTATATCGTCATTATCATCGTTGTTATCGTCCTTATTATCCTCATAATTATCGTCGTTAATATCGTCGTTATTTTGTCATAATCATCGTCGTTAATGTCGTCGTTATTATCGTCATTATCATCGTTGTTATCGTCCTTATTATCCTCATTATTATCGTCGTTAATATCGTCGTTATTTTGTCATAATCATCGTCGCTTATATCGTCATTATCATCGTTGTTATCGTCCTTATTATCCTCATTATTATCGTCGTTAATATCGTCGTTATTTTGTCATAATCATCGTCGTTTATATCGTCATTATCATCGTTGTTATCGTCCTTATTATCCTCATAATTATCGTCGTTATTATCGTCGTTATTTTGTCATAATCATCGTCGTCAATGTCGTCGTTATTATCGTCATTATCATCGTTGTTATCGTCCTTATTATCCTCATTATTATCGCCTTTAATATCGTCGTTATTTTGTCATAATCATCGTCGTTTATATCGTCATTATCATCGTTGTTATCGTCCTTATTATCCTCATAATTATCGTCGTTATTATCGTCGTTATTTTGTCATAATCATCGTCGTTAATGTCGTCATTATTATCGTCATTATCTTCGTTGTTATCGTCATAATTATCATCGTTAATACTATCGTTATTATTGTCATTATCTTCTTTTTATCGTCGTTATTATCGTCGTTAATATTTTCGTTATTATCGTCGTTAATATCGTCGTTATTATCGTCGTTATTATCGTCGTTAATATCGTCGTTAATATCGTCATTATCATCGTTGTTATCGTCCTTAATATTCTCATAATTATCGTCGTTAATATCGTCGCTATTTTGTCATAATCATCGTCGTTTATATCGTCATTATCATCGTTGTTATCGTCCTTATTAACCTCATAATTATCGTCGTTAATATCGTCGTTATTTTGTCATAATCATCGTCGTTAATATCGTCATTATCATCGTTGTTATCGTCCTTATTATCCTCATTATTATCGTCGTTAATATCGTCGTTATTTTGTCATAATCATCGTCGTTTATATCGTCATTATCATCGTTGTTATCGTCCTTATTATCCTCATAATTATCGTCGTTATTATCGTCGTTATTTTGTCATAATCATCGTCGTTAATGTCGTCATTATTATCGTCATTATCTTCGTTGTTATCGTCCTTATTATCCTCAAAATTATCGTCGTTAATATCGTCGTTATTTTGTCATAATCATCGTCGTTTATATCGTCATTATCATCGTTGTTATCGTCCTTATTATCCTCATAATTATCGTCGTTAATATCGTCGTTATTTTGTCATAATCATCGTCGTTAATGTAGTCGTTATTATCGTCATTATCTTCGTTGTTATCGTCATAATTATCATCGTTAATATCGTCGTTATTATTGTCATTATCTTTTTTTTATCGTCGTTAATATCGTCGTTATTATCGTCGTTATTATCGTCGTTATTATCGTCGTTAATGTCGTCGTTATTATCGTCATTATCATCGTTGTTATCGTCCTTATTATCCTCAAAATTATCGTCGTTATTTTGTCATAATCATCGTCGTTAATGTCGTCGTTATTATCGTCATTATCATCGTTGTTATCGTCCTTATTATCCTCAAAATTATCGTCGTTATTTTGTCATAATCATCGTCGTTAATGTCGTCTTTATTATCGTCATTATCTTCGTTGTTATCGTCATAAATATCATCGTTAATACTGTCGTTATTATTGTCATTATCTTCTTTTTATCGTCGTTATTATCGTCGTTAATATCGTCGTTATTGTCGTTATTATCGTCATAATTATCATCGTTAATATCGTCGTTATTATTGTCATCTTCTTTTTATCGTCGTTATTATCGTCGTTAATATCATCGTTATTATGTCGTTAATATCGTCGTTAATATCGTCATTATCATCGTTGTTATCTTCGTTAATATCCTCGTTATTTTGTCATAATCATCGTCGTTAATGTCGTCGTTATTATCGTCATTATCATCGTTGTTATCGTCCTTATTATCCTCATTATTATCGTCGTTAATATCGTCGTTATTTTGTCATAATCATCGTCGTTTATATCGTCATTATCATCGTTGTTATCGTCCTTATTATCCTCATAATTATCGTCGTTAATATCGTCGTTATTTTGTCATAATCATCGTCGTTAATGTCGTCGTTATTATCGTCATTATCATCGTTGTTATCGTCCTTATTATCCTCAAAATTATCGTCGTTATTTTGTCATAATCATCGTCGTTAATGTCGTCTTTATTATCGTCATTATCTTCGTTGTTATCGTCATAATTATCATCGTTAATACTGTCGTTATTATTGTCATTATCTTCTTTTTATCGTCGTTATTATCGTCGTTAATATCGTCGTTATTGTCGTTATTATCGTCATAATTATCATCGTTAATATCGTCGTTATTATTGTCATCTTCTTTTTATCGTCGTTATTATCGTCGTTAATATCATCGTTATTATGTCGTTAATATCGTCGTTAATATCGTCATTATCATCGTTGTTATCTTCGTTAATATCCTCGTTATTTTGTCATAATCAGCGTCGTTAATGTCGTCGTTATTATCGTCATTATCATCGCTGTTATCGTCCTTATTATCCTCAAAATTATCGTCGTTAATATCGTCGTTATTTTGTCATAATCATCGTCGTTAATGTCGTCGTTATTAACGTCATTATCATCGTTGTTATCGTTTTTATTATCCTCATTATTATCGTCGTTAATATCGTCGTTATTTTGTCATAATCATCGTCGTTTATATCGTCATTATCATCGTTGTTATCGTCCTTATTATCCTCATAATTATCGTCGTTAATATCATCGTTATTTTGTCATAATCATCGTCGTTAATGTCGTCGTTATTAACGTCATTATCATCGTTGTTATCGTCCTTATTATCCTCATTATTATCGTCGTTAATATCGTCGTTATTTTGTCATAATCATCGTCGTTTATATCGTCATTATCATCGTTGTTATCGTCCTTATTATCCTCATAATTATCGTCGTTAATATCGTCGTTATTTTGTCATAATCATCGTCGTTAATGTCGTCGTTATTATCGTCATTATCATCGTTGTTATCGTCCTTATTATCCTCATTATTATCGTCGTTAATATCGTCGTTATTTTGTCATAATCATCGTCGCTTATATCGTCATTATCATCGTTGTTATCGTCCTTATTATCCTCATAATTATCGTCGTTAATATCGTCGTTATTTTGTCATAATCATCGTCGTTAATGTCGTCGTTATTATCGTCATTATCATCGTTGTTATCGTCCTTATTATCCTCAAAATTATCGTCGTTAATATCGTCGTTATTTTGTCATAATCATCGTCGCTTATATCGTCATTATCATCGTTGTTATCGTCCTTATTATCCTCATTATTATCGTCGTTAATATCGTCGTTATTTTGTCATAATCATCGTCGTTTATATCGTCATTATCATCGTTGTTATCGTCCTTATTATCCTCATAATTATCGTCGTTATTATCGTCGTTATTTTGTCATAATCATCGTCGTTAATGTCGTCGTTATTATCGTCATTATCTTCGTTGTTATCGTCATAATTATCATCGTTAATACTGTCGTTATTATTGTCATTATCTTCTTTTTATCGTCGCTATTATCGTCGTTAATATCGTCGTTATTATCGTCGTTAATATCGTCGTTATTATCGTCGATATTATCGTCGTTAATGTCGTCGTTATTATCGTCATTATCATCGTTGTTATCGTCCTTATTATCCTCAAAATTATCGTCGTTAATATCGTCGTTATTTTGTCATAATCATCGTCGTTTATATCGTCATTATCATCGTTGTTATCGTCCTTATTATCCTCATAATTATCGTCGTTAATATCGTCGTTATTTTGTCATAATCATCGTCGTTAATGTCGTCGTTATTATCGTCATTATCATCGTTGTTATCGTCCTTATTATCCTCAATATTATCGTCGTTAATATCGTCGTTATTTTGTCATAATCATCGTCGTTTATATCGTCATTATCATCGTTGTTATCGTCCTTATTATCCTCATAATTATCGACGTTAATATCGTCGTTATTTTGTCATAATCATCGTCGTTAATGTCGTCGTTATTATCGTCATTATCATCGTTGTTATCGTCCTTATTATCCTCAATATTATCGTCGTTAATATCGTCGTTATTTTGTCATAATCATCGTCGTTAATGTCGTCGTTATTATCGTCATTATCATCGTTGTTATCGTCCTTATTATCCTCATTATTATCGTCTTTAATATCGTCGTTATTTTGTCATAATCATCGTCGTTTATATCGTCATTATCATCGTTGTTATCGTCCTTATTATCCTCATAATTATCGTCGTTATTATCGTCGTTATTTTGTCATAATCATCGTCGTTAATGTCGTCATTATTATCGTCATTATCTTCGTTGTTATCGTCATAATTATCATCGTTAATACTGTCGATATTATTGTCATTATCTTCTTTTTATCGTCGTTATTATCGTCGTTAATATTTTCGTTATTATCGTCGTTAATATCGTCGTTATTATCGTCGTTATTATCGTCGTTAATATCGTCGTTAATATCGTCATTATCATCGTTGTTATCGTCCTTATTATTCTCATAATTATCGTCGTTAATATCGTCGCTATTTTGTCATAATCATCGTCGTTTATATCGTCATTATCATCGTTGTTATCGTCCTTATTATCCTCATAATTATCGTCGTTAATATCGTCGTTATTTTGTCATAATCATCGTCGTTAATGTCGTCGTTATTATCGTCATTATCATCGTTGTTATCGTCCTTATTATCCTCAAAATTATCGTCGTTATTTTGTCATAATCATCGTCGTTAATGTCGTGTTTATTATCGTCATTATCTTCTTTGTTATCGTCATAATTATCATCGTTAATACTGTCGTTATTATTGTCATTATCTTCGTTTTATCGTCGTTATTATCGTCGTTAATATCGTCGTTATTATCGTCGTTAATATCGTCGTTATTGTCGTTATTATTGTCATAATTATCATCGTTAATATCGTCGTTATTATTGTCATTATCTTCTTTTTATCGTCGTTATTATCGTCGTTAATATCGTCGTTATTTTGTCATAATCATCGTCGTTATTATCGTCATTATCATCGTTGTTATCGTCCTTATTATCCTCATTATTATCGTCATTAATATCGTCGTTATTTTGTCATAATCATCGTCGTTTATATCGTCATTATCATCGTTGTTATCGTCCTTATTATCCTCATAATTATCGTCGTTAATATCGTCGTTATTTTGTCATAATCATCGTCGTTAATGTCGTCGTTATTATCGTCATTATCATCGTTGTTATCGTCCTTATTATCCTCAAAATTATCGTCGTTATTTTGTCATAATCATCGTCGTTAATGTCGTCTTTATTATCGTCATTATCTTCGTTGTTATCGTCATAATTATCATCGTTAATACTGTCGTTATTATTGTCATTATCTTCTTTTTATCGTCGTTATTATCGTCGTTAATATCGTCGTTATTGTCGTTATTATCGTCATAATTATCATCGTTAATATCGTCGTTATTATTGTCATCTTCTTTTTATCGTCGTTATTATCGTCGTTAATATCATCGTTATTATGTCGTTAATATCGTCGTTAATATCGTCATTATCATCGTTGTTATCTTCGTTAATATCCTCGTTATTTTGTCATAATCATCGTCGTTAATGTCGTCGTTATTATCGTCATTATCATCGTTGTTATCGTCCTTATTATCCTCAAAATTATCGTCGTTAATATCGTCGTTATTTTGTCATAATCATCGTCGTTAATGTCGTCGTTATTAACGTCATTATCATCGTTGTTATCGTTTTTATTATCCTCATTATTATCGTCGTTAATATCGTCGTTATTTTGTCATAATCATCGTCGTTTATATCGTCATTATCATCGTTGTTATCGTCCTTATTATCCTCATAATTATCGTCGTTAATATCGTCGTTATTTTGTCATAATCATCGTCGTTAATGTCGTCGTTATTAACGTCATTATCATCGTTGTTATCGTCCTTATTATCCTCATTATTATCGTCGTTAATATCGTCGTTATTTTGTCATAATCATCGTCGTTTATATCGTCATTATCATCGTTGTTATCGTCCTTATTATCCTCATAATTATCGTCGTTAATATCGTCGTTATTTTGTCATAATCATCGTCGTTAATGTCGTCGTTATTATCGTCATTATCATCGTTGTTATCGTCCTTATTATCCTCAAAATTATCGTCGTTATTTTGTCATAATCATCGTCGTTAATGTCGTCTTTATTATCGTCATTATCTTCGTTGTTATCGTCATAATTATCATCGTTAATACTGTCGTTATTATTGTCATTATCTTCTTTTTATCGTCGTTATTATCGTCGTTAATATCGTCGTTATTGTCGTTATTATCGTCATAATTATCATCGTTAATATCGTCGTTATTATTGTCATCTTCTTTTTATCGTCGTTATTATCGTCGTTAATATCATCGTTATTATGTCGTTAATATCGTCGTTAATATCGTCATTATCATCGTTGTTATCTTCGTTAATATCCTCGTTATTTTGTCATAATCATCGTCGTTAATGTCGTCGTTATTATCGTCATTATCATCGTTGTTATCGTCCTTATTATCCTCAAAATTATCGTCGTTAATATCGTCGTTATTTTGTCATAATCATCGTCGTTAATGTCGTCGTTATTAACGTCATTATCATCGTTGTTATCGTTTTTATTATCCTCATTATTATCGTCGTTAATATCGTCGTTATTTTGTCATAATCATCGTCGTTTATATCGTCATTATCATCGTTGTTATCGTCCTTATTATCCTCATAATTATCGTCGTTAATATCGTCGTTATTTTGTCATAATCATCGTCGTTAATGTCGTCGTTATTAACGTCATTATCATCGTTGTTATCGTCCTTATTATCCTCATTATTATCGTCGTTAATATCGTCGTTATTTTGTCATAATCATCGTCGTTTATATCGTCATTATCATCGTTGTTATCGTCCTTATTATCCTCATAATTATCGTCGTTAATATCGTCGTTATTTTGTCATAATCATCGTCGTTAATGTCGTCGTTATTATCGTCATTATCATCGTTGTTATCGTCCTTATTATCCTCATTATTATCGTCGTTAATATCGTCGTTATTTTGTCATAATCATCGTCGCTTATATCGTCATTATCATCGTTGTTATCGTCCTTATTATCCTCATAATTATCGTCGTTAATATCGTCGTTATTTTGTCATAATCATCGTCGTTAATGTCGTCGTTATTATCGTCATTATCATCGTTGTTATCGTCCTTATTATCCTCAAAATTATCGTCGTTAATATCGTCGTTATTTTGTCATAATCATCGTCGTTAATGTCGTCGTTATTATCGTCATTATCTTCGTTGTTATCGTCATAATTATCATCGTTAATACTGTCGTTATTATTGTCATTATCTTCTTTTTATCGTCGTTATTATCGTCGTTAATATCGTCGTTATTATCGTCGTTAATATCGTCGTTATTATCGTCGTTATTATCGTCGTTAATATCGTCGTTAATATCGTCATTATCATCGTTGTTATCGTCCTTATTATCCTCATTATTATCGTCGTTAATATCGTCGTTATTTTGTCCTAATCATCGTCGTTAATATCGTCATTATCATCGTTGTTATCGTCCTTATTATCCTCATTATTATCGTCGTTAATATCGTCGTTATTTTGTCATAATCATCGTCGTTTATATCGTCATTATCATCGTTGTTATCGTCCTTATTATCCTCATAATTATCGTCGTTATTATCGTCGTTATTTTGTCATAATCATCGTCGTTAATGTCGTCATTATTATCGTCATTATCTTCGTTGTTATCGTCCTTATTATCCTCAAAATTATCGTCGTTAATATCGTCGTTATTTTGTCATAATCATCGTCGTTTATATCGTCATTATCATCGTTGTTATCGTCCTTATTATCCTCATAATTATCGTCGTTAATATCGTCGTTATTTTGTCATAATCATCGTCGTTAATGTAGTCGTTATTATCGTCATTATCTTCGTTGTTATCGTCATAATTATCATCGTTAATATCGTCGTTATTATTGTCATTATCTTTTTTTTATCGTCGTTAATATCGTCGTTATTATCGTCGTTATTATCGTCGTTATTATCGTCGTTAATGTCGTCGTTATTATCGTCATTATCATCGTTGTTATCGTCCTTATTATCCTCAAAATTATCGTCGTTATTTTGTCATAATCATCGTCGTTAATGTCGTCTTTATTATCGTCATTATCTTCGTTGTTATCGTCATAATTATCATCGTTAATACTGTCGTTATTATTGTCATTATCTTCGTTTTATCGTCGTTATTATCGTCGTTAATATCGTCGTTATTATCGTCGTTAATATCGTCGTTAATATCGTCATTATCATCGTTGTTATCGTCCTTATTATCCTCATAATTATCGTCGTTAATATCGTCGCTATTTTGTCATAATCATCGTCGTTTATATCGTCATTATCATCGTTGTTATCGTCCTTATTATCCTCATAATTATCGTCGTTAATATCGTCGTTATTTTGTCATAATCATCGTCGTTAATGTCGTCGTTATTATCGTCATTATCTTCGTTGTTATCGTCATAATTATCATCGTTAATATCGTCGTTATTATTGTCATTATCTTTTTTTTATCGTCGTTAATATCGTCGTTATTATCGTCGTTATTATCGTCGTTATTATCGTCGTTAATGTCGTCGTTATTATCGTCATTATCATCGTTGTTATCGTCCTTATTATCCTCAAAATTATCGTCGTTAATATCGTCGTTATTTTGTCATAATCATCGTCGTTTATATCGTCATTATCATCGTTGTTATCGTCATAATTATCATCGTTAATACTGTCGTTATTATTGTCAATATCTTCTTTTTATCGTCGTTATTATCGTCGTTAATATCGTCGTTATTATCGTCGTTAATATCGTCGTTATTATCGTCATTATCATCGTTGTTATCGTCCTTATTATCCTCATAATTATCGTCGTTAATATCGTCGCTATTTTGTCATAATCATCGTCGTTTATATCGTCATTATCATCGTTGTTATCGTCCTTATTATCCTCATAATTATCGTTGTTAATATCGTCGTTATTTTGTCATAATCATCGTCGTTAATGTCGTCGTTATTATCGTCATTATCATCGCTGTTATTGTCCTTATTATCCTCAAAATTATCGTCGTTATTTTGTCATAATCATCGTCGTTAATGTCGTCTTTATTATCGTCATTATCTTCGTTGTTATCGTCATAATTATCATCGTTAATACTGTCGTTATTATTGTCATTATCTTCTTTTTATCGTCGTTATTATCGTCGTTAATATCGTCGTTATTATCGTCGTTAATATCGTCGTTATTATCGTCGTTATTATCGTCGTTAATATCGTCGTTAATATCGTCATTATCATCGTTGTTATCGTCTTTATTATCCTCATAATTATCGTCGTTAATATCGTCGTTATTTTGTCATAATCATCGTCGTTTATATCGTCATTATCATCGTTGTTATAGTCCTTATTATCCACATAATCATCGTCGTTAATGTCGTCGTTATTATCGTCATTATCATCGTTGTTATCCTCATAATTATCGTCGTTATTATCGTCGTTATTTTGTCATAATCATCGTCGTTAATGTCGTCGTTATTATCGTCATTATCTTCGTTGTTATCGTCATAATTATCATCGTTAATACTGTCGTTATTATTGTCATTATCTTCTTTTTATCGTCGTTAATATCGTCGTTATTATCATCGTTGTTATCGTCCTTATTATCCTCATAATTATCGTCGTTAATATCGTCGCTATTTTGTCATAATCATCGTCGTTTATATTGTCATTATCATCGTTGTTATCGTCCTTATTATCCTCATAATTATCGTCGTTAATATCGTCGTTATTTTGTCATAATCATCGTCGTTAATGTAGTCGTTATTATCGTCATTATCTTCGTTGTTATCGTCATAATTATCATCGTTATTATCGTCGTTATTTTGTCATAATCATCGTCGTTAATGTCGTCGTTATTATCGTCATTATCTTCGTTGTTATCGTCATAATTATCATCGTTAATACTGTCGTTATTATTGTCATTATCTTCTCTTTATCGTCGTTATTATCGTCGTTAATATCGTCGTTAATATCGTCATTATCATCGTTGTTATCGTCCTTATTATCCTCATAATTATCGTCGTTAATATCGTCGCTATTTTGTCATAATCATCGTCGTTTATATTGTCATTATCATCGTTGTTATCGTCCTTATTATCCTCATAATTATCGTCGTTAATATCGTCGTTATTTTGTCATAATCATCGTCGTTAATGTAGTCGTTATTATCGTCATTATCTTCGTTGTTATCGTCATAATTATCATCGTTAATATCGTCGTTATTATTGTCATTATCTTTTTTTTATCGTCGTTAATATCGTCGTTATTATCGTCGTTATTATCTTCGTTATTATCGTCGTTAATGTCGTCGTTATTATCGTCATTATCATCGTTGTTATCGTCCTTATTATCCTCAAAATTATCGTCGTTAATATCGTCGTTATTTTGTCATAATCATCGTCGTTTATATCGTCATTATCATCGTTGTTATCGTCCTTATTATCCTCATAATTATCGTCGTTAATATCGTCGTTATTTTGTCATAATCATCGTCGTTAATGTCGTCGTTATTATCGTCATTATCATCGTTGTTATCGTCCTTATTATCCTCAATATTATCGTCGTTAATATCGTCGTTATTTTGTCATAATCATCGTCGTTAATGTCGTCGTTATTATCGTCATTATCATCGTTGTTATCGTCCTTATTATCCTCATTATTATCGTCGTTAATATCGTCGTTATTTTGTCATAATCATCGTCGTTTATATCGTCATTATCATCGTTGTTATCGTCCTTATTATCCTCATAATTATCGTCGTTATTATCGTCGTTATTTTGTCATAATCATCGTCGTTAATGTCGTCATTATTATCGTCATTATCTTAGTTGTTATCGTCATAATTATCATCGTTAATACTGTCGTTATTATTGTCAATATCTTCTTTTTATCGTCGTTATAATCGTCGTTAATATCGTCGTTATTATCGTCGTTAATATCGTCGTTATTATCGTCATTATCATCGTTGTTATCGTCCTTATTATCCTCATAATTATCGTCGTTAATATCGTCGCTATTTTGTCATAATCATCGTCGTTTATATCGTCATTATCATCGTTGTTATCGTCCTTATTATCCTCATAATTATCGTTGTTAATATCGTCGTTATTTTGTCATAATCATCGTCGTTAATGTCGTCGTTATTATCGTCATTATCATCGCTGTTATTGTCCTTATTATCCTCAAAATTATCGTCGTTATTTTGTCATAATCATCGTCGTTAATGTCGTCTTTATTATCGTCATTATCTTCGTTGTTATCGTCATAATTATCATCGTTAATACTGTCGTTATTATTGTCATTATCTTCTTTTTATCGTCGTTATTATCGTCGTTAATATCGTCGTTATTATCGTCGTTAATATCGTCGTTATTATCGTCGTTATTATCGTCGTTAATATCGTCGTTAATATCGTCATTATCATCGTTGTTATCGTCTTTATTATCCTCATAATTATCGTCGTTAATATCGTCGTTATTTTGTCATAATCATCGTCGTTTATATCGTCATTATCATCGTTGTTATAGTCCTTATTATCCACATAATCATCGTCGTTAATGTCGTCGTTATTATCGTCATTATCATCGTTGTTATCCTCATAATTATCGTCGTTAATATCGTCGCTATTTTGTCATAATCATCGTCGTTTATATTGTCATTATCATCGTTGTTATCGTCCTTATTATCCTCATAATTATCGTCGTTAATATCGTCGCTATTTTGTCATAATCATCGTCGTTTATATCGTCATTATCATCGTTGTTATCGTCCTTATTATCCTCATAATTATCGTTGTTAATATCGTCGTTATTTTGTCATAATCATCGTCGTTAATGTCGTCGTTATTATCGTCATTATCATCGCTGTTATTGTCCTTATTATCCTCAAAATTATCGTCGTTATTTTGTCATAATCATCGTCGTTAATGTCGTCTTTATTATCGTCATTATCTTCGTTGTTATCGTCATAATTATCATCGTTAATACTGTCGTTATTATTGTCATTATCTTCTTTTTATCGTCGTTATTATCGTCGTTAATATCGTCGTTATTATCGTCGTTTATATCGTCGTTATTATCGTCGTTATTATCGTCGTTAATATCGTCGTTAATATCGTCATTATCATCGTTGTTATCGTCTTTATTATCCTCATAATTATCGTCGTTAATATCGTCGTTATTTTGTCATAATCATCGTCGTTTATATCGTCATTATCATCGTTGTTATAGTCCTTATTATCCACATAATCATCGTCGTTAATGTCGTCGTTATTATCGTCATTATCATCGTTGTTATCCTCATAATTATCGTCGTTATTATCGTCGTTATTTTGTCATAATCATCGTCGTTAATGTCGTCGTTATTATCGTCATTATCTTCGTTGTTATCGTCATAATTATCATCGTTAATACTGTCGTTATTATTGTCATTATCTTCTTTTTATCGTCGTTATTATCGTCGTTAATATCGTCGTTATTATCGTCGTTATTATCGTCGTTAATATCGTCGTTAATATCGTCATTATCATCGTTGTTATCGTCCTTATTATCCTCATAATTATCGTCGTTAATATCGTCGCTATTTTGTCATAATCATCGTCGTTTATATTGTCATTATCATCGTTGTTATCGTCCTTATTATCCTCATAATTATCGTCGTTAATATCGTCGTTATTTTGTCATAATCATCGTCGTTAATGTAGTCGTTATTATCGTCATTATCTTCGTTGTTATCGTCATAATTATCATCGTTAATATCGTCGTTATTATTGTCATTATCTTTTTTTTATCGTCGTTAATATCGTCGTTATTATCGTCGTTATTATCGTCGTTAATATCGTCGTTATTATCGTCGTTATTATCGTCGTTAATAACGTCGTTATATTGTCATAATCATCGTCGTTAATGTCGTCGTTATTATCGTCATTATCATCGTTGTTATAGTCCTTATTATCCACATAATTATCGTCGATAATATCGTCGTTATTTTGTCATAATCATCGTCGTTTATATCGTCATTATCATCGTTGTTATCGTCCTTATTATCCTCATAATTATCGTCGTTAATATCGTCGTTATTTTGTCATAATCATCGTCGTTAATGTCGTCGTTATTATCGTCATTATCATCGTTGTTATCGTCCTTATTATCCACATAATTATCGTCGATAATATCGTCGTTATTTTGTCATAATCATCGTCGTTTATATCGTCATTATCATCGTTGTTATCGTCCTTATTATCCTCATAATTATCGTCGTTAATATCGTCGTTATTTTGTCATAATCATCGTCGTTAATGTCGTCGTTATTATCGTCATTATCATCGTTGTTATCCTCATAATTATCGTCGTTATTATCGTCGTTATTTTGTCATAATCATCGTCGTTAATGTCGTCGTTATTATCGTCATTATCTTCGTTGTTATCGTCATAATTATCATCGTTAATACTGTCGTTATTATTGTCATTATCTTCTTTTTATCGTCGTTATTATCGTCGTTAATATCGTCGTTAATATCGTCATTATCATCGTTGTTATCGTCCTTATTATCCTCATAATTATCGTCGTTAATATCGTCGCTATTTTGTCATAATCATCGTCGTTTATATTGTCATTATCATCGTTGTTATCGTCCTTATTATCCTCATAATTATCGTCGTTAATATCGTCGTTATTTTGTCATAATCATCGTCGTTAATGTAGTCGTTATTATCGTCATTATCTTCGTTGTTATCGTCATAATTATCATCGTTAATATCGTCGTTATTATTGTCATTATCTTTTTTTTATCGTCGTTAATATCGTCGTTATTATCGTCGTTATTATCGTCGTTATTATCGTCGTTAATGTCGTCGTTATTATCGTCATTATCATCGTTGTTATCGTCCTTATTATCCTCAAAATTATCGTCGTTAATATCGTCGTTATTTTGTCATAATCATCGTCGTTTATATCGTCATTATCATCGTTGTTATCGTCCTTATTATCCTCATAATTATCGTCGTTAATATCGTCGTTATTTTGTCATAATCATCGTCGTTAATGTCGTCGTTATTATCGTCATTATCATCGTTGTTATCGTCCTTATTATCCTCAATATTATCGTCGTTAATATCGTCGTTATTTTGTCATAATCATCGTCGTTAATGTCGTCGTTATTATCGTCATTATCATCGTTGTTATCGTCCTTATTATCCTCATAATTATCGTCGTTATTATCGTCGTTATTTTGTCATAATCATCGTCGTTAATGTCGTCATTATTATCGTCATTATCTTCGTTGTTATCGTCATAATTATCATCGTTAATACTGTCGTTATTATTGTCAATATCTTCTTTTTATCGTCGTTATTATCGTCGTTAATATCGTCGTTATTATCGTCGTTAATATCGTCGTTATTATCGTCATTATCATCGTTGTTATCGTCCTTATTATCCTCATAATTATCGTCGTTAATATCGTCGCTATTTTGTCATAATCATCGTCGTTTATATCGTCATTATCATCGTTGTTATCGTCCTTATTATCCTCATAATTATCGTTGTTAATATCGTCGTTATTTTGTCATAATCATCGTCGTTAATGTCGTCGTTATTATCGTCATTATCATCGTTGTTATTGTCCTTATTATCCTCAAAATTATCGTCGTTATTTTGTCATAATCATCGTCGTTAATGTCGTCTTTATTATCGTCATTATCTTCGTTGTTATCGTCATAATTATCATCGTTAATACTGTCGTTATTATTGTCATTATCTTCTTTTTATCGTCGTTATTATCGTCGTTAATATCGTCGTTATTATCGTCGTTAATATCGTCGTTATTATCGTCGTTATTATCGTCGTTAATATCGTCGTTAATATCGTCATTATCATCGTTGTTATCGTCTTTATTATCCTCATAATTATCGTCGTTAATATCGTTGTTATTTTGTCATAATCATCGTCGTTTATATCGTCATTATCATCGTTGTTATAGTCCTTATTATCCACATAATCATCGTCGTTAATGTCGTCGTTATTATCGTCATTATCATCGTTGTTATCCTCATAATTATCGTCGTTATTATCGTCGTTATTTTGTCATAATCATCGTCGTTAATGTCGTCGTTATTATCGTCATTATCTTCGTTGTTATCGTCATAATTATCATCGTTAATACTGTCGTTATTATTGTCATTATCTTCTTTTTATCGTCGTTATTATCGTCGTTAATATCGTCGTTATTATCGTCGTTATTATCGTCGTTAATATCGTCGTTAATGTCGTCATTATCATCGTTGTTATCGTCCTTATTATCCTCATAATTATCGTCGTTAATATCGTCGCTATTTTGTCATAATCATCGTCGTTTATATTGTCATTATCATCGTTGTTATCGTCCTTATTATCCTCATAATTATCGTCGTTAATATCGTCGTTATTTTGTCATAATCATCGTCGTTAATGTAGTCGTTATTATCGTCATTATCTTCGTTGTTATCGTCATAATTATCATCGTTAATATCGTCGTTATTATTGTCATTATCTTTTTTTTATCGTCGTTAATATCGTCGTTATTATCGTCGTTAATATCGTCGTTATTATCGTCGTTATTATCGTCGTTAATAACGTCGTTATATTGTCATAATCATCGTCGTTAATGTCGTCGTTATTATCGTCATTATCATCGTTGTTATAGTCCTTATTATCCACATAATTATCGTCGATAATATCGTCGTTATTTTGTCATAATCATCGTCGTTTATATCGTCATTATCATCGTTTTTATCGTCCTTATTATCCTCATAATTATCGTCGTTAATATCGTCGTTATTTTGTCATAATCATCGTCGTTAATGTCGTCGTTATTATCGTCATTATCATCGTTGTTATCGTCCTTATTATCCACATAATTATCGTCGATAATATCGTCGTTATTTTGTCATAATCATCGTCGTTTATATCGTCATTATCATCGTTGTTATCGTCCTTATTATCCTCATAATTATCGTCGTTAATATCGTCGTTATTTTGTCATAATCATCGTCGTTAATGTCGTCGTTATTATCGTCATTATCATCGTTATTATCCTCATAATTATCGTCGTTATTATCGTCGTTATTTTGTCATAATCATCGTCGTTAATGTCGTCGTTATTATCGTCATTATCTTCGTTGTTATCGTCATAATTATCATCGTTAATACTGTCGTTATTATTGTCATTATCTTCTTTTTATCGTCGTTATTATCTTCGTTAATATCGTCGTTAATATCGTCATTATCATCGTTGTTATCGTCCTTATTATCCTCATAATTATCGTCGTTAATATCGTCGCTATTTTGTCATAATCATCGTCGTTTATATTGTCATTATCATCGTTGTTTTCGTCCTTATTATCCTCATAATTATCGTCGTTAATATCGTCGTTATTTTGTCATAATCATCGTCGTTAATGTAGTCGTTATTATCGTCATTATCTTCGTTGTTATCGTCATAATTATCATCGTTAATATCGTCGTTATTATTGTCATTATCTTTTTTTTATCGTCGTTAATATCGTCGTTATTATCGTCGTTATTATCGTCGTTATTATCGTCGTTAATGTCGTCGTTATTATCGTCATTATCATCGTTGTTATCGTCCTTATTATCCTCAAAATTATCGTCGTTAATATCGTCGTTATTTTGTCATAATCATCGTCGTTTATATCGTCATTATCATCGTTGTTATCGTCCTTATTATCCTCATAATTATCGTCGTTAATATCGTCGTTATTTTGTCATAATCATCGTCGTTAATGTCGTCGTTATTATCGTCATTATCATCGTTGTTATCGTCCTTATTATCCTCATAATTATCGTCGTTATTATCGTCGTTATTTTGTCATAATCATCGTCGTTATTGTCGTCATTATTATCGTCATTATCTTCGTTGTTATCGTCATAATTATCATCGTTAATACTGTCGTTATTATTGTCAATATCTTCTTTTTATCGTCGTTATTATCGTCGTTAATATCGTCGTTATTATCGTCGTTAATATCGTCGTTATTATCGTCATTATCATCGTTGTTATCGTCCTTATTATCCTCATAATTATCGTCGTTATTATCGTCGTTATTTTGTCATAATCATCGTCGTTAATGTCGTCATTATTATCGTCATTATCTTCGTTGTTATCGTCATAATTATCATCGTTAATACTGTCGTTATTATTGTCAATATCTTCTTTTTATCGTCGTTATTATCGTCGTTAATATCGTCGTTATTATCGTCGTTAATATCGTCGTTATTATCGTCATTATCATCGTTGTTATCGTCCTTATTATCCTCATAATTATCGTCGTTAATATCGTCGCTATTTTGTCATAATCATCGTCGTTTATATCGTCATTATCATCGTTGTTATCGTCCTTATTATCCTCATAATTATCGTTGTTAATATCGTCGTTATTTTGTCATAATCATCGTCGTTAATGTCGTCGTTATTATCGTCATTATCATCGTTGTTATTGTCCTTATTATCCTCAAAATTATCGTCGTTATTTTGTCATAATCATCGTCGTTAATGTCGTCTTTATTATCGTCATTATCTTCGTTGTTATCGTCATAATTATCATCGTTAATACTGTCGTTATTATTGTCATTATCTTCTTTTTATCGTCGTTATTATCGTCGTTAATATCGTCGTTATTATCGTCGTTAATATCGTCGTTAATAACGTCGTTATATTGTCATAATCATCGTCGTTAATGTCGTCGTTATTATCGTCATTATCATCGTTGTTATAGTCCTTATTATCCACATAATTATCGTCGATAATATCGTCGTTATTTTGTCATAATCATCGTCGTTAATGTCGTCGTTATTATCGTCATTATCTTCGTTGTTATCGTCATAATTATCATCGTTAATATCGTCGTTATTATTGTCATTATCTTTTTTTTATCGTCGTTAATATCGTCGTTATTATCGTCGTTAATATCGTCGTTATTATCGTCGTTATTATCGTCGTTAATAACGTCGTTATATTGTCATAATCATCGTCGTTAATGTCGTCGTTATTATCGTCATTATCATCGTTGTTATAGTCCTTATTATCCACATAATTATCGTCGATAATATCGTCGTTATTTTGTCATAATCATCGTCGTTTATATCGTCATTATCATCGTTGTTATCGTCCTTATTATCCTCATAATTATCGTCGTTAATATCGTCGTTATTTTGTCATAATCATCGTCGTTAATGTCGTCGTTATTATCGTCATTATCATCGTTGTTATCGTCCTTATTATCCACATAATTATCGTCGATAATATCGTCGTTATTTTGTCATAATCATCGTCGTTTATATCGTCATTATCATCGTTGTTATCGTCCTTATTATCCTCATAATTATCGTCGTTAATATCGTCGTTATTTTGTCATAATCATCGTCGTTAATGTCGTCGTTATTATCGTCATTATCATCGTTGTTATCCTCATAATTATCGTCGTTATTATCGTCGTTATTTTGTCATAATCATCGTCGTTAATGTCGTCGTTATTATCGTCATTATCTTCGTTGTTATCGTCATAATTATCATCGTTAATACTGTCGTTATTATTGTCATTATCTTCTTTTTATCGTCGTTATTATCGTCGTTAATATCGTCGTTAATATCGTCATTATCATCGTTGTTATCGTCCTTATTATCCTCATAATTATCGTCGTTAATATCGTCGCTATTTTGTCATAATCATCGTCGTTAATGTCGTCGTTATTATCGTCATTATCATCGTTGTTATCGTCCTTATTATCCTCATAATATCGTCGTTATTATCGTCGTTATTTTGTCATAATCATCGTCGTTAATGTCGTCATTATTATCGTCATTATCTTCGTTGTTATCGTCATAATTATCATCGTTAATACTGTCGTTATTATTGTCAATATCTTCTTTTTATCGTCGTTATTATCGTCGTTAATATCGTCGTTATTATCGTCGTTAATATCGTCGTTATTATCGTCATTATCATCGTTGTTATCGTCCTTATTATCCTCATAATTATCGTCGTTAATATCGTCGCTATTTTGTCATAATCATCGTCGTTTATATCGTCATTATCATCGTTGTTATCGTCCTTATTATCCTCATAATTATCGTTGTTAATATCGTCGTTATTTTGTCATAATCATCGTCGTTAATGTCGTCGTTATTATCGTCATTATCATCGTTGTTATTGTCCTTATTATCCTCAAAATTATCGTCGTTATTTTGTCATAATCATCGTCGTTAATGTCGTCTTTATTATCGTCATTATCTTCGTTGTTATCGTCATAATTATCATCGTTAATACTGTCGTTATTATTGTCATTATCTTCTTTTTATTGTCGTTATTATCGTCGTTAATATCGTCGTTATTATCGTCGTTAATATCGTCGTTATTATCGTCGTTATTATCGTCGTTAATATCGTCGTTAATATCGTCATTATCATCGTTGTTATCGTCTTTATTATCCTCATAATTATCGTCGTTAATATCGTCGTTATTTTGTCATAATCATCGTCGTTTATATCGTCATTATCATCGTTGTTATAGTCCTTATTATCCACATAATCATCGTCGTTAATGTCGTCGTTATTATCGTCATTATCATCGTTGTTATCCTCATAATTATCGTCGTTATTATCGTCGTTATTTTGTCATAATCATCGTCGTTAATGTCGTCGTTATTATCGTCATTATCTTCGTTGTTATCGTCATAATTATCATCGTTAATACTGTCGTTATTATTGTCATTATCTTCTTTTTATCGTCGTTATTATCGTCGTTATTATCGTCGTTAATATCGTCGTTAATGTCGTCATTATCATCGTTGTTATCGTCCTTATTATCCTCATAATTAT
This sequence comes from Dolichovespula media, assembly GCA_911387685.1. Classification (NCBI taxonomy): domain Eukaryota; kingdom Metazoa; phylum Arthropoda; class Insecta; order Hymenoptera; family Vespidae; genus Dolichovespula; species Dolichovespula media. Next base: position 212,545 of record CAJVQJ010000025.1, on the reverse strand, counting down.
CGTCGTTAATATCGTCGCTATTTTGTCATAATCATCGTCGTTTATATTGTCATTATCATCGTTGTTATCGTCCTTATTATCCTCATAATTATCGTCGTTAATATCGTCGTTATTTTGTCATAATCATCGTCGTTAATGTAGTCGTTATTATCGTCATTATCTTCGTTGTTATCGTCATAATTATCATCGTTAATATCGTCGTTATTATTGTCATTATCTTTTTTTTATCGTCGTTAATATCGTCGTTATTATCGTCGTTAATATCGTCGTTATTATCGTCGTTATTATCGTCGTTAATAACGTCGTTATATTGTCATAATCATCGTCGTTAATGTCGTCGTTATTATCGTCATTATCATCGTTGTTATAGTCCTTATTATCCACATAATTATCGTCGATAATATCGTCGTTATTTTGTCATAATCATCGTCGTTTATATCGTCATTATCATCGTTTTTATCGTCCTTATTATCCTCATAATTATCGTCGTTAATATCGTCGTTATTTTGTCATAATCATCGTCGTTAATGTCGTCGTTATTATCGTCATTATCATCGTTGTTATCGTCCTTATTATCCACATAATTATCGTCGATAATATCGTCGTTATTTTGTCATAATCATCGTCGTTTATATCGTCATTATCATCGTTGTTATCGTCCTTATTATCCTCATAATTATCGTCGTTAATATCGTCGTTATTTTGTCATAATCATCGTCGTTAATGTCGTCGTTATTATCGTCATTATCATCGTTATTATCCTCATAATTATCGTCGTTATTATCGTCGTTATTTTGTCATAATCATCGTCGTTAATGTCGTCGTTATTATCGTCATTATCTTCGTTGTTATCGTCATAATTATCATCGTTAATACTGTCGTTATTATTGTCATTATCTTCTTTTTATCGTCGTTATTATCTTCGTTAATATCGTCGTTAATATCGTCATTATCATCGTTGTTATCGTCCTTATTATCCTCATAATTATCGTCGTTAATATCGTCGCTATTTTGTCATAATCATCGTCGTTTATATTGTCATTATCATCGTTGTTATCGTCCTTATTATCCTCATAATTATCGTCGTTAATATCGTCGTTATTTTGTCATAATCATCGTCGTTAATGTAGTCGTTATTATCGTCATTATCTTCGTTGTTATCGTCATAATTATCATCGTTAATATCGTCGTTATTATTGTCATTATCTTTTTTTTATCGTCGTTAATATCGTCGTTATTATCGTCGTTATTATCGTCGTTATTATCGTCGTTAATGTCGTCGTTATTATCGTCATTATCATCGTTGTTATCGTCCTTATTATCCTCAAAATTATCGTCGTTAATATCGTCGTTATTTTGTCATAATCATCGTCGTTTATATCGTCATTATCATCGTTGTTATCGTCCTTATTATCCTCATAATTATCGTCGTTAATATCGTCGTTATTTTGTCATAATCATCGTCGTTAATGTCGTCGTTATTATCGTCATTATCATCGTTGTTATCGTCCTTATTATCCTCATAATTATCGTCGTTATTATCGTCGTTATTTTGTCATAATCATCGTCGTTATTGTCGTCATTATTATCGTCATTATCTTCGTTGTTATCGTCATAATTATCATCGTTAATACTGTCGTTATTATTGTCATTATCTTCTTTTTATCGTCGTTATTATCGTCGTTAATATCGTCGTTATTATCGTCGTTAATATCGTCGTTATTATCGTCATTATCATCGTTGTTATCGTCCTTATTATCCTCATAATTATCGTCGTTATTATCGTCGTTATTTTGTCATAATCATCGTCGTTAATGTCGTCGTTATTATCGTCATTATCTTCGTTGTTATCGTCATAATTATCATCGTTAATACTGTCGTTATTATTGTCAATATCTTCTTTTTATCGTCGTTATTATCGTCGTTAATATCGTCGTTATTATCGTCGTTAATATCGTCGTTATTATCGTCATTATCATCGTTGTTATCGTCCTTATTATCCTCATAATTATCGTCGTTAATATCGTCGCTATTTTGTCATAATCATCGTCGTTTATATCGTCATTATCATCGTTGTTATCGTCCTTATTATCCTCATAATTATCGTTGTTAATATCGTCGTTATTTTGTCATAATCATCGTCGTTAATGTCGTCGTTATTATCGTCATTATCATCGTTGTTATTGTCCTTATTATCCTCAAAATTATCGTCGTTATTTTGTCATAATCATCGTCGTTAATGTCGTCTTTATTATCGTCATTATCTTCGTTGTTATCGTCATAATTATCATCGTTAATACTGTCGTTATTATTGTCATTATCTTCTTTTTATCGTCGTTATTATCGTCGTTAATATCGTCGTTATTATCGTCGTTAATATCGTCGTTAATAACGTCGTTATATTGTCATAATCATCGTCGTTAATGTCGTCGTTATTATCGTCATTATCATCGTTGTTATAGTCCTTATTATCCACATAATTATCGTCGATAATATCGTCGTTATTTTGTCATAATCATCGTCGTTAATGTAGTCGTTATTATCGTCATTATCTTCGTTGTTATCGTCATAATTATCATCGTTAATATCGTCGTTATTATTGTCATTATCTTTTTTTTATCGTCGTTAATATCGTCGTTATTATCGTCGTTAATATCGTCGTTATTATCGTCGTTATTATCGTCGTTAATAACGTCGTTATATTGTCATAATCATCGTCGTTAATGTCGTCGTTATTATCGTCATTATCATCGTTGTTATAGTCCTTATTATCCACATAATTATCGTCGATAATATCGTCGTTATTTTGTCATAATCATCGTCGTTTATATCGTCATTATCATCGTTGTTATCGTCCTTATTATCCTCATAATTATCGTCGTTAATATCGTCGTTATTTTGTCATAATCATCGTCGTTAATGTCGTCGTTATTATCGTCATTATCATCGTTGTTATCGTCCTTATTATCCACATAATTATCGTCGATAATATCGTCGTTATTTTGTCATAATCATCGTCGTTTATATCGTCATTATCATCGTTGTTATCGTCCTTATTATCCTCATAATTATCGTCGTTAATATCGTCGTTATTTTGTCATAATCATCGTCGTTAATGTCGTCGTTATTATCGTCATTATCATCGTTGTTATCCTCATAATTATCGTCGTTATTATCGTCGTTATTTTGTCATAATCATCGTCGTTAATGTCGTCGTTATTATCGTCATTATCTTCGTTGTTATCGTCATAATTATCATCGTTAATACTGTCGTTATTATTGTCATTATCTTCTTTTTATCGTCGTTATTATCGTCGTTAATATCGTCGTTAATATCGTCATTATCATCGTTGTTATCGTCCTTATTATCCTCATAATTATCGTCGTTAATATCGTCGCTATTTTGTCATAATCATCGTCGTTAATGTCGTCGTTATTATCGTCATTATCATCGTTGTTATCGTCCTTATTATCCTCATAATATCGTCGTTATTATCGTCGTTATTTTGTCATAATCATCGTCGTTAATGTCGTCATTATTATCGTCATTATCTTCGTTGTTATCGTCATAATTATCATCGTTAATACTGTCGTTATTATTGTCAATATCTTCTTTTTATCGTCGTTATTATCGTCGTTAATATCGTCGTTATTATCGTCGTTAATATCGTCGTTATTATCGTCATTATCATCGTTGTTATCGTCCTTATTATCCTCATAATTATCGTCGTTAATATCGTCGCTATTTTGTCATAATCATCGTCGTTTATATCGTCATTATCATCGTTGTTATCGTCCTTATTATCCTCATAATTATCGTTGTTAATATCGTCGTTATTTTGTCATAATCATCGTCGTTAATGTCGTCGTTATTATCGTCATTATCATCGTTGTTATTGTCCTTATTATCCTCAAAATTATCGTCGTTATTTTGTCATAATCATCGTCGTTAATGTCGTCTTTATTATCGTCATTATCTTCGTTGTTATCGTCATAATTATCATCGTTAATACTGTCGTTATTATTGTCATTATCTTCTTTTTATCGTCGTTATTATCGTCGTTAATATCGTCGTTATTATCGTCGTTAATATCGTCGTTATTATCGTCGTTATTATCGTCGTTAATATCGTCGTTAATATCGTCATTATCATCGTTGTTATCGTCTTTATTATCCTCATAATTATCGTCGTTAATATCGTCGTTATTTTGTCATAATCATCGTCGTTTATATCGTCATTATCATCGTTGTTATAGTCCTTATTATCCACATAATCATCGTCGTTAATGTCGTCGTTATTATCGTCATTATCATCGTTGTTATCCTCATAATTATCGTCGTTATTATCGTCGTTATTTTGTCATAATCATCGTCGTTAATGTCGTCGTTATTATCGTCATTATCTTCGTTGTTATCGTCATAATTATCATCGTTAATACTGTCGTTATTATTGTCATTATCTTCTTTTTATCGTCGTTATTATCGTCGTTATTATCGTCGTTAATATCGTCGTTAATATCGTCATTATCATCGTTGTTATCGTCCTTATTATCCTCATAATTATCGTCGTTAATATCGTCGCTATTTTGTCATAATCATCGTCGTTTATATTGTCATTATCATCGTTGTTATCGTCCTTATTATCCTCATAATTATCGTCGTTAATATCGTCGTTATTTTGTCATAATCATCGTCGTTAATGTAGTCGTTATTATCGTCATTATCTTCGTTGTTATCGTCATAATTATCATCGTTAATATCGTCGTTATTATTGTCATTATCTTTTTTTTATCGTCGTTAATATCGTCGTTATTATCGTCGTTAATATCGTCGTTATTATCGTCGTTATTATCGTCGTTAATAACGTCGTTATATTGTCATAATCATCGTCGTTAATGTCGTCGTTATTATCGTCATTATCATCGTTGTTATAGTCCTTATTATCCACATAATTATCGTCGATAATATCGTCGTTATTTTGTCATAATCATCGTCGTTTATATCGTCATTATCATCGTTGTTATCGTCCTTATTATCCTCATAATTATCGTCGTTAATATCGTCGTTATTTTGTCATAATCATCGTCGTTAATGTCGTCGTTATTATCGTCATTATCATCGTTGTTATCGTCCTTATTATCCACATAATTATCGTCGATAATATCGTCGTTATTTTGTCATAATCATCGTCGTTTATATCGTCATTATCATCGTTGTTATCGTCCTTATTATCCTCATAATTATCGTCGTTAATATCGTCGTTATTTTGTCATAATCATCGTCGTTAATGTCGTCGTTATTATCGTCATTATCATCGTTATTATCCTCATAATTATCGTCGTTATTATCGTCGTTATTTTGTCATAATCATCGTCGTTAATGTCGTCGTTATTATCGTCATTATCTTCGTTGTTATCGTCATAATTATCATCGTTAATACTGTCGTTATTATTGTCATTATCTTCTTTTTATCGTCGTTATTATCGTCGTTAATATCGTCGTTAATATCGTCATTATCATCGTTGTTATCGTCCTTATTATCCTCATAATTATCGTCGTTAATATCGTCGCTATTTTGTCATAATCATCGTCGTTTATATTGTCATTATCATCGTTGTTATCGTCCTTATTATCCTCATAATTATCGTCGTTAATATCGTCGTTATTTTGTCATAATCATCGTCGTTAATGTAGTCGTTATTATCGTCATTATCTTCGTTGTTATCGTCATAATTATCATCGTTAATATCGTCGTTATTATTGTCATTATCTTTTTTTTATCGTCGTTAATATCGTCGTTATTATCGTCGTTATTATCGTCGTTAATGTCGTCGTTATTATCGTCATTATCATCGTTGTTATCGTCCTTATTATCCTCAAAATTATCGTCGTTAATATCGTCGTTATTTTGTCATAATCATCGTCGTTTATATCGTCATTATCATCGTTGTTATCGTCCTTATTATCCTCATAATTATCGTCGTTAATATCGTCGTTATTTTGTCATAATCATCGTCGTTAATGTCGTCGTTATTATCGTCATTATCATCGTTGTTATCGTCCTTATTATCCTCAATATTATCGTCGTTAATATCGTCGTTATTTTGTCATAATCATCGTCGTTAATGTCGTCGTTATTATCGTCATTATCATCGTTGTTATCGTCCTTATTATCCTCATAATTATCGTCGTTATTATCGTCGTTATTTTGTCATAATCATCGTCGTTAATGTCGTCATTATTATCGTCATTATCTTCGTTGTTATCGTCATAATTATCATCGTTAATACTGTCGTTATTATTGTCAATATCTTCTTTTTATCGTCGTTATTATCGTCGTTAATATCGTCGTTATTATCGTCGTTAATATCGTCGTTATTATCGTCATTATCATCGTTGTTATCGTCCTTATTATCCTCATAATTATCGTCGTTAATATCGTCGCTATTTTGTCATAATCATCGTCGTTTATATCGTCATTATCATCGTTGTTATCGTCCTTATTATCCTCATAATTATCGTCGTTAATATCGTCGTTATTTTGTCATAATCATCGTCGTTAATGTCGTCGTTATTATCGTCATTATCATCGTTGTTATTGTCCTTATTATCCTCAATATTATCGTCGTTAATATCGTCGTTATTTTGTCATAATCATCGTCGTTAATGTCGTCGTTATTATCGTCATTATCATCGTTGTTATCGTCCTTATTATCCTCATAATTATCGTCGTTATTATCGTCGTTATTTTGTCATAATCATCGTCGTTAATGTCGTCTTTATTATCGTCATTATCTTCGTTGTTATCGTCATAATTATCATCGTTAATACTGTCGTTATTATTGTCATTATCTTCTTTTTATCGTCGTTATTATCGTCGTTAATATCGTCGTTATTATCGTCGTTAATATCGTCGTTATTATCGTCGTTATTATCGTCGTTAATATCGTCGTTAATATCGTCATTATCATCGTTGTTATCGTCTTTATTATCCTCATAATTATCGTCGTTAATATCGTCGTTATTTTGTCATAATCATCGTCGTTTATATCGTCATTATCATCGTTGTTATAGTCCTTATTATCCACATAATCATCGTCGTTAATGTCGTCGTTATTATCGTCATTATCATCGTTGTTATCCTCATAATTATCGTCGTTATTATCGTCGTTATTTTGTCATAATCATCGTCGTTAATGTCGTCGTTATTATCGTCATTATCTTCGTTGTTATCGTCATAATTATCATCGTTAATACTGTCGTTATTATTGTCATTATCTTCTTTTTATCGTCGTTATTATCGTCGTTATTATCGTCGTTATTATCGTCGTTAATATCGTCGTTAATGTCGTCATTATCATCGTTGTTATCGTCCTTATTATCCTCATAATTATCGTCGTTAATATCGTCGCTATTTTGTCATAATCATCGTCGTTTATATTGTCATTATCATCGTTGTTATCGTCCTTATTATCCTCATAATTATCGTCGTTAATATCGTCGTTATTTTGTCATAATCATCGTCGTTAATGTAGTCGTTATTATCGTCATTATCTTCGTTGTTATCGTCATAATTATCATCGTTAATATCGTCGTTATTATTGTCATTATCTTTTTTTTATCGTCGTTAATATCGTCGTTATTATCGTCGTTAATATCGTCGTTATTATCGTCGTTATTATCGTCGTTAATAACGTCGTTATATTGTCATAATTATCGTCGTTAATGTCGTCGTTATTATCGTCATTATCATCGTTGTTATAGTCCTTATTATCCACATAATTATCGTCGATAATATCGTCGTTATTTTGTCATAATCATCGTCGTTTATATCGTCATTATCATCGTTGTTATCGTCCTTATTATCCTCATAATTATCGTCGTTAATATCGTCGTTATTTTGTCATAATCATCGTCGTTAATGTCGTCGTTATTATCGTCATTATCATCGTTGTTATCGTCCTTATTATCCACATAATTATCGTCGATAATATCGTCGTTATTTTGTCATAATCATCGTCGTTTATATCGTCATTATCATCGTTGTTATCGTCCTTATTATCCTCATAATTATCGTCGTTAATATCGTCGTTATTTTGTCATAATCATCGTCGTTAATGTCGTCGTTATTATCGTCATTATCATCGTTGTTATCCTCATAATTATCGTCGTTATTATCGTCGTTATTTTGTCATAATCATCGTCGTTAATGTCGTCGTTATTATCGTCATTATCTTCGTTGTTATCGTCATAATTATCATCGTTAATACTGTCGTTATTATTGTCATTATCTTCTTTTTATCGTCGTTATTATCGTCGTTAATATCGTCGTTAATATCGTCATTATCATCGTTGTTATCGTCCTTATTATCCTCAAAATTATCGTCGTTAATATCGTCGTTATTTTGTCATAATCATCGTCGTTTATATCGTCATTATCATCGTTGTTATCGTCCTTATTATCCTCATAATTATCGTCGTTAATATCGTCGTTATTTTGTCATAATCATCGTCGTTAATGTCGTCGTTATTATCGTCATTATCATCGTTGTTATCGTCCTTATTATCCTCAATATTATCGTCGTTAATATCGTCGTTATTTTGTCATAATCATCGTCGTTAATGTCGTCGTTATTATCGTCATTATCATCGTTGTTATCGTCCTTATTATCCTCATAATTATCGTCGTTATTATCGTCGTTATTTTGTCATAATCATCGTCGTTAATGTCGTCATTATTATCGTCATTATCTTCGTTGATATCGTCATAATTATCATCGTTAATACTGTCGTTATTATTGTCAATATCTTCTTTTTATCGTCGTTATTATCGTCGTTAATATCGTCGTTATTATCGTCGTTAATATCGTCGTTATTATCGTCATTATCATCGTTGTTATCGTCCTTATTATCCTCATAATTATCGTCGTTAATATCGTCGCTATTTTGTCATAATCATCGTCGTTTATATCGTCATTATCATCGTTGTTATCGTCCTTATTATCCTCATAATTATCGTTGTTAATATCGTCGTTATTTTGTCATAATCATCGTCGTTAATGTCGTCGTTATTATCGTCATTATCATCGTTGTTATTGTCCTTATTATCCTCAAAATTATCGTCGTTATTTTGTCATAATCATCGTCGTTAATGTCGTCTTTATTATCGTCATTATCTTCGTTGTTATCGTCATAATTATCATCGTTAATACTGTCGTTATTATTGTCATTATCTTCTTTTTATCGTCGTTATTATCGTCGTTAATATCGTCGTTATTATCGTCGTTAATATCGTCGTTATTATCGTCGTTATTATCGTCGTTAATATCGTCGTTAATATCGTCATTATCATCGTTGTTATCGTCTTTATTATCCTCATAATTATCGTCGTTAATATCGTCGTTATTTTGTCATAATCATCGTCGTTTATATCGTCATTATCATCGTTGTTATAGTCCTTATTATCCACATAATCATCGTCGTTAATGTCGTCGTTATTATCGTCATTATCATCGTTGTTATCCTCATAATTATCGTCCTTATTATCGTCGTTATTTTGTCATAATCATCGTCGTTAATGTCGTCGTTATTATCGTCATTATCTTCGTTGTTATCGTCATAATTATCATCGTTAATACTGTCGTTATTATTGTCATTATCTTCTTTTTATCGTCGTTATTATCGTCGTTAATATCGTCGTTATTATCGTCGTTATTATCGTCGTTAATATCGTCGTTAATGTCGTCATTATCATCGTTGTTATCGTCCTTATTATCCTCATAATTATCGTCGTTAATATCGTCGCTATTTTGTCATAATCATCGTCGTTTATATTGTCATTATCATCGTTGTTATCGTCCTTATTATCCTCATAATTATCGTCGTTAATATCGTCGTTATTTTGTCATAATCATCGTCGTTAATGTAGTCGTTATTATCGTCATTATCTTCGTTGTTATCGTCATAATTATCATCGTTAATATCGTCGTTATTATTGTCATTATCTTTTTTTTATCGTCGTTAATATCGTCGTTATTATCGTCGTTAATATCGTCGTTATTATCGTCGTTATTATCGTCGTTAATAACGTCGTTATATTGTCATAATCATCGTCGTTAATGTCGTCGTTATTATCGTCATTATCATCGTTGTTATAGTCCTTATTATCCACATAATTATCGTCGATAATATCGTCGTTATTTTGTCATAATCATCGTCGTTTATATCGTCATTATCATCGTTGTTATCGTCCTTATTATCCTCATAATTATCGTCGTTAATATCGTCGTTATTTTGTCATAATCATCGTCGTTAATATCGTCGTTATTATCGTCGTTATTATCGTCGTTAATATCGTCGTTAATGTCGTCATTATCATCGTTGTTATCGTCCTTATTATCCTCATAATTATCGTCGTTAATATCGTCGCTATTTTGTCATAATCATCGTCGTTTATATTGTCATTATCATCGTTGTTATCGTCCTTATTATCCTCATAATTATCGTCGTTAATATCGTCGTTATTTTGTCATAATCATCGTCGTTAATGTAGTCGTTATTATCGTCATTATCTTCGTTGTTATCGTCATAATTATCATCGTTAATATCGTCGTTATTATTGTCATTATCTTTTTTTTATCGTCGTTAATATCGTCGTTATTATCGTCGTTAATATCGTCGTTATTATCGTCGTTATTATCGTCGTTAATAACGTCGTTATATTGTCATAATCATCGTCGTTAATGTCGTCGTTATTATCGTCATTATCATCGTTGTTATAGTCCTTATTATCCACATAATTATCGTCGATAATATCGTCGTTATTTTGTCATAATCATCGTCGTTTATATCGTCATTATCATCGTTGTTATCGTCCTTATTATCCTCATAATTATCGTCGTTAATATCGTCGTTATTTTGTCATAATCATCGTCGTTAATGTCGTCGTTATTATCGTCATTATCATCGTTGTTATCGTCCTTATTATCCACATAATTATCGTCGTTAATATCGTCGTTATTTTGTCATAATCATCGTCGTTTATATCGTCATTATCATCGTTGTTATCGTCCTTATTATCCTCATAATTATCGTCGTTAATATCGTCGTTATTTTGTCATAATCATCGTCGTTAATGTCGTCGTTATTATCGTCATTATCATCGTTGTTATCGTCCTTATTATCCTCAATATTATCGTCGTTAATATCGTCGTTATTTTGTCATAATCATCGTCGTTAATGTCGTCGTTATTATCGTCATTATCATCGTTGTTATCGTCCTTATTATCCTCATAATTATCGTCGTTATTATCGTCGTTATTTTGTCATAATCATCGTCGTTAATGTCGTCATTATTATCGTCATTATCTTCGTTGTTATCGTCATAATTATCATCGTTAATACTGTCGTTATTATTGTCAATATCTTCTTTTTATCGTCGTTATTATCGTCGTTAATATCGTCGTTATTATCGTCGTTAATATCGTCGTTATTATCGTCATTATCATCGTTGTTATCGTCCTTATTATCCTCATAATTATCGTCGTTAATATCGTCGCTATTTTGTCATAATCATCGTCGTTTATATCGTCATTATCATCGTTGTTATCGTCCTTATTATCCTCATAATTATCGTTGTTAATATCGTCGTTATTTTGTCATAATCATCGTCGTTAATGTCGTCGTTATTATCGTCATTATCATCGTTGTTATTGTCCTTATTATCCTCAAAATTATCGTCGTTATTTTGTCATAATCATCGTCGTTAATGTCGTCTTTATTATCGTCATTATCTTCGTTGTTATCGTCATAATTATCATCGTTAATACTGTCGTTATTATTGTCATTATCTTCTTTTTATCGTCGTTATTATCGTCGTTAATATCGTCGTTATTATCGTCGTTAATATCGTCGTTATTATCGTCGTTATTATCGTCGTTAATATCGTCGTTAATATCGTCATTATCATCGTTGTTATCGTCTTTATTATCCTCATAATTATCGTCGTTAATATCGTCGTTATTTTGTCATAATCATCGTCGTTTATATCGTCATTATCATCGTTGTTATAGTCCTTATTATCCACATAATCATCGTCGTTAATGTCGTCGTTATTATCGTCATTATCATCGTTGTTATCCTCATAATTATCGTCCTTATTATCGTCGTTATTTTGTCATAATCATCGTCGTTAATGTCGTCGTTATTATCGTCATTATCTTCGTTGTTATCGTCATAATTATCATCGTTAATACTGTCGTTATTATTGTCATTATCTTCTTTTTATCGTCGTTATTATCGTCGTTAATATCGTCGTTATTATCGTCGTTATTATCGTCGTTAATATCGTCGTTAATGTCGTCATTATCATCGTTGTTATCGTCCTTATTATCCTCATAATTATCGTCGTTAATATCGTCGCTATTTTGTCATAATCATCGTCGTTTATATTGTCATTATCATCGTTGTTATCGTCCTTATTATCCTCATAATTATCGTCGTTAATATCGTCGTTATTTTGTCATAATCATCGTCGTTAATGTAGTCGTTATTATCGTCATTATCTTCGTTGTTATCGTCATAATTATCATCGTTAATATCGTCGTTATTATTGTCATTATCTTTTTTTTATCGTCGTTAATATCGTCGTTATTATCGTCGTTAATATCGTCGTTATTATCGTCGTTATTATCGTCGTTAATAACATCGTTATATTGTCATAATCATCGTCGTTAATGTCGTCGTTATTATCGTCATTATCATCGTTGTTATAGTCCTTATTATCCACATAATTATCGTCGATAATATCGTCGTTATTTTGTCATAATCATCGTCGTTTATATCGTCATTATCATCGTTGTTATCGTCCTTATTATCCTCATAATTATCGTCGTTAATATCGTCGTTATTTTGTCATAATCATCGTCGTTAATATCGTCGTTATTATCGTCGTTATTATCGTCGTTAATATCGTCGTTAATGTCGTCATTATCATCGTTGTTATCGTCCTTATTATCCTCATAATTATCGTCGTTAATATCGTCGCTATTTTGTCATAATCATCGTCGTTTATATTGTCATTATCATCGTTGTTATCGTCCTTATTATCCTCATAATTATCGTCGTTAATATCGTCGTTATTTTGTCATAATCATCGTCGTTAATGTAGTCGTTATTATCGTCATTATCTTCGTTGTTATCGTCATAATTATCATCGTTAATATCGTCGTTATTATTGTCATTATCTTTTTTTTATCGTCGTTAATATCGTCGTTATTATCGTCGTTATTATCGTCGTTAATAACGTCGTTATATTGTCATAATCATCGTCGTTAATGTCGTCGTTATTATCGTCATTATCATCGTTGTTATAGTCCTTATTATCCACATAATTATCGTCGATAATATCGTCGTTATTTTGTCATAATCATCGTCGTTTATATCGTCATTATCATCGTTGTTATCGTCCTTATTATCCTCATAATTATCGTCGTTAATATCGTCGTTATTTTGTCATAATCATCGTCGTTAATGTCGTCGTTATTATCGTCATTATCATCGTTGTTATCGTCCTTATTATCCACATAATTATCGTCGATAATATCGTCGTTATTTTGTCATAATCATCGTCGTTTATATCGTCATTATCATCGTTGTTATCGTCCTTATTATCCTCATAATTATCGTCGTTAATATCGTCGTTATTTTGTCATAATCATCGTCGTTAATGTCGTCGTTATTATCGTCATTATCATCGTTATTATCCTCATAATTATCGTCGTTATTATCGTCGTTATTTTGTCATAATCATCGTCGTTAATGTCGTCGTTATTATCGTCATTATCTTCGTTGTTATCGTCATAATTATCATCGTTAATACTGTCGTTATTATTGTCATTATCTTCTTTTTATCGTCGTTATTATCGTCGTTAATATCGTCGTTAATATCGTCATTATCATCGTTGTTATCGTCCTTATTATCCTCATAATTATCGTCGTTAATATCGTCGCTATTTTGTCATAATCATCGTCGTTTATATTGTCATTATCATCGTTGTTATCGTCCTTATTATCCTCATAATTATCGTCGTTAATATCGTCGTTATTTTGTCATAATCATCGTCGTTAATGTAGTCGTTATTATCGTCATTATCTTCGTTGTTATCGTCATAATTATCATCGTTAATATCGTCGTTATTATTGTCATTATCTTTTTTTTATCGTCGTTAATATCGTCGTTATTATCGTCGTTATTATCGTCGTTATTATCGTCGTTAATGTCGTCGTTATTATCGTCATTATCATCGTTGTTATCGTCCTTATTATCCTCAAAATTATCGTCGTTAATATCGTCGTTATTTTGTCATAATCATCGTCGTTTATATCGTCATTATCATCGTTGTTATCGTCCTTATTATCCTCATAATTATCGTCGTTATTATCGTCGTTATTTTGTCATAATCATCGTCGTTAATGTCGTCATTATTATCGTCATTATCTTCGTTGTTATCGTCATAATTATCATCGTTAATACTGTCGTTATTATTGTCAATATCTTCTTTTTATCGTCGTTATTATCGTCGTTAATATCGTCGTTATTATCGTCGTTAATATCGTCGTTATTATCGTCATTATCATCGTTGTTATCGTCCTTATTATCCTCATAATTATCGTCGTTAATATCGTCGTTATTTTGTCATAATCATCGTCGTTAATGTCGTCGTTATTATCGTCATTATCATCGTTGTTATCGTCCTTATTATCCTCAATATTATCGTCGTTAATATCGTCGTTATTTTGTCATAATCATCGTCGTTAATGTCGTCGTTATTATCGTCATTATCATCGTTGTTATCGTCCTTATTATCCTCATAATTATCGTCGTTATTATCGTCGTTATTTTGTCATAATCATCGTCGTTAATGTCGTCATTATTATCGTCATTATCTTCGTTGTTATCGTCATAATTATCATCGTTAATACTGTCGTTATTATTGTCAATATCTTCTTTTTATCGTCGTTATTATCGTCGTTAATATCGTCGTTATTATCGTCGTTAATATCGTCGTTATTATCGTCATTATCATCGTTGTTATCGTCCTTATTATCCTCATAATTATCGTCGTTAATATCGTCGCTATTTTGTCATAATCATCGTCGTTTATATCGTCATTATCATCGTTGTTATCGTCCTTATTATCCTCATAATTATCGTCGTTAATATCGTCGTTATTTTGTCATAATCATCGTCGTTAATGTCGTCGTTATTATCGTCATTATCATCGTTGTTATTGTCCTTATTATCCTCAATATTATCGTCGTTAATATCGTCGTTATTTTGTCATAATCATCGTCGTTAATGTCGTCGTTATTATCGTCATTATCATCGTTGTTATCGTCCTTATTATCCACATAATTATCGTCGATAATATCGTCGTTATTTTGTCATAATCATCGTCGTTTATATCGTCATTATCATCGTTGTTATCGTCCTTATTATCCTCATAATTATCGTCGTTAATATCGTCGTTATTTTGTCATAATCATCGTCGTTAATGTCGTCGTTATTATCGTCATTATCATCGTTGTTATCGTCCTTATTATCCACATAATTATCGTCGATAATATCGTCGTTATTTTGTCATAATCATCGTCGTTTATATCGTCATTATCATCGTTGTTATCGTCCTTATTATCCTCATAATTATCGTCGTTAATATCGTCGTTATTTTGTCATAATCATCGTCGTTAATGTCGTCGTTATTATCGTCATTATCATCGTTGTTATCCTCATAATTATCGTCGTTATTATCGTCGTTATTTTGTCATAATCATCGTCGTTAATGTCGTCGTTATTATCGTCATTATCTTCGTTGTTATCGTCATAATTATCATCGTTAATACTGTCGTTATTATTGTCATTATCTTCTTTTTATCGTCGTTATTATCGTCGTTAATGTCGTCGTTATTATCGTCATTATCATCGTTGTTATCGTCCTTATTATCCTCATAATTATCGTCGTTAATATCGTCGCTATTTTGTCATAATCATCGTCGTTTATATTGTCATTATCATCGTTGTTATCGTCCTTATTATCCTCATAATTATCGTCGTTAATATCGTCGTTATTTTGTCATAATCATCGTCGTTAATGTAGTCGTTATTATCGTCATTATCTTCGTTGTTATCGTCATAATTATCATCGTTAATATCGTCGTTATTATTGTCATTATCTTTTTTTTATCGTCGTTAATATCGTCGTTATTATCGTCGTTATTATCGTCGTTATTATCGTCGTTAATGTCGTCGTTATTATCGTCATTATCATCGTTGTTATCGTCCTTATTATCCTCAAAATTATCGTCGTTAATATCGTCGTTATTTTGTCATAATCATCGTCGTTTATATCGTCATTATCATCGTTGTTATCGTCCTTATTATCCTCATAATTATCGTCGTTATTATCGTCGTTATTTTGTCATAATCATCGTCGTTAATGTCGTCATTATTATCGTCATTATCTTCGTTGTTATCGTCATAATTATCATCGTTAATACTGTCGTTATTATTGTCAATATCTTCTTTTTATCGTCGTTATTATCGTCGTTAATATCGTCGTTATTATCGTCGTTAATATCGTCGTTATTATCGTCATTATCATCGTTGTTATCGTCCTTATTATCCTCATAATTATCGTCGTTAATATCGTCGCTATTTTGTCATAATCATCGTCGTTTATATCGTCATTATCATCGTTGTTATCGTCCTTATTATCCTCATAATTATCGTTGTTAATATCGTCGTTATTTTGTCATAATCATCGTCGTTAATGTCGTCGTTATTATCGTCATTATCATCGTTGTTATTGTCCTTATTATCCTCAAAATTATCGTCGTTATTTTGTCATAATCATCGTCGTTAATGTCGTCTTTATTATCGTCATTATCTTCGTTGTTATCGTCATAATTATCATCGTTAATACTGTCGTTATTATTGTCATTATCTTCTTTTTATCGTCGTTATTATCGTCGTTAATATCGTCGTTATTATCGTCGTTAATATCGTCGTTATTATCGTCGTTATTATCGTCGTTAATATCGTCGTTAATATCGTCATTATCATCGTTGTTATCGTCTTTATTATCCTCATAATTATCGTCGTTAATATCGTCGTTATTTTGTCATAATCATCGTCGTTTATATCGTCATTATCATCGTTGTTATAGTCCTTATTATCCACATAATCATCGTCGTTAATGTCGTCGTTATTATCGTCATTATCATCGTTGTTATCCTCATAATTATCGTCGTTATTATCGTCGTTATTTTGTCATAATCATCGTCGTTAATGTCGTCGTTATTATCGTCATTATCTTCGTTGTTATCGTCATAATTATCATCGTTAATACTGTCGTTATTATTGTCATTATCTTCTTTTTATCGTCGTTATTATCGTCGTTAATATCGTCGTTATTATCGTCGTTAATATCGTCGTTATTATCGTCGTTAATATCGTCGTTATTATCGTCGTTATTATCGTCGTTAATATCGTCGTTAATATCGTCATTATCATCGTTGTTATCGTCTTTATTATCCTCATAATTATCGTCGTTAATATCGTCGTTATTTTGTCATAATCATCGTCGTTTATATCGTCATTATCATCGTTGTTATCGTCCTTATTATCCTCATAATTATCGTCGTTAATATCGTCGTAATTTTGTCATAATCATCGTCGTTAATGTCGTCGTTATTATCGTCATTATCATCGTTGTTATCGTCCTTATTATCCTCAATATTATCGTCGTTAATATCGTCGTTATTTTGTCATAATCATCGTCGTTAATGTCGTCATTATTATCGTCATTATCTTCGTTGTTATCGTCATAATTATCATCGTTAATACTGTCGTTATTATTGTCAATATCTTCTTTTTATCGTCGTTATTATCGTCGTTAATATCGTCGTTATTATCGTCGTTAATATCGTCGTTATTATCGTCATTATCATCGTTGTTATCGTCCTTATTATCCTCATAATTATCGTCGTTAATATCGTCGCTATTTTGTCATAATCATCGTCGTTTATATCGTCATTATCATCGTTGTTATAGTCCTTATTATCCACATAATCATCGTCGTTAATGTCGTCGTTATTATCGTCATTATCATCGTTGTTATCCTCATAATTATCGTCGTTATTATCGTCGTTATTTTGTCATAATCATCGTCGTTAATGTCGTCGTTATTATCGTCATTATCTTCGTTGTTATCGTCATAATTATCATCGTTAATACTGTCGTTATTATTGTCATTATCTTCTTTTTATCGTCGTTATTATCGTCGTTAATATCGTCGTTATTATCGTCGTTATTATCGTCGTTAATATCGTCGTTAATGTCGTCATTATCATCGTTGTTATCGTCCTTATTATCCTCATAATTATCGTCGTTAATATCGTCGCTATTTTGTCATAATCATCGTCGTTTATATTGTCATTATCATCGTTGTTATCGTCCTTATTATCCTCATAATTATCGTCGTTAATATCGTCGTTATTTTGTCATAATCATCGTCGTTAATGTAGTCGTTATTATCGTCATTATCTTCGTTGTTATCGTCATAATTATCATCGTTAATATCGTCGTTATTATTGTCATTATCTTTTTTTTATCGTCGTTAATATCGTCGTTATTATCGTCGTTATTATCGTCGTTAATAACGTCGTTATATAGTCATAATCATCGTCGTTAATGTCGTCGTTATTATCGTCATTATCATCGTTGTTATAGTCCTTATTATCCACATAATTATCGTCGATAATATCGTCGTTATTTTGTCATAATCATCGTCGTTTATATCGTCATTATCATCGTTGTTATCGTCCTTATTATCCTCATAATTATCGTCGTTAATATCGTCGTTATTTTGTCTTAATCATCGTCGTTAATGTCGTCGTTATTATCGTCATTATCATCGTTGTTATCGTCCTTATTATCCACATAATTATCGTCGATAATATCGTCGTTATTTTGTCATAATCATCGTCGTTTATATCGTCATTATCATCGTTGTTATCGTCCTTATTATCCTCATAATTATCGTCGTTAATATCGTCGTTATTTTGTCATAATCATCATCGTTAATGTCGTCGTTATTATCGTCATTTTCATCGTTGTTATCCTCATAATTATCGTCGTTATTATCGTCGTTATTTTGTCATAATCATCGTCGTTAATGTCGCCGTTATTATCGTCATTATCTTCGTTGTTATCGTCATAATTATCATCGTTAATACTGTCGTTATTATTGTCATTATCTTCTTTTTATCGTCGTTATTATCGTCGTTAATATCGTCGTTAATATCGTCATTATCATCGTTGTTATCGTCCTTATTATCCTCATAATTATCGTCGTTAATATCGTCGCTATTTTGTCATAATCATCGTCGTTTATATTGTCATTATCATCGTTGTTATCGTCCTTATTATCCTCATAATTATCGTCGTTAATATCGTCGTTATTTTGTCATAATCATCGTCGTTAATGTAGTCGTTATTATCGTCATTATCTTCGTTGTTATCGTCATAATTATCATCGTTAATATCGTCGTTATTATTGTCATTATCTTTTTTTTATCGTCGTTAATATCGTCGTTATTATCGTCGTTATTATCGTCGTTAATGTCGTCGTTATTATCGTCATTATCATCGTTGTTATCGTCCTTATTATCCTCAAAATTATCGTCGTTAATATCGTCGTTATTTTGTCATAATCATCGTCGTTAATGTCGTCGTTAATATCGTCATTATCATCGTTGTTATCGTCCTTATTATCCTCATAATTATCGTCGTTAATATCGTCGCTATTTTGTCATAATCATCGTCGTTTATATTGTCATTATCATCGTTGTTATCGTCCTTATTATCCTCATAATTATCGTCGTTAATATCGTCGTTATTTTGTCATAATCATCGTCGTTAATGTCGTCGTTATTATCGTCATTATCTTCGTTGTTATCGTCATAATTATCATCGTTAATATCGTCGTTATTATTGTCATTATCTTTTTTTTATCGTCGTTAATATCGTCGTTATTATCGTCGTTATTATCGTCGTTATTATCGTCGTTAATGTCGTCGTTATTATCGTCATTATCATCGTTGTTATCGTCCTTATTATCCTCAAAATTATCGTCGTTAATATCGTCGTTATTTTGTCATAATCATCGTCGTTTATATCGTCATTATCATCGTTGTTATCGTCCTTATTATCCTCATAATTATCGTCGTTAATATCGTCGTTATTTTGTCATAATCATCGTCGTTAATGTCGTCGTTATTATCGTCATTATCATCGTTGTTATTGTCCTTATTATCCTCAAAATTATCGTCGTTATTTTGTCATAATCATCGTCGTTAATGTCGTCTTTATTATCGTCATTATCTTCGTTGTTATCGTCATAATTATCATCGTTAATACTACCGTTATTATTGTCATTATCTTCTTTTTATCGTCGTTATTATCGTCGTTAATATCGTCGTTATTATCGTCGTTAATATCGTCGTTATTATCGTCGTTAATATCGTCGTTATTATCGTCGTTATTATCGTCGTTAATATCGTCGTTAATATCGTCATTATCATCGTTGTTATCGTCTTTATTATCCTCATAATTATCGTCGTTAATATCGTCGTTATTTTGTCATAATCATCGTCGTTTATATCGTCATTATCATCGTTGTTATAGTCCTTATTATCCACATAATCATCGTCGTTAATGTCGTCGTTATTATCGTCATTATCATCGTTGTTATCCTCATAATTATCGTCGTTATTATCGTCGTTATTTTGTCATAATCATCGTCGTTAATGTCGTCGTTATTATCGTCATTATCTTCGTTGTTATCGTCATAATTATCATCGTTAATACTGTCGTTATTATTGTCATTATCTTCTTTTTATCGTCGTTATTATCGTCGTTAATATCGTCGTTATTATCGTCGTTATTATCGTCGTTAATATCGTCGTTAATGTCGTCATTATCATCGTTGTTATCGTCCTTATTATCCTCATAATTATCGTCGTTAATATCGTCGCTATTTTGTCATAATCATCGTCGTTTATATTGTCATTATCATCGTTGTTATCGTCCTTATTATCCTCATAATTATCGTCGTTAATATCGTCGTTATTTTGTCATAATCATCGTCGTTAATGTAGTCGTTATTATCGTCATTATCTTCGTTGTTATCGTCATAATTATCATCGTTAATATCGTCGTTATTATTGTCATTATCTTTTTTTTATCGTCGTTAATATCGTCGTTATTATCGTCGTTATTATCGTCGTTAATATCGTCGTTATTATCGTCGTTATTATCGTCGTTAATAACGTCGTTATATAGTCATAATCATCGTCGTTAATGTCGTCGTTATTATCGTCATTATCATCGTTGTTATAGTCCTTATTATCCACATAATTATCGTCGATAATATCGTCGTTATTTTGTCATAATCATCGTCGTTTATATCGTCATTATCATCGTTGTTATCGTCCTTATTATCCTCATAATTATCGTCGTTAATATCGTCGTTATTTTGTCTTAATCATCGTCGTTAATGTCGTCGTTATTATCGTCATTATCATCGTTGTTATCGTCCTTATTATCCACATAATTATCGTCGATAATATCGTCGTTATTTTGTCATAATCATCGTCGTTTATATCGTCATTATCATCGTTGTTATCGTCCTTATTATCCTCATAATTATCGTCGTTAATATCGTCGTTATTTTGTCATAATCATCATCGTTAATGTCGTCGTTATTATCGTCATTTTCATCGTTGTTATCCTCATAATTATCGTCGTTATTATCGTCGTTATTTTGTCATAATCATCGTCGTTAATGTCGCCGTTATTATCGTCATTATCTTCGTTGTTATCGTCATAATTATCATCGTTAATACTGTCGTTATTATTGTCATTATCTTCTTTTTATCGTCGTTATTATCGTCGTTAATATCGTCGTTAATATCGTCATTATCATCGTTGTTATCGTCCTTATTATCCTCATAATTATCGTCGTTAATATCGTCGCTATTTTGTCATAATCATCGTCGTTTATATTGTCATTATCATCGTTGTTATCGTCCTTATTATCCTCATAATTATCGTCGTTAATATCGTCGTTATTTTGTCTTAATCATCGTCGTTAATGTCGTCGTTATTATCGTTATTATCATCGTTGTTATCGTCCTTATTATCCACATAATTATCGTCGATAATATCGTCGTTATTTTGTCATAATCATCGTCGTTTATATCGTCATTATCATCGTTGTTATCGTCCTTATTATCCTCATAATTATCGTCGTTAATATCGTCGTTATTTTGTCATAATCATCGTCGTTAATGTAGTCGTTATTATCGTCATTATCTTCGTTGTTATCGTCATAATTATCATCGTTAATATCGTCGTTATTATCGTCGTTATTATCGTCGTTATTATCGTCGTTAATGTCGTCGTTATTATCGTCATTATCATCGTTGTTATCGTCCTTATTATCCTCAAAATTATCGTCGTTAATATCGTCGTTATTTTGTCATAATCATCGTCGTTAATGTCGTCGTTAATATCGTCATTATCATCGTTGTTATCGTCCTTATTATCCTCAAAATTATCGTCGTTAATATCGTCGTTATTTTGTCATAATCATCGTCGTTTATATCGTCATTATCATCGTTGTTATCGTCCTTATTATCCTCATAATTATCGTCGTTAATATCGTCGTTATTTTGTCATAATCATCGTCGTTAATGTCGTCGTTATTATCGTCATTATCATCGTTGTTATTGTCCTTATTATCCTCAAAATTATCGTCGTTATTTTGTCATAATCATCGTCGTTAATGTCGTCTTTATTATCGTCATTATCTTCGTTGTTATCGTCATAATTATCATCGTTAATACTACCGTTATTATTGTCATTATCTTCTTTTTATCGTCGTTATTATCGTCGTTAATATCGTCGTTATTATCGTCGTTAATATCGTCGTTATTATCGTCGTTATTATCGTCGTTAATATCGTCGTTAATATCGTCATTATCATCGTTGTTATCGTCTTTATTATCCTCATAATTATCGTCGTTAATATCGTCGTTATTTTGTCATAATCATCGTCGTTTATATCGTCATTATCATCGTTGTTATAGTCCTTAATATCCACATAATCATCGTCGTTAATGTCGTCGTTATTATCGTCATTATCATCGTTGTTATCCTCATAATTATCGTCGTTATTATCTTCGTTATTTTGTCATAATCATCGTCGTTAATGTCGTCGTTATTATCGTCATTATCATCGTTGTTATAGTCCTTATTTCCACATAATTATCGTCGATAATATCGTCGTTATTTTGTCATAATCATCGTCGTTTATATCGTCATTATCATCGTTGTTATCGTCCTTATTATCCTCATAATTATCGTCGTTAATATCGTCGTTATTTTGTCTTAATCATCGTCGTTAATGTCGTCGTTATTATCGTTATTATCATCGTTGTTATCGTCCTTATTATCCACATAATTATCGTCGATAATATCGTCGTTATTTTGTCATAATCATCGTCGTTTATATCGTCATTATCATCGTTGTTATAGTCCTTATTATCCTCATAATTATCGTCGTTAATATCGTCGTTATTTTGTCATAATCATCGTCGTTAATGTAGTCGTTATTATCGTCATTATCTTCGTTGTTATCGTCATAATTATCATCGTTAATATCGTCGTTATTATTGTCATTATCTTTTTTTTATCGTCGTTAATATCGTCGTTATTATCGTCGTTATTATCGTCGTTATTATCGTCGTTAATGTCGTCGTTATTATCGTCATTATCATCGTTGTTATCGTCCTTATTATCCTCAAAATTATCGTCGTTAATATCGTCGTTATTTTGTCATAATCATCGTCGTTAATGTCGTCGTTAATATCGTCATTATCATCGTTGTTATCGTCCTTATTATCCTCGTAATTATCGTCGTTAATATCGTCGCTATTTTGTCATAATCATCGTCGTTTATATTGTCATTATCATCGTTGTTATCGTCCTTATTATCCTCATAATTATCGTCGTTAATATCGTCGTTATTTTGTCATAATCATCGTCGTTAATGTAGTCGTTATTATCGTCATTATATTCGTTGTTATCGTCATAATTATCATCGTTAATATCGTCGTTATTATTGTCATTATCTTTTTTTTATCGTCGTTAATGTCGTCGTTATTATCGTCATTATCATCGTTGTTATCGTCCTTATTATCCTCAAAATTATCGTCGTTAATATCGTCGTTATTTGGTCATAATCATCGTCGTTTATATCGTCATTATCATCGTTGTTATCGTCCTTATTATCCTCATAATTATCGTCGTTAATATCGTCGTTATTTTGTCATAATCATCGTCGTTAATGTCGTCGTTATTATCGTCATTATCATCGTTGTTATTGTCCTTATTATCCTCAAAATTATCGTCGTTATTTTGTCATAATCATCGTCGTTAATGTCGTCTTTATTATCGTCATTATCTTCGTTGTTATCGTCATAATTATCATCGTTAATACTGTCGTTATTATTGTCATTATCTTCTTTTTATCGTCGTTATTATCGTCGTTAATATCGTCGTTATTATCGTCGTTAATATCGTCGTTATTATCGTCCTTATTATCGCCGTTAATATCGTCGTTTATATCGTCATTATCATCGTTGTTATAGTCCTTATTATCCACATAATCATCGTCGTTAATGTCGTCGTTATTATCGTCATTATCATCGTTGTTATCCTCATAATTATCGTCGTTATTATCGTCGTTATTTTGTCATAATCATCGTCGTTAATGTCGTCGTTATTATCGTCATTATCTTCGTTGTTATCGTCATAATTATCATCGTTAATACTGTCGTTATTATTGTCATTATCTTCTTTTTATCGTCGTTATTATCGTCGTTAATATCGTCGTTATTATCGTCGTTATTATCGTCGTTAATATCGTCGTTAATGTCGTCATTATCATCGTTGTTATCGTCCTTATTATCCTCATAATTATCGTCGTTAATATCGTCGCTATTTTGTCATAATCATCGTCGTTTATATTGTCATTATCATCGTTGTTATCGTCCTTATTATCCTCATAATTATCGTCGTTAATATCGTCGTTATTTTGTCATAATCATCGTCGTTAATGTAGTCGTTATTATCGTCATTATCTTCGTTGTTATCGTCATAATTATCATCGTTAATATCGTCGTTATTATTGTCATTATCTTTTTTTTATCGTCGTTAATATCGTCGTTATTATCGTCGTTAATATCGTCGTTATTATCGTCGTTATTATCGTCGTTAATAACGTCGTTATATAGTCATAATCATCGTCGTTAATGTCGTCGTTATTATCGTCATTATCATCGTTGTTATCGTCCTTATTATCCTCATAAATAACGTCGTTATTATCGTCGTTATTTTGTCATAATCATCGTCGTTAATGTCGTCGTTATTATCGTCATTATCTTCGTTGTTATCGTCATAATTATCATCGTTAATACTGTCGTTATTATTGTCATTATCTTCTTTTTATCGTCGTTATTATCGTCGTTAATATCGTCGTTATTATCGTCGTTAATATCGTCGTTATTATCGTCGTTATTATCGTCGTTATTATTGTCATTATCTTTTTTTTATCGTCGTTAATATCGTCGTTATTATCGTCGTTATTATCGTCGTTAATATCGTCGTTATTATCGTCGTTATTATCGTCGTTAATAACGTCGTTATATAGTCATAATCATCGTCGTTAATGTCGTCGTTATTATCGTCATTATCATCGTTGTTATAGTCCTTATTATCCACATAATTATCGTCGATAATATCGTCGTTATTTTGTCATAATCATCGTCGTTTATATCGTCATTATCATCGTTGTTATCGTCCTTATTATCCTCATAATTATCGTCGTTAATATCGTCGTTATTTTGTCATAATCATCGTCGTTTATATCGTCATTATCATCGTTGTTATCGTCCTTATTATCCTCATAATTATCGTCGTTAATATCGTCGTTATTTTGTCTTAATCATCGTCGTTAATGTCGTCGTTATTATCGTCATTATCATCGTTGTTATCGTCCTTATTATCCACATAATTATCGTCGATAATATCGTCGTTATTTTGTCATAATCATCGTCGTTTATATCGTCATTATCATCGTTGTTATCGTCCTTATTATCCTCATAATTATCGTCGTTAATATCGTCGTTATTTTGTCATAATCATCATCGTTAATGTCGTCGTTATTATCGTCATTATCATCGTTGTTATCGTCATAATTATCATCGTTAATATCGTCGTTATTATTATCATTATCTTTTTTTTATCGTCGTTAATATCGTCGTTATTATCGTCGTTAATATCGTCATTATCATCGTTGTTATCGTCCTTATTATCCTCATAATTATCGTCGTTAATATCGTCGCTATTTTGTCATAATCATCGTCGTTTATATTGTCATTATCATCGTTGTTATCGTCCTTATTATCCTCATAATTATCGTCGTTAATATCGTCGTTATTTTGTCATAATCATCGTCGTTAATGTAGTCGTTATTATCGTCATTATCTTCGTTGTTATCGTCATAATTATCATCGTTAATATCGTCGTTATTATTGTCATTATCTTTTTTTTATCGTCGTTAATATCGTCGTTATTATCGTCGTTATTATCGTCGTTAATGTCGTCGTTATTATCGTCATTATCATCGTTGTTATCGTCCTTATTATCCTCAAAATTATCGTCGTTAATATCGTCGTTATTTTGTCATAATCATCGTCGTTAATGTCGTCGTTAATATCGTCATTATCATCGTTGTTATCGTCCTTATTATCCTCATAATTATCGTCGTTAATATCGTCGCTATTTTGTCATAATCATCGTCGTTTATATTGTCATTATCATCGTTGTTATCGTCCTTATTATCCTCATAATTATCGTCGTTAATATCGTCGTTATTTTGTCATAATCATCGTCGTTAATGTAGTCGTTATTATCGTCATTATCTTCGTTGTTATCGTCATAATTATCATCGTTAATATCGTCGTTATTATTGTCATTATCTTTTTTTTATCGTCGTTAATATCGTCGTTATTATTGTCATTATCTTTTTTTTATCGTCGTTAATATCATCGTTATTATCGTCGTTATTATCGTCGTTATTATCGTCGTTAATGTCGTCGTTATTATCGTCATTATCATCGTTGTTATCGTCCTTATTATCCTCAAAATTATCGTCGTTAATATCGTCGTTATTTTGTCATAATCATCGTCGTTAATGTCGTCGTTAATATCGTCATTATCATCGTTGTTATCGTCCTTATTATCCTCGTAATTATCGTCGTTAATATCGTCGCTATTTTGTCATAATCATCGTCGTTTATATTGTCATTATCATCGTTGTTATCGTCCTTATTATCCTCATAATTATCGTCGTTAATATCGTCGTTATTTTGTCATAATCATCGTCGTTAATGTAGTCGTTATTATCGTCATTATCTTCGTTGTTATCGTCATAATTATCATCGTTAATATCGTCGTTATTATTGTCATTATCTTTTTTTTATCGTCGTTAATATCGTCGTTATTATCGTCGTTATTATCGTCGTTATTATCGTCGTTAATGTCGTCGTTATTATCGTCATTATCATCGTTGTTATCGTCCTTATTATCCTCAAAATTATCGTCGTTAATATCGTCGTTATTTGGTCATAATCATCGTCGTTTATATCGTCATTATCATCGTTGTTATCGTCCTTATTATCCTCATAATTATCGTCGTTAATATCGTCGTTATTTTGTCATAATCATCGTCGTTAATGTCGTCGTTATTATCGTCATTATCATCGTTGTTATTGTCCTTATTATCATCAAAATTATCGTCGTTATTTTGTCATAATCATCGTCGTTAATGTCGTCGTTATTATCGTCATTATCTTCGTTGTTATCGTCATAATTATCATCGTTAATACTGTCGTTATTATTGTCATTATCTTCTTTTTATCGTCGTTATTATCGTCGTTAATATCGTCGTTATTATCGTCGTTAATATCGTCGTTATTATCGTCGTTATTATCGTCGTTAATATCGTCGTTAATATCGTCATTATCATCGTTGTTATCGTCTTTATTATCCTCATAATTATCGTCGTTAATATCGTCGTTATTTTGTCATAATCATCGTCGTTTATATCGTCATTATCATCGTTGTTATCGTCCTTATTATCCACATAATCATCGTCGTTAATGTCGTCGTTATTATCGTCATTATCATCGTTGTTATCCTCATAATTATCGTCGTTATTATCGTCGTTATTTTGTCATAATCATCGTCGTTAATGTCGTCGTTATTATCGTCATTCTCTTCGTTGTTATCGTCATAATTATCATCGTTAATACTGTCGTTATTATTGTCATTATCTTCTTTTTATCGTCGTTATTATCGTCGTTAATATCGTCGTTATTATCGTCGTTAATATCGTCGTTATTATCGTCGTTATTATCGTCGTTAATATCGTCGTTAATATCGTCATTATCATCGTTGTTATCGTCCTTATTATCCTCATAATTATCGTCGTTAATATCGTCGTTATTTTGTCATAATCATCGTCGTTTATATCGTCATTATCATCGTTGTTATAGTCCTTATTATCCACATAATCATCGTCGTTAATGTCGTCGTTATTATCGTCATTATCATCGTTGTTATCCTCATAATTATCGTCGTTATTATCGTCGTTATTTTGTCATAATCATCGTCGTTAATGTCGTCGTTATTATCGTCATTCTCTTCGTTGTTATCGTCATAATTATCATCGTTAATACTGTCGTTATTATTGTCATTATCTTCTTTTTATCGTCGTTATTATCGTCGTTAATATCGTCGTTATTATCGTCGTTATTATCGTCGTTAATATCGTCGTTAATATCGTCATTATCATCGTTGTTATCGTCCTTATTATCCTCATAATTATCGTCGTTAATATCGTCGCTATTTTGTCATAATCATCGTCGTTTATATTGTCATTATCATCGTTGTTATCGTCCTTATTATCCTCATAATTATCGTCGTTAATATCGTCGTTATTTTGTCATAATCATCGTCGTTAATGTAGTCGTTATTATCGTCATTATCTTCGTTGTTATCGTCATAATTATCATCGTTAATATCGTCGTTATTATTGTCATTATCTTTTTTTTATCGTCGTTAATATCGTCGTTATTATCGTCGTTATTATCGTCGTTAATATCGTCGTTATTATCGTCGTTATTATCGTCGTTAATAACGTCGTTATATTGTCATAATCATCGTCGTTAATGTCGTCGTTATTATCGTCATTATCATCGTTGTTATCGTCCTTATTATCCACATAATTATCGTCGATAATATCGTCGTTATTTTGTCATAATCATCGTCGTTTATATCGTCATTATCATCGTTGTTATCGTCCTTATTATCCTCATAATTATCGTCGTTAATATCGTCGTTATTTTGTCATAATCATCGTCGTTAATGTCGTCGTTATTATCGTCATTATCATCGTTGTTATCGTCCTTATTATCCTCATAAATAACGACGATATTATCGTCGTTATTTTGTCATAATCATCGTCGTTAATGTCGTCGTTATTATCGTCATTATCTTCGTTGTTATCGTCATAATTATCATCGTTAATACTGTCGTTATTATTGTCATTATCTTCTTTTTATCGTCGTTATTATCGTCGTTAATATCGTCGTTATTATCGTCGTTAATATCGTCGTTATTATCGTCGTTATTATCGTCGTTATTATTGTCATTATCTTCTTTTTATCGTCGTTAATATCGTCGTTATTATCGTCGTTATTATCGTCGTTAATATCGTCGTTATTATCGTCGTTATTATCGTCGTTAATAACGTCGTTATATAGTCATAATCATCGTCGTTAATGTCGTCGTTATTATCGTCATTATCATCGTTGTTATAGTCCTTATTATCCACATAATTATCGTCGTTAATATCGTCGTTATTTTGTCATAATCATCGTCGTTTATATCGTCATTATCATCGTTGTTATCGTCCTTATTATCCTCATAATTATCGTCGTTAATATCGTCGTTATTTTGTCTTAATCATCGTCGTTAATGTCGTCGTTATTATCGTCATTATCATCGTTGTTATCGTCCTTATTATCCACATAATTATCGTCGATAATATCGTCGTTATTTTGTCATAATCATCGTCGTTTATATCGTCATTATCATCGTTGTTATCGTCCTTATTATCCTCATAATTATCGTCGTTAATATCGTCGTTATTTTGTCTTAATCATCGTCGTTAATGTCGTCGTTATTATCGTCATTATCATCGTTGTTATCGTCCTTATTATCCACATAATTATCGTCGATAATATCGTCGTTATTTTGTCATAATCATCGTCGTTTATATCGTCATTATCATCGTTGTTATCGTCCTTATTATCCTCATAATTATCGTCGTTAATATCGTCGTTATTTTGTCATAATCATCATCGTTAATGTCGTCGTTATTATCGTCATTATCATCGTTGTTATCCTCATAATTATCGTCGTTATTATCGTCGTTATTTTGTCATAATCATCGTCGTTAATGTCGCCGTTATTATCGTCATTATCTTCGTTGTTATCGTCATAATTATCATCGTTAATACTGTCGTTATTATTGTCATTATCTTCTTTTTATCGTCGTTATTATCGTCGTTAATATCGTCGTTAATATCGTCATTATCATCGTTGTTATCGTCCTTATTATCCTCATAATTATCGTCGTTAATATCGTCGCTATTTTGTCATAATCATCGTCGTTTATATTGTCATTATCATCGTTGTTATCGTCCTTATTATCCTCATAATTATCGTCGTTAATATCGTCGTTATTTTGTCATAATCATCGTCGTTAATGTAGTCGTTATTATCGTCATTATCTTCGTTGTTATCGTCATAATTATCCTCGTTAATATCGTCGTTATTATTGTCATTATCTTTTTTTTATCGTCGTTAATATCGTCGTTATTATCGTCGTTATTATCGTCGTTAATGTCGTCGTTATTATCGTCATTATCATCGTTGTTATCGTCCTTATTATCCTCAAAATTATCGTCGTTAATATCGTCGTTATTTTGTCATAATCATCGTCGTTAATATCGTCGTTAATATCGTCATTATCATCGTTGTTATCGTCCTTATTATCCTCATAATTATCGTCGTTAATATCGTCGCTATTTTGTCATAATCATCGTCGTTTATATTGTCATTATCATCGTTGTTATCGTCCTTATTATCCTCATAATTATCGTCGTTAATATCGTCGTTATTTTGTCATAATCATCGTCGTTAATGTAGTCGTTATTATCGTCATTATCTTCGTTGTTATCGTCATAATTATCATCGTTAATATCGTCGTTATTATTGTCATTATCTTTTTTTTATCGTCGTTAATATCGTCGTTATTATCGTCGTTATTATCGTCGTTATTATCGTCGTTAATGTCGTCGTTATTATCGTCATTATCATCGTTGTTATCGTCCTTATTATCCTCAAAATTATCGTCGTTAATATCGTCGTTATTTGGTCATAATCATCGTCGTTTATATCGTCATTATCATCGTTGTTATCGTCCTTATTATCCTCATAATTATCGTCGTTAATATCGTCGTTATTTTGTCATAATCATCGTCGTTAATGTCGTCGTTATTATCGTCATTATCATCGTTGTTATTGTCCTTATTATCATCAAAATTATCGTCGTTATTTTGTCATAATCATCGTCGTTAATGTCGTCTTTATTATCGTCATTATCTTCGTTGTTATCGTCATAATTATCATCGTTAATACTGTCGTTATTATTGTCATTATCTTCTTTTTATCGTCGTTATTATCGTCGTTAATATCGTCGTTATTATCGTCGTTAATATCGTCGTTATTATCGTCGTTATTATCGTCGTTAATATCGTCGTTAATATCGTCATTATCATCGTTGTTATCGTCTTTATTATCCTCATAATTATCGTCGATAATATCGTCGTTATTTTGTCATAATCATCGTCGTTTATATCGTCATTATCATCGTTGTTATCGTCCTTATTATCCTCATAATTATCGTCGTTAATATCGTCGTTATTTTGTCATAATCATCATCGTTAATGTCGTCGTTATTATCGTCATTATCATCGTTGTTATCCTCATAATTATCGTCGTTATTATCGTCGTTATTTTGTCATAATCATCGTCGTTAATGTCGCCGTTATTATCGTCATTATCTTCGTTGTTATCGTCATAATTATCATCGTTAATACTGTCGTTATTATTGTCATTATCTTCTTTTTATCGTCGTTATTATCGTCGTTAATATCGTCGTTAATATCGTCATTATCATCGTTGTTATCGTCCTTATTATCCTCATAATTATCGTCGTTAATATCGTCGCTATTTTGTCATAATCATCGTCGTTTATATTGTCATTATCATCGTTGTTATCGTCCTTATTATCCTCATAATTATCGTCGTTAATATCGTCGTTATTTTGTCATAATCATCGTCGTTAATGTAGTCGTTATTATCGTCATTATCTTCGTTGTTATCGTCATAATTATCATCGTTAATATCGTCGTTATTATTGTCATTATCTTTTTTTTATCGTCGTTAATATCGTCGTTATTATCGTCGTTATTATCGTCGTTAATATCGTCGTTATTATCGTCGTTATTATCGTCGTTAATAACGTCGTTATATTGTCATAATCATCGTCGTTAATGTCGTCGTTATTATCGTCATTATCATCGTTGTTATAGTCCTTATTATCCACATAATTATCGTCGATAATATCGTCGTTATTTTGTCATAATCATCGTCGTTTATATCGTCATTATCATCGTTGTTATCGTCCTTATTATCCTCATAATTATCGTCGTTAATATCGTCGTTATTTTGTCATAATCATCGTCGTTAATGTCGTCGTTATTATCGTCATTATCATCGTTGTTATCGTCCTTATTATCCTCATAAATAACGTCGTTATTATCGTCGTTATTTTGTCATAATCATCGTCGTTAATGTCGTCGTTATTATCGTCATTATCTTCGTTGTTATCGTCATAATTATCATCGTTAATACTGTCGTTATTATTGTCATTATCTTCTTTTTATCGTCGTTATTATCGTCGTTAATATCGTCGTTATTATCGTCGTTAATATCGTCGTTATTATCGTCGTTATTATCGTCGTTATTATTGTCATTATCTTTTTTTTATCGTCGTTAATATCGTCGTTATTATCGTCGTTATTATCGTCGTTAATATCGTCGTTATTATCGTCGTTATTATCGTCGTTAATATCGTCGTTATATCGTCATTATCATCGTCGTTAATGTCGTCGTTATTATCGTCATTATCATCGTTGTTATAGTCCTTATTATCCACATAATTATCGTCGATAATATCGTCGTTATTTTGTCATAATCATCGTCGTTTATATCGTCATTATCATCGTTGTTATCGTCCTTATTATCCTCATAATTATCGTCGTTAATATCGTCGTTATTTTGTCTTAATCATCGTCGTTAATGTCGTCGTTATTATCGTCATTATCATCGTTGTTATCGTCCTTATTATCCACATAATTATCGTCGATAATATCGTCGTTATTTTGTCATAATCATCGTCGTTTATATCGTCATTATCATCGTTGTTATCGTCCTTATTATCCTCATAATTATCGTCGTTAATATCGTCGTTATTTTGTCTTAATCATCGTCGTTAATGTCGTCGTTATTATCGTCATTATCATCGTTGTTATCGTCCTTATTATCCACATAATTATCGTCGATAATATCGTCGTTATTTTGTCATAATCATCGTCGTTTATATCGTCATTATCATCGTTGTTATCGTCCTTATTATCCTCATAATTATCGTCGTTAATATCGTCGTTATTTTGTCATAATCATCATCGTTAATGTCGTCGTTATTATCGTCATTATCATCGTTGTTATCCTCATAATTATCGTCGTTATTATCGTCGTTATTTTGTCATAATCATCGTCGTTAATGTCGTCGTTATTATCGTCATTATCTTCGTTGTTATCGTCATAATTATCATCGTTAATACTGTCGTTATTATTGTCATTATCTTCTTTTTATCGTCGTTATTATCGTCGTTAATATCGTCGTTAATATCGTCATTATCATCGTTGTTATCGTCCTTATTATCCTCATAATTATCGTCGTTAATATCGTCGCTATTTTGTCATAATCATCGTCGTTTATATCGTCATTATCATCGTTGTTATCGTCCTTATTATCCTCATAATTATCGTCGTTAATATCGTCGTTATTTTGTCATAATCATCGTCGTTAATGTAGTCGTTATTATCGTCATTATCTTCGTTGTTATCGTCATAATTATCATCGTTAATATCGTCGTTATTATTGTCATTATCTTTTTTTTATCGTCGTTAATATCGTCGTTATTATCGTCGTTATTATCGTCGTTAATGTCGTCGTTATTATCGTCATTATCATCGTTGTTATCGTCCTTATTATCCTCAAAATTATCGTCGTTAATATCGTCGTTATTTTGTCATAATCATCGTCGTTAATGTCGTCGTTATTATCGTCATTATCATCGTTGTTATCGTCCTTATTATCCTCATAATTATCGTCGTTAATATCGTCGCTATTTTGTCATAATCATCGTCGTTTATATTGTCATTATCATCGTTGTTATCGTCCTTATTATCCTCATAATTATCGTCGTTAATATCGTCGTTATTTTGTCATAATCATCGTCGTTAATGTAGTCGTTATTATCGTCATTATCTTCGTTGTTATCGTCATAATTATCATCGTTAATATCGTCGTTATTATTGTCATTATCTTTTTTTTATCGTCGTTAATATCGTCGTTATTATCGTCGTTATTATCGTCGTTATTATCGTCGTTAATGTCGTCGTTATTATCGTCATTATCATCGTTGTTATCGTCCTTATTATCCTCAAAATTATCGTCGTTAATATCGTCGTTATTTGGTCATAATCATCGTCGTTTATATCGTCATTATCATCGTTGTTATCGTCCTTATTATCCTCATAATTATCGTCGTTAATATCGTCGTTATTTTGTCATAATCATCGTCGTTAATGTCGTCGTTATTATCGTCATTATCATCGTTGTTATTGTCCTTATTATCATCAAAATTATCGTCGTTATTTTGTCATAATCATCGTCGTTAATGTCGTCTTTATTATCGTCATTATCTTCGTTGTTATCGTCATAATTATCATCGTTAATACTGTCGTTATTATTGTCATTATCTTCTTTTTATCGTCGTTATTATCGTCGTTAATATCGTCGTTATTATCGTCGTTAATATCGTCGTTATTATCGTCGTTATTATCGTCGTTAATATCGTCGTTAATATCGTCATTATCATCGTTGTTATCGTCTTTATTATCCTCATAATTATCGTCGTTAATATCGTCGTTATTTTGTCATAATCATCGTCGTTTATATCGTCATTATCATCGTTGTTATAGTCCTTATTATCCACATAATCATCGTCGTTAATGTCGTCGTTATTATCGTCATTATCTTCGTTGTTATCCTCATAATTATCGTCGTTATTATCGTCGTTATTTTGTCATAATCATCGTCGTTAATGTCGTCGTTATTATCGTCATTCTCTTCGTTGTTATCGTCATAATTATCATCGTTAATACTGTCGTTATTATTGTCATTATCTTCTTTTTATCGTCGTTATTATCGTCGTTAATATCGTCGTTATTATCGTCGTTAATATCGTCGTTATTATCGTCGTTATTATCGTCGTTAATATCGTCGTTAATATCGTCATTATCATCGTTGTTATCGTCTTTATTATCCTCATAATTATCGTCGTTAATATCGTCGTTATTTTGTCATAATCATCGTCGTTTATATCGTCATTATCATCGTTGTTATAGTCCTTATTATCCACATAATCATCGTCGTTAATGTCGTCGTTATTATCGTCATTATCATCGTTGTTATCCTCATAATTATCGTCGTTATTATCGTCGTTATTTTGTCATAATCATCGTCGTTAATGTCGTCGTTATTATCGTCATTCTCTTCGTTGTTATCGTCATAATTATCATCGTTAATACTGTCGTTATTATTGTCATTATCTTCTTTTTATCGTCGTTATTATCGTCGTTAATATCGTCGTTATTATCGTCGTTATTATCGTCGTTAATATCGTCGTTAATATCGTCATTATCATCGTTGTTATCGTCCTTATTATCCTCATAATTATCGTCGTTAATATCGTCGCTATTTTGTCATAATCATCGTCGTTTATATTGTCATTATCATCGTTGTTATCGTCCTTATTATCCTCATAATTATCGTCGTTAATATCGTCGTTATTTTGTCATAATCATCGTCGTTAATGTAGTCGTTATTATCGTCATTATCTTCGTTGTTATCGTCATAATTATCATCGTTAATATCGTCGTTATTATTGTCATTATCTTTTTTTTATCGTCGTTAATATCGTCGTTATTATCGTCGTTATTATCGTCGTTAATATCGTCGTTATTATCGTCGTTATTATCGTCGTTAATAACGTCGTTATATTGTCATAATCATCGTCGTTAATGTCGTCGTTATTATCGTCATTATCATCGTTGTTATAGTCCTTATTATCCACATAATTATCGTCGTTAATATCGTCGTTATTTTGTCATAATCATCGTCGTTTATATCGTCATTATCATCGTTGTTATCGTCCTTATTATCCTCATAATTATCGTCGTTAATATCGTCGTTATTTTGTCATAATCATCGTCGTTAATGTCGTCGTTATTATCGTCATTATCATCGTTGTTATCGTCCTTATTATCCTCATAAATAACGTCGTTATTATCGTCGTTATTTTGTCATAATCATCGTCGTTAATGTCGTCGTTATTATCGTCATTATCTTCGTTGTTATCGTCATAATTATCATCGTTAATACTGTCGTTATTATTGTCATTATCTTCTTTTTATCGTCGTTATTATCGTCGTTAATATCGTCGTTATTATCGTCGTTAATATCGTCGTTATTATCGTCGTTATTATCGTCGTTATTATTGTCATTATCTTCTTTTTATCGTCGTTAATATCGTCGTTATTATCGTCGTTATTATCGTCGTTAATATCGTCGTTATTATCGTCGTTATTATCGTCGTTAATAACGTCGTTATATAGTCATAATCATCGTCGTTAATGTCGTCGTTATTATCGTCATTATCATCGTTGTTATAGTCCTTATTATCCACATAATTATCGTCGATAATATCGTCGTTATTTTGTCATAATCATCGTCGTTTATATCGTCATTATCATCGTTGTTATCGTCCTTATTATCCTCATAATTATCGTCGTTAATATCGTCGTTATTTTGTCTTAATCATCGTCGTTAATGTCGTCGTTATTATCGTCATTATCATCGTTGTTATCGTCCTTATTATCCACATAATTATCGTCGATAATATCGTCGTTATTTTGTCATAATCATCGTCGTTTATATCGTCATTATCATCGTTGTTATCGTCCTTATTATCCTCATAATTATCGTCGTTAATATCGTCGTTATTTTGTCATAATCATCGTCGTTAATGTCGTCGTTATTATCGTCATTATCATCGTTGTTATCCTCATAATTATCGTCGTTATTATCGTCGTTATTTTGTCATAATCATCGTCGTTAATGTCGCCGTTATTATCGTCATTATCTTCGTTGTTATCGTCATAATTATCATCGTTAATACTGTCGTTATTATTGTCATTATCTTCTTTTTATCGTCGTTATTATCGTCGTTAATATCGTCGTTAATATCGTCATTATCATCGTTGTTATCGTCCTTATTATCCTCATAATTATCGTCGTTAATATCGTCGCTATTTTGTCATAATCATCGTCGTTTATATTGTCATTATCATCGTTGTTATCGTCCTTATTATCCTCATAATTATCGTCGTTAATATCGTCGTTATTTTGTCATAATCATCGTCGTTAATATCGTCGTTATTATCGTCATTATCTTCGTTGTTATCGTCATAATTATCATCGTTAATATCGTCGTTATTATTGTCATTATCTTTTTTTTATCGTCGTTAATATCGTCGTTATTATCGTCGTTATTATCGTCGTTAATGTCGTCGTTATTATCGTCATTATCATCGTTGTTATCGTCCTTATTATCCTCAAAATTATCGTCGTTAATATCGTCGTTATTTTGTCATAATCATCGTCGTTAATGTCGTCGTTAATATCGTCATTATCATCGTTGTTATCGTCCTTATTATCCTCATAATTATCGTCGTTAATATCGTCGCTATTTTGTCATAATCATCGTCGTTTATATTGTCATTATCATCGTTGTTATCGTCCTTATTATCCTCATAATTATCGTCGTTAATATCGTCGTTATTTTGTCATAATCATCGTCGTTAATGTAGTCGTTATTATCGTCATTATCTTCGTTGTTATCGTCATAATTATCATCGTTAATATCGTCGTTATTATTGTCATTATCTTTTTTTTATCGTCGTTAATATCGTCGTTATTATCGTCGTTATTATCGTCGTTATTATCGTCGTTAATGTCGTCGTTATTATCGTCATTATCATCGTTGTTATCGTCCTTATTATCCTCAAAATTATCGTCGTTAATATCGTCGTTATTTTGTCATAATCATCGTCGTTTATATCGTCATTATCATCGTTGTTATCGTCCTTATTATCCTCATAATTATCGTCGTTAATATCGTCGTTATTTTGTCATAATCATCGTCGTTAATGTCGTCGTTATTATCGTCATTATCATCGTTGTTATTGTCCTTATTATCCTCAAAATTATCGTCGTTATTTTGTCATAATCATCGTCGTTAATGTCGTCTTTATTATCGTCATTATCTTCGTTGTTATCGTCATAATTATCATCGTTAATACTACCGTTATTATTGTCATTATCTTCTTTTTATCGTCGTTATTATCGTCGTTAATATCGTCGTTATTATCGTCGTTAATATCGTCGTTATTATCGTCGTTATTATCGTCGTTAATATCGTCGTTAATATCGTCATTATCATCGTTGTTATCGTCTTTATTATCCTCATAATTATCGTCGTTAATATCGTCGTTATTTTGTCATAATCATCGTCGTTTATATCGTCATTATCATCGTTGTTATAGTCCTTATTATCCACATAATCATCGTCGTTAATGTCGTCGTTATTATCGTCATTATCATCGTTGTTATCCTCATAATTATCGTCGTTATTATCGTCGTTATTTTGTCATAATCATCGTCGTTAATGTCGTCGTTATTATCGTCATTCTCTTCGTTGTTATCGTCATAATTATCATCGTTAATACTGTCGTTATTATTGTCATTATCTTCTTTTTATCGTCGTTATTATCGTCGTTAATATCGTCGTTATTATCGTCGTTATTATCGTCGTTAATATCGTCGTTAATATCGTCATTATCATCGTTGTTATCGTCCTTATTATCCTCATAATTATCGTCGTTAATATCGTCGCTATTTTGTCATAATCATCGTCGTTTATATTGTCATTATCATCGTTGTTATCGTCCTTATTATCCTCATAATTATCGTCGTTAATATCGTCGTTATTTTGTCATAATCATCGTCGTTAATGTAGTCGTTATTATCGTCATTATCTTCGTTGTTATCGTCATAATTATCATCGTTAATATCGTCGTTATTATTGTCATTATCTTTTTTTTATCGTCGTTAATATCGTCGTTATTATCGTCGTTATTATCGTCGTTAATATCGTCGTTATTATCGTCGTTATTATCGTCGTTAATAACGTCGTTATATTGTCATAATCATCGTCGTTAATGTCGTCGTTATTATCGTCATTATCATCGTTGTTATAGTCCTTATTATCCACATAATTATCGTCGATAATATCGTCGTTATTTTGTCATAATCATCGTCGTTTATATCGTCATTATCATCGTTGTTATCGTCCTTATTATCCTCATAATTATCGTCGTTAATATCGTCGTTATTTTGTCATAATCATCGTCGTTAATGTCGTCGTTATTATCGTCATTATCATCGTTGTTATCGTCCTTATTATCCTCATAAATAACGTCGTTATTATCGTCGTTATTTTGTCATAATCATCGTCGTTAATGTCGTCGTTATTATCGTCATTATCTTCGTTGTTATCGTCATAATTATCATCGTTAATACTGTCGTTATTATTGTCATTATCTTCTTTTTATCGTCGTTATTATCGTCGTTAAGATCGTCGTTAATATCGTCATTATCATCGTTGTTATCTTCGTTAATATCCTCGTTATTTTGTCATAATCATCGTCGTTAATGTCGTCGTTATTATCGTCATTATCTTCGTTCGTTGACGATATTAGCGACGATATTAACGACGATAATTATGAGGATAATAAGGACGATAACAACGATGATAATGACGATATAAACGACGATGATTATGACAAAATAACAACGATATTAACGACGATAATTATGAGGATAATAAGGACGATAACAACGAAGATAATGACGATAATAACGACGACATTAACGACGATGATTATGACAAAATAACGAGGATATTAACGACGATAATAACGACGATAACAACGATGATAATGACGAAATTAACGACGATATTAACAACGATAATAACGACGATATTAACGACGATGATTATCACAAAATAACGACGATATTAACGACGATAATTATGAAGATAATAAGGACGATAACAACGATGATAATAATGAAATTAACGACGATATTAACGACGATGATTATCACAAAATAACGACGATATTAACGACGATAATTATGAGGATAATAAGGACGATAACAACGACGATAATGACGAAATTAACGACGATATTAACGACGATAATAACGACGATAATAACGACGACATTAACGACGATGATTATCACAAAATAACGACGATATTAACGACGATAATTATGAGGATAATAAGGACGATAACAACGATGATAATGACGATATTAACGATGATAATAACGACGATAATAACGACGATATTAACGACGATGATTATCACAAAATAACGACGATAAATATGTGGATAATAAGGACGATAACAACGACGATAATGACGAAATTAACGACGATATTACCGACGATAATAACGACGATATTAACGACGATGATTATCACAAAATAACGACGATATGAACGACGATAATTATGAGGATAATAAGGACGATAACAACGACGTTAATAACGAATTTAACGACGATATTAACGACGATAATAACGACGA
Organism: Dolichovespula media; assembly: GCA_911387685.1. Lineage (NCBI taxonomy): Eukaryota > Metazoa > Arthropoda > Insecta > Hymenoptera > Vespidae > Dolichovespula > Dolichovespula media. The sequence continues at coordinate 171,097 of CAJVQJ010000025.1, read as the reverse complement.
TAATAACGACGATATTAACGACGATGATTATCACAAAATAACGACGATATGAACGACGATAATTATGAGGATAATAAGGACGAAAACAACGATGATAATGACGATAATAACGACGACATTAACGACGATGATTATGACAAAATAACGACGATATTAACGACGATAATTATGAGGATAATAACGACGATAACAACGAGGATAATGACGATATTAACGACGATATTAAAGACGATAATAACGACGATAATAACGACGATATCAACGACGATAATAACGACGATAAAAAGAAGATAATGACAATAATAACGACGATATTAACGACGATAATTATGAGGATAATAAGGACGATAACAACGATGATAATGACGATATAAACGACGATGATTATGACAAAATAACTACGATATTAAAGACGATAATTATGTGGATAATAAGGACTATAACAACGATGATAATGACGATAATAACGACGACATTAACGACGATGATTATGACAAAATAACGACGATATTAACGACGATAATTATGAGGATAATAAGGACGATAACAACGACGATAATGACGAAATTAACGACGATATTAACGACGATAATAACGACGATAATAACGACGACATTAACGACGATGATTATCACAAAATAACGACGATATTAACGACGATAATTATGAGGATAATAAGGACGATAACAACGATGATAATGACGATATTAACGACGATATTAACGACGATAATAACGACGATAATAACGACGATATTAACGACGATGATTATCACAAAATAACGACGATATTAACGACGATAATTATGTGGATAATAAGGACGATAACAACGACGATAATGACGAAATTAACGACGATTTTACCGACGATAATAAAGACGATAATAACGACGATATTAACGACGATGATTATCACAAAATAACGACGATATGAACGACGATAATTATGAGGATAATAAGGACGAAAACAACGATGATAATGACGATAATAACGACGACATTAACGACGATGATTATGACAAAATAACGAGGATATTAACGACGATAATAACGACGATAACAACAACGATAATGACGAAATTAACGACGATATTAACGACGATAATAACGACGATAATAACGACGATATTAACGACGATGATTATCACAAAATAACGACGATATGAACGACGATAATTATGAGGATAATAAGGACGATAACAACGATGATAATGACGATAATAACGACGACATTAACGACGATGATTATGACAAAATAACGAGGATATTAACGACGATAATAACGACGATAACAACAACGATAATGACGAAATTAACGACGATATTAACGACGATAATAACGACGATAATAACGACGATATTAACGACGATGATTATCACAAAATAACGACGATATGAACGACGATAATTATGAGGATAATAAGGACGATAACAACGACGATAATGACGATAATAACGACGACATTAACGACGATGATTATGACAAAATAACGACGATATTAACGACGATAATTATGAGAATAATAAGGACGATAACAACGAAGATAATGACGATAATAAAGACGACATTAACGACGATGATTATGACAAAATAACGAGTATATTAACGACGATAATAACGACGATAACAACGATGATAATGACGATATTAACGACGATATTAACGACGATAATAACGACGATAATAACGACGATATCAACGACGATATTAACGACGATGATTATCACAAAATAACGACGATATTAACGACGTTAATTATGAGCATTATAAGGACGATAACAACGAAGATAATGACGATAATAACGACGACATTAACGACGATGATTATGACACAATAACGAGGATATTAACGACGATAATAACGACGATAACAACGATGATAATGACGAAATTAACGACGATATTAACGACGATAATAACGACGATAATAACGACGACATTAACGACGATGATTATCACAAAATAACGACGATATTAACGACGATAATTATGAGGATAATAAGGACGATAACAACGATGATAATGACGATATTAACGACGATATTAACGACGATAATAACGACGATAATAACGGCGATATTAACGACGATGATTATCACAAAATAACGACGATATTAACGACGATAATTATGAGGATAATAAGGACGATAACAACGATGATAATGACGATATTAACGACGATATTAACGACGATAATAACGACGATAATAACGGCGATATTAACGACGATGATTATCACAAAATAACGACGATATTAACGACGATAATTATGTGGATAATAAGGACGATAACAACGACGATAATGACGAAATTAACGACGATATTAACGACGATAATAACGACGATAATAACGGCGATATTAACGACGATGATTATCACAAAATAACGACGATATTAACGACGATAATTATGTGGATAATAAGGACGATAACAACGACGATAATGACGAAATTAACGACGATATTACCGACGATAATAACGACGATAATAACGACGATATTAACGACGATGATTATCACAAAATAACGACGATATGAACGACGATAATTATGAGGATAATAAGGACGATAACAACGACGTTAATGACGAATTTAACGACGATATTAACGACGATAATAACGACGATAATAACGACGATATTAACGACGATGATTATCACAAAATAACGACGATATGAACGACGATAATTATGAGGATAATAAGGACGAAAACAACGAAAATAATGACGATAATAACGACGACATTAACGACGATGATTATGACAAAATAACGAGGATATTAACGACGATAATAACGACAATAACAACGATGATAATGACGAAATTAACGACGATATTAACGACGATAATAACGACGATAATAACGACGATATTAACGACGATAATTATGAAGATAATAAGGACGATAACAACGATGATAATAACGAAATTAACGACGATATTAACGACGATGATTATCACAAAATAACGACGATATTAACGACGATAATTATGTGGATAATAAGGACGATAACAACGACGATAATGACGAAATTTACGACGATATTACCGACGATAATAACGACGATATTAACGACGATATTAACGACGATGATTATCACAAAATAACGACGATATGAACGACGATAATTATGAGGATAATAAGGACGATAACAACGACGTTAATGACGAATTTAACGACGATATTAACGACGATAATAACGACGATAATAACGACGATATTAACGACGATGATTATCACAAAATAACGACGATATTAACGACGATAATTATGAGGATAATAAGGACGATAACAACGACGATAATGACGATAATAACGACGACATTAACGACGATGATTATGACAAAATAACGACGATATTAACGACGATAATTATGAGAATAATAAGGACGATAACAACGAAGATAATGACGATAATAAAGACGACATTAACGACGATGATTATGACAAAATAACGAGTATATTAACGACGATAATAACGACGATAACAACGATGTTAATGACGATATTAACGACGATATTAACGACGATAATAACGACGATAATAACGACGATATCAACGACGATATTAACGACGATGATTATCACAAAATAACGACGATATTAACGACGTTAATTATGAGGATTATAAGGACGATAACAACGACGATAATGACGAAATTAACGACGATATTACCGACGATAATAACGACGATATTAACGACGATGATTATCACAAAATAACGACGATATGAACGACGATAATTATGAGGATAATAAGGACGATAACAACGACGTTAATGACGAATTTAACGACGATATTAACGACGATAATAACGACGATAATAACGACGATATTAACGACGATGATTATCACAAAATAACGACGATATGAACGACGATAATTATGAGGATAATAAGGACGAAAACAACGATGATAATGACGATAATAACGACGACATTAACGACGATGATTATGACAAAATAACGACGACATTAACGACGATAATTATGAGGATAATAAGGACGATAACAACGAAGATAATGACGATAATAACGACGACATTATCGATTATGATTATGACAAAATAACGAGGATATTAACGACGAAAATAACGACGATAACAACGATGATAATGACGATATTAACGACGATATTAACGACGATAATAACGACGATATCAACGACGATAATAACGACGATAAAAAGAAGATAATGACAATAATAACGACGATATTAACGATGATAATTATGACGATAACAACGAAGATAATGACGATAATAACGACGACATTAACGACGATGATTATCACAAAATAACGACGATATGAACGACGATAATTATGAGGATAATAAGGACGATAACAACGACGATAATGACGATAATAAAGACGACATTAACGACGATGATTATGACAAAATAACGAGTATATTAACGACGATAATAACGACGATAACAACGATGTTAATGACGCTATTATCGACGATATTAACGACGATAATAACGACGATAATAACGACGATATCAACGACGATATTAACGACGATGATTATCACAAAATAACGACGATATTAACGACGATGATTATCACAAAATAACGACGATATTAACGACGATAATTATGAGGATAATAAGAACGATGACAACGTTGACAATGACGAAATTAACGACGATATTAACGACGGTAATAACGACGATAATAACGACGACATTAACGACGATGATTATCACAAAATAACGACGATATTAACGACGATAATTATGAGGATAATAAGGACGATAACAACGATGATAAGGACGATATTAACGACGATATTAACGACGATAATAACGACGATAATAACGACGATATTAACGACGATAATAACGACGATATTAACGACGATAATAACGACGATAAAAAGAAGATAATGACAATAATAACGACGGTATTAACGATGATAATTATGACGATAACAACGAAGATAATGACGATAATAACGACGACATTAACGACGATGATTATGACAAAATAACGACGATATTAACGACGATAATTATGAGGATAATAAGGACGATAACAACGATGATAAGGACGATATTAACGACGATATTAACGACGATAATAACGACGATAATAACGACGATATTAACGACGATGATTATCACAAAATAACGACGATATTAACGACGATAATTATGAGGATAATAAGGACGATAACAACGATGATAAGGACGATATTAACGACGATATTAACGACGATAATAACGACGATAATAACGACGATATTAACGACGATGATTATCACAAAATAACGACGATATTAACGACGATAATTATGTGGATAATAAGGACGATAACAACGACGATAATGACGAAATTAACGACGATATTACCGACGATAATAACGACGATAATAACGACGATATTAACGACGACGATTATCACAAAATAACGACGATATGAACGACGATAATTATGAGGATAATAAGGACGATAACAACGACGTTAATGACGAATTTAACGACGATATTAACGACGATAATAACGACGATAATAACGACGATATTAACGACGACGATTATCACAAAATAACGACGATATGAACGACGATAATTATGAGGATAATAAGGACGATAACAACGACGTTAATGACGAATTTAACGACGATATTAACGACGATAATAACGACGATAATAACGACGATATTAACGACGATGATTATCACAAAATAACGATGATATGAACGCCGATAATTATGAGGATAATAAGGACGAAAACAACGATGATAATGACCATAATAACGACGACATTAACGACGATGATTATGACAAAATAACGACGATATTAACGACGATAATTATGAGCATAATAAGGACGAAAACAACGATGATAATGACGATAATAACGACGACATTAACGACGATGATTATGACGAAATAACGAGTATATTAACGACGATAATAACGACGATAACAATGATAATAATGACGATATTAACGACGATATTAACGACGATAATAACGACGATAATAACGACGATATCAACGACGATAATAACGGCGATAAAAAGAAGATAATGACAATAATAACGACGGTATTAACGATGATAATTATGACGATAACAACGAAGATAATGACGATAATAACGACGACATTAACGACGATGATTATCACAAAATAACGACGATATTAACGACGATAATTATGAGGATAATAAGAACGATGACAACGTTGACAATGACGAAATTTACGACGATATTAACGACGATAATAACGACGATAATAACGACGATATTAACGACGATGAATATCACAAAATAACGACGATATTAACGACGATAATTATGAGGATAATAAGGACGATAACAACAGAGATAATGACGATAATAACGACGACATTAACGACGATGATTATGACAAAATAACGACGATATTAACGACGATAATTATGAGGATAATAAGGACGATAACAACGAAGATAATGACGATAATAACGACGACATTAACGACGATGATTATGACAAAATAAAGACGATATTAACGACGATAATTATGTGGATAATAAGGACGATATCAACAATGGTAATGACGATAATAACGACGACATTAACGACGATGATTATGACAATAAACGACGATATTAACGACGATAATTATGAGGATAATAAGGACGATAACAACGATGGTAATGACGATAATAACGACAACATTAACGACGATGATTATCACAAAATAACGACGATATTAACGACGATAATTATGAGGATAATAAGGACGATAACAACGATGATAATGACGATATTAACGACGATATTAACGACGATAATAACGACGATAATATCGACGATATTAACGACGATAACAACGACGATAAAAAGAAGATAATGACAATAATAACGACGATATTAAAGACGATAATTATGAGGATAATAAGGACGATAACAACGATGATAATGACGATATTAACGACGATGATTATCACAAAATAACGACGATATTAACGACGATAATTATGTGGATAATAAGGACGATAACAACGACGATAATGACGAAATTAACGACGATATTAACGACGATAATAACGACGATAATAACGGCGATATTAACGACGATGATTATCACAAAATAACGACGATATTAACGACGATAATTATGTGGATAATAAGGACGATAACAACGACGATAATGACGAAATTAACGACGATATTACCGACGATAATAACGACGATAATAACGACGATATTAACGACGATGATTATCACAAAATAACGACGATATGAACGACGATAATTATGAGGATAATAAGGACGATAACAACGACGTTAATGACGAATTTAACGACGATATTAACGACGATAATAACGACGATAATAACGACGATATTAACGACGATGATTATCACAAAATAACGACGATATGAACGACGATAATTATGAGGATAATAAGGACGAAAACAACGAAAATAATGACGATAATAACGACGACATTAACGACGATGATTATGACAAAATAACGAGGATATTAACGACGATAATAACGACAATAACAACGATGATAATGACGAAATTAACGACGATATTAACGACGATAATAACGACGATAATAACGACGATATTAACGACGATAATTATGAAGATAATAAGGACGATAACAACGATGATAATAACGATATTAACGACGATATTAACGACGATGATTATCACAAAATAACGACGATATTAACGACGATAATTATGTGGATAATAAGGACGATAACAACGACGATAATGACGAAATTTACGACGATATTACCGACGATAATAACGACGATATTAACGACGATATTAACGACGATGATTATCACAAAATAACGACGATATGAACGACGATAATTATGAGGATAATAAGGACGATAACAACGACGTTAATGACGAATTTAACGACGATATTAACGACGATAATAACGACGATAATAACGACGATATTAACGACGATGATTATCACAAAATAACGACGATATTAACGACGATAATTATGAGGATAATAAGGACGATAACAACGACGATAATGACGATAATAACGACGACATTAACGACGATGATTATGACAAAATAACGACGATATTAACGACGATAATTATGAGAATAATAAGGACGATAACAACGAAGATAATGACGATAATAAAGACGACATTAACGACGATGATTATGACAAAATAACGAGTATATTAACGACGATAATAACGACGATAACAACGATGTTAATGACGATATTAACGACGATATTAACGACGATAATAACGACGATAATAACGACGATATCAACGACGATATTAACGACGATGATTATCACAAAATAACGACGATATTAACGACGTTAATTATGAGGATTATAAGGACGATAACAACGACGATAATGACGAAATTAACGACGATATTACCGACGATAATAACGACGATATTAACGACGATGATTATCACAAAATAACGACGATATGAACGACGATAATTATGAGGATAATAAGGACGATAACAACGACGTTAATGACGAATTTAACGACGATATTAACGACGATAATAACGACGATAATAACGACGATATTAACGACGATGATTATCACAAAATAACGACGATATGAACGACGATAATTATGAGGATAATAAGGACGAAAACAACGATGATAATGACGATAATAACGACGACATTAACGACGATGATTATGACAAAATAACGACGACATTAACGACGATAATTATGAGGATAATAAGGACGATAACAACGAAGATAATGACGATAATAACGACGACATTATCGATTATGATTATGACAAAATAACGAGTATATTAACGACGAAAATAACGACGATAACAACGATGATAATGACGATATTAACGACGATATTAACGACGATAATAACGACGATATCAACGACGATAATAACGACGATAAAAAGAAGATAATGACAATAATAACGACGATATTAACGATGATAATTATGACGATAACAACGAAGATAATGACGATAATAACGACGACATTAACGACGATGATTATCACAAAATAACGACGATATGAACGACGATAATTATGAGGATAATAAGGACGATAACAACGACGATAATGACGATAATAAAGACGACATTAACGACGATGATTATGACAAAATAACGAGTATATTAACGACGATAATAACGACGATAACAACGATGTTAATGACGCTATTATCGACGATATTAACGACGATAATAACGACGATAATAACGACGATATCAACGACGATATTAACGACGATGATTATCACAAAATAACGACGATATTAACGACGATGATTATCACAAAATAACGACGATATTAACGACGATAATTATGAGGATAATAAGAACGATGACAACGTTGACAATGACGAAATTAACGACGATATTAACGACGGTAATAACGACGATAATAACGACGACATTAACGACGATGATTATCACAAAATAACGACGATATTAACGACGATAATTATGAGGATAATAAGGACGATAACAACGATGATAAGGACGATATTAACGACGATATTAACGACGATAATAACGACGATAATAACGACGATATTAACGACGATGATTATCACAAAATAACGACGATATTAACGACGATAATTATGAGGATAATAAGGACGATAACAACGATGATAAGGACGATATTAACGACGATATTAACGACGATAATAACGACGATAATAACGACGATATTAACGACGATGATTATCACAAAATAACGACGATATTAACGACGATAATTATGTGGATAATAAGGACGATAACAACGACGATAATGACGAAATTAACGACGATATTACCGACGATAATAACGACGATAATAACGACGATATTAACGACGACGATTATCACAAAATAACGACGATATGAACGACGATAATTATGAGGATAATAAGGACGATAACAACGACGTTAATGACGAATTTAACGACGATATTAACGACGATAATAACGACGATAATAACGACGATATTAACGACGATGATTATCACAAAATAACGATGATATGAACGCCGATAATTATGAGGATAATAAGGACGAAAACAACGATGATAATGACCATAATAACGACGACATTAACGACGATGATTATGACAAAATAACGACGATATTAACGACGATAATTATGAGCATAATAAGGACGAAAACAACGATGATAATGACGATAATAACGACGACATTAACGACGATGATTATGACGAAATAACGAGTATATTAACGACGATAATAACGACGATAACAATGATAATAATGACGATATTAACGACGATATTAACGACGATAATAACGACGATAATAACGACGATATCAACGACGATAATAACGGCGATAAAAAGAAGATAATGACAATAATAACGACGGTATTAACGATGATAATTATGACGATAACAACGAAGATAATGACGATAATAACGACGACATTAACGACGATGATTATCACAAAATAACGACGATATTAACGACGATAATTATGAGGATAATAAGAACGATGACAACGTTGACAATGACGAAATTTACGACGATATTAACGACGATAATAACGACGATAATAACGACGATATTAACGACGATGAATATCACAAAATAACGACGATATTAACGACGATAATTATGAGGATAATAAGGACGATAACAACAGAGATAATGACGATAATAACGACGACATTAACGACGATGATTATGACAAAATAACGACGATATTAACGACGATAATTATGAGGATAATAAGGACGATAACAACGAAGATAATGACGATAATAACGACGACATTAACGACGATGATTATGACAAAATAAAGACGATATTAACGACGATAATTATGTGGATAATAAGGACGATATCAACAATGGTAATGACGATAATAACGACGACATTAACGACGATGATTATGACAATAAACGACGATATTAACGACGATAATTATGAGGATAATAAGGACGATAACAACGATGGTAATGACGATAATAACGACAACATTAACGACGATGATTATCACAAAATAACGACGATATTAACGACGATAATTATGAGGATAATAAGGACGATAACAACGATGATAATGACGATATTAACGACGATATTAACGACGATAATAACGACGATAATATCGACGATATTAACGACGATAACAACGACGATAAAAAGAAGATAATGACAATAATAACGACGATATTAAAGACGATAATTATGAGGATAATAAGGACGATAACAACGATGATAATGACGATATAAACGACGATGATTATGACAAAATAACGACGATATTAACGACGATAATTTTGAGGATAATAAGGACGATAACAACGATGATAATGACGATAATAACTACGACATTAACGACGATGATTATGACAAAATAACGACGATATTAACGACGATGATTATCACAAAATAACGACGATATTAACGACGATAATTATGAGGATAATAAGAACGATGACAACGTTGACAATGACGAAATTAACGACGATATTAACGACGGTAATAACGACGATAATAACGACGACATTAACGACGATGATTATCACAAAATAACGACGATATTAACGACGATAATTATGAGGATAATAAGGAGGATAACAACGACGATAATAACGAAATTAACGACGATATTAACGACGATGATTATCACAAAATAACGACGATATTAACGACGATAATTATGAGGATAATAAGGACGATAACAACGACGATAATGACGAAATTAACAACGATATTAACGACGATAATAACGACGATAATAACGACGACATTAACGACGATGATTATCACAAAATAACGACGATATAAACGACGATAATTATGAGGATAATAAGGACGATAACAACGACGATAATGACGATAATAACGACGACATTAACGACGATGATTATGACAAAATAACGACGATATTAACGACGATAATTATGAGGATAATAAGGACGATAACAACGATGATAATGACGATATTAACGACGATATTAACGACGATAATAACGACGATAATATCGACGATATTAACGACGATAACAACGACGATAAAAAGAAGATAATGACAATAATAACGACGATATTAAAGACGATAATTATGAGGATAATAAGGACGATAACAACGATGATAATGACGATATAAACGACGATGATTATGACAAAATAACGACGATATTAACGACGATAATTTTGAGGATAATAAGGACGATAACAACGATGATAATGACGATAATAACTACGACATTAACGACGATGATTATGACAAAATAACGACGATATTAACGACGATGATTATCACAAAATAACGACGATATTAACGACGATAATTATGAGGATAATAAGAACGATGACAACGTTGACAATGACGAAATTAACGACGATATTAACGACGGTAATAACGACGATAATAACGACGACATTAACGACGATGATTATCACAAAATAACGACGATATTAACGACGATAATTATGAGGATAATAAGGAGGATAACAACGACGATAATAACGAAATTAACGACGATATTAACGACGATGATTATCACAAAATAACGACGATATTAACGACGATAATTATGAGGATAATAAGGACGATAACAACGACGATAATGACGAAATTAACAACGATATTAACGACGATAATAACGACGATAATAACGACGACATTAACGACGATGATTATCACAAAATAACGACGATATAAACGACGATAATTATGAGGATAATAAGGACGATAACAACGACGATAATGACGATAATAACGACGACATTAACGACGATGATTATGACAAAATAACGACGATATTAACGACGATAATTATGAGAATAATAAGGACGATAACAACGAAGATAATGACGATAATAACGACGACATTAACGACGATGATTATGACAAAATAACGAGTATATTAACGACGATAATAACGACGATAACAACGATGATAATGACGATATTAACGACGATATTAACGACGATAATAACGACGATATCAACGACGATAATAACGACGATAAAAAGAAGATAATGACAATAATAACGACGGTATTAACGATGTTAATTATGACGATAACAACGAAGATAATGACGATAATAACGACGACATTAACGACGATGATTATCACAAAATAACGACGATATTAACGACGACAATTATGAGGATAATAAGGACGATAACAACGACGATAATGACGAAATTAACGACGATATTAACGACGATAATAACGACGATATTAACGACGATGATTATCACAAAATAACGACGATATTAACGACGATAATAACGACGATAATAACGACGATATTAACGACGATGAATATCACAAAATAACGACGATATTAACGACGATAATTATGAGGATAATAAGGACGATAACAACAGAGATAATGACGATAATAACGACGACATTAACGACGATGATTATGACAAAATAACGACGATATTAACGACGATAATTATGAGGATAATAAGGACGATAACAACGATGATAATGACGATAATAACGACGACATTAACGACGATGATTATTACAAAATAACGACGATATTAACGACGATAATTATGAGGATAATAAGGACGATAACAACGAAGATAATGACGATAATAACGACGACATTAACGACGATGATTATGACAAAATAAAGACGATATTAACGACGATAATTATGTGGATAATAAGGACGATATCAACAATGGTAATGACGATAATAACGACGACATTAACGACGATGATTATGACAATAAACGACGATATTAACGACGATAATTATGAGGATAATAAGGACGATAACAACGATGGTAATGACGATAATAACGACAACATTAACGACGATGATTATCACAAAATAACGACGATATTAACGACGATAATTATGAGGATAATAAGGACGATAACAACGATGATAATGACGATATTAACGACGATATTAACGACGATAATAACGACGATAATATCGACGATATTAACGACGATAACAACGACGATAAAAAGAAGATAATGACAATAATAACGACGATATTAAAGACGATAATTATGAGGATAATAAGGACGATAACAACGATGATAATGACGATATAAACGACGATGATTATGACAAAATAACGACGATATTAACGACGATAATTTTGAGGATAATAAGGACGATAACAACGATGATAATGACGATAATAACGACGACATTAACGACGATGATTATGACAAAATAACGACGATATTAACGACGATGATTATCACAAAATAACGACGATATTAACGACGATAATTATGAGGATAATAAGGACGATGACAACGTTGACAATGACGAAATTAACGACGATATTAACGACGGTAATAACGACGATAATAACGACGACATTAACGACGATGATTATCACAAAATAACGACGATATTAACGACGATAATTATGAGGATAATAAGGAGGATAACAACGACGATAATAACGAAATTAACGACGATATTAACGACGATGATTATCACAAAATAACGACGATATTAACGACGATAATTATGAGGATAATAAGGACGATAACAACGACGATAATGACGAAATTAACAACGATATTAACGACGATAATAACGACGATAATAACGACGACATTAACGACGATGATTATCACAAAATAACGACGATATAAACGACGATAATTATGAGGATAATAAGGACGATAACAACGACGATAATGACGATAATAACGACGACATTAACGACGATGATTATGACAAAATAACGACGATATTAACGACGATAATTATGAGGATAATAAGGACGATAACAACGAAGATAATGACGATAATAACGACGACATTAACGACGATGATTATGACAAAATAACGAGTATATTAACGACGATAATAACGACGATAACAACGATGATAATGACGATATTAACGACGATATTAACGACGATAATAACGACGATATCAACGACGATAATAACGACGATAAAAAGAAGATAATGACAATAATAACGACGGTATTAACGATGTTAATTATGACGATAACAACGAAGATAATGACGATAATAACGACGACATTAACGACGATGATTATCACAAAATAACGACGATATTAACGACGACAATTATGAGGATAATAAGGACGATAACAACGACGATAATGACGAAATTAACGACGATATTAACGACGATAATAACGACGATAATAACGACGATATTAACGACGATGATTATCACAAAATAACGACGATATTAACAACGTTAATTATGAGGATAACAAGGACGATAACAACAGAGATAATGACGATAATAACAACGACAATAACGACGATGATTATGACAAAATAACGAGGATATTAAAGACGATAATAACGACGATAACAACGATGATAATGACGATATTAACGACGATAATAACGACATAATAACGACGATATTAACGACGATAATAACGACGATAAAAGATGATAATGACAATAATAACGACGATATTAACGATGATAATTATGACGATAACAACGAAGATAATGACGATAATAACGACGACATTAACGACGATGATTATGACAAAATAACGACGATGTTAACGACGATAATTATGAGCATAATAAGGACGAAAACAACGAAAATAATGACGATAATAACGACGACATTAACGACGATGATTATGACAAAATAACGAGGATATTAACGACGATAATAACGACAATAACAACGATGATAATGACGAAATTAACGACGATATTAACGACGATAATAACGACGATAATAACGACGATATTAACGACGATGATTATCACAAAATAACGACGATATTAACGACGATAATTATGAAGATAATAAGGACGATAACAACGATGATAATAACGAAATTAACGACGATATTAACGACGATGATTATCACAAAATAACGACGATATTAACGACGATAATTATGAGGATAATAAGAACGATGACAACGTTGACAATGACGAAATTAACGACGATATTAACGACGGTAATAACGACGATAATAACGACGACATTAACGACGATGATTATCACAAAATAACGACGATATTAACGACGATAATTATGAGGATAATAAGGAGGATAACAACGACGATAATAACGAAATTAACGACGATATTAACGACGATGATTATCACAAAATAACGACGATATTAACGACGATAATTATGAGGATAATAAGGACGATAACAACGACGATAATGACGAAATTAACAACGATAATAACGACGATAATAACGACGATAATAACGACGACATTAACGACGATGATTATCACAAAATAACGACGATATAAACGACGATAATTATGAGGATAATAAGGACGATAACAACGACGATAATGACGATAATAACGACGACATTAACGACGATGATTATGACAAAATAACGACGATATTAACGACGATAATTATGAGAATAATAAGGACGATAACAACGAAGATAATGACGATAATAACGACGATATTAACGACGATGATTATGACAAAATAACGAGTATATTAACGACGATAATAACGACGATAACAACGATGATAATGACGATATTAACGACGATATTAACGACGATAATAACGACGATATCAACGACGATAATAACGACGATAAAAAGAAGATAATGACAATAATAACGACGGTATTAACGATGTTAATTATGACGATAACAACGAAGATAATGACGATAATAACGACGACATTAACGACGATGATTATCACAAAATAACGACGATATTAACGACGACAATTATGAGGATAATAAGGACGATAACAACGACGATAATGACGAAATTAACGACGATATTAACGACGATAATAACGACGATAATAACGACGATATTAACGACGATGATTATCACAAAATAACGACGATATTAACAACGTTAATTATGAGGATAACAAGGACGATAACAACAGAGATAATGACGATAATAACAACGACAATAACGACGATGATTATGACAAAATAACGAGGATATTAAAGACGATAATAACGACGATAACAACGATGATAATGACGATATTAACGACGATAATAACGACATAATAACGACGATATTAACGACGATAATAACGACGATAAAAGATGATAATGACAATAATAACGACGATATTAACGATGATAATTATGACGATAACAACGAAGATAATGACGATAATAACGACGACATTAACGACGATGATTATGACAAAATAACGACGATGTTAACGACGATAATTATGAGCATAATAAGGACGAAAACAACGAAAATAATGACGATAATAACGACGACATTAACGACGATGATTATGACAAAATAACGAGGATATTAACGACGATAATAACGACAATAACAACGATGATAATGACGAAATTAACGACGATATTAACGACGATAATAACGACGATAATAACGACGATATTAACGACGATGATTATCACAAAATAACGACGATATTAACGACGATAATTATGAAGATAATAAGGACGATAACAACGATGATAATAACGAAATTAACGACGATATTAACGACGATGATTATCACAAAATAACGACGATATTAACGACGATAATTATGAGGATAATAAGGACGATAACAACGACGATAATGACGAAATTAACAACGATATTAACGACGATAATAACGACGATAATAACGACGACATTAACGACGATGATTATCACAAAATAACGACGATATAAACGACGATAATTATGAGGATAATAAGGACGATAACAACGACGATAATGACGATAATAACGACGACATTAACGACGATGATTATGACAAAATAACGACGATATTAACGACGATAATTATGAGAATAATAAGGACGATAACAACGAAGATAATGACGATAATAACGGCGACATTAACGACGATGATTATGACAAAATAACGACGATAATAACGACGATAATTATGAGGATAACGACGATAATAACGACGATAATAACGACGATATTAACGACGATGATTATCACAAAATAACGACGATATTAACGACGATAATTATGAAGATAATAAGGACGATAACAACGATGATAATAACGAAATTAACGACGATATTAACGACGATGATTATCACAAAATAACGACGATATTAACGACGATAATTATGAGGATAATAAGGACGATAACAACGACGATAATGACGAAATTAACAACGATATTAACGACGATAATAACGACGATAATAACGACGACATTAACGACGATGATTATCACAAAATAACGACGATATAAACGACGATAATTATGAGGATAATAAGGACGATAACAACGACGATAATGACGATAATAACGACGACATTAACGACGATGATTATGACAAAATAACGACGATATTAACGACGATAATTATGAGAATAATAAGGACGATAACAACGAAGATAATGACGATAATAACGACGACATTAACGACGATGATTATGACAAAATAACGAGTATATTAACGACGATAATTATGAGGATAATAAGGACGATAACAACGACGATAATGACGAAATTAACGACGATATTAACGACGATAATAACGACGATAATAACGACGACATTAACGACGATGATTATGACAAAATAACGAGGATATTAACGAAGATAATAACGACGATAACAACGATGATAATGACGATATTAACGACGATAATATCGACATAATAACGACGATATTAACGACGATAATAACGACGATAAAAAGAAGATAATGACAATAATAACGACGATATTAACGATGATAATTATGACGATAACAACGAAGATAATGACGATAATAACGACGACATTAACTACGATGATTATGACAAAAAAACGACGATATTTACGACGATAATGTCAATGATAAATATGACGATAATAACGACGATAATAACGACGATAACAACAAAGATAAAGACGATTATATCGACGATATTAACGACGATAATTATGAGGATAATAAGGACGATAAGAACGATGATAATGACGATATTAACAAAGATAATTATGAGGATAATAAAGACGATAAGAACGATGATAATGACGATATTAGCGACGATATTAACGATGATAATTATGACGATAACAACGATAATAACGACGATAATAACGACGACATTAACGACGATGATTATCACAAAATAACGACGATATTAACGACGATAATTATGAGGATTATAAGGACGATAACAACGAAGATAATGACGATAATAACGACGACATTAACGACGATGATTATGACAAAATAACGAGGATATTAACGACGATAATAACGACAATAACAACGATGATAATGACGAAATTAACGACGATATTAACGACGATAATAACGACGATAATAACGACGATAAAAAGAAGATAATGACAATAATAACGACGATATTAACGATGATAATTATGACGATAACAACGAAGATAATGACGATAATAACGACGACATTAACTACGATGATTATCACAAAATAACGACGATATTAACAACGTTAATTATGAGGATAATAAGGACGATAACAACAGAGATAATGACGATAATAACGACGACATTAACGACGATGATTATGACAAAATAACGACGATATTAACGACGATAATTATGAGGATAATAAGGACGATAACAACGATGATAAGGACGATATTAACGACGATATTAACGACGATAATAACGACGATAATAACGACGATATTAACGACGATGATTATCACAAAATAACGACGATATTAACGACGATAATTATGTGGATAATAAGGACGATAACAACGACGATAATGACGAAATTAACGACGATATTACCGACGATAATAACGACGATAATAACGACGATATTAACGACGACGATTATCACAAAATAACGACGATATGAACGACGATAATTATGAGGATAATAAGGACGATAACAACGACGTTAATGACGAATTTAACGACGATATTAACGACGATAATAACGACGATAATAACGACGATATTAACGACGATGATTATCACAAAATAACGATGATATGAACGACGATAATTATGAGCATAATAAGGACGAAAACAACGATGATAATGACGATAATAACGACGACATTAACGACGATGATTATGACGAAATAACGAGTATATTAACGACGATAATAACGACGATAACAATGATAATAATGACGATATTAACGACGATATTAACGACGATAATAACGACGATAATAACGACGATATCAACGACGATAATAACGGCGATAAAAAGAAGATAATGACAATAATAACGACGTTATTAACGATGATAATTATGACGATAACAACGAAGATAATGACGATAATAACGACGACATTAACGACGATGATTATCACAAAATAACGACGATATTAACGACGATAATTATGAGGATAATAAGAACGATGACAACGTTGACAATGACGAAATTAACGACGATATTAACGACGATAATAACGACGATAATAACGACGATATTAACGACGATGAATATCACAAAATAACGACGATATTAACGACGATAATTATGAGGATAATAAGGACGATAACAACAGAGATAATGACGATAATAACGACGACATTAACGACGATGATTATGACAAAATAACGACGATATTAACGACGATAATTATGAGGATAATAAGGACGATAACAACGATGATAATGACGATAATAACGACGACATTAACGACGATGATTATTACAAAATAACGACGATATTAACGACGATAATTATGAGCATAATAAGGACGATAACAACGATGATAATGACGATAATAACGACGACATTAACGACGATGATTATGACAAAATAACGACGATATTAACGACGATAATTATGAGGATAATAAGGACGATAACAACGAAGATAATGACGATAATAACGACGACATTAACGACGATGATTATGACAAAATAAAGACGATATTAACGACGATAATTATGTGGATAATAAGGACGATATCAACAATGGTAATGACGATAATAACGACGACATTAACGACGATGATTATGACAATAAACGACGATATTAACGACGATAATTATGAGGATAATAAGGACGATAACAACGATGGTAATGACGATAATAACGACAACATTAACGACGATGATTATCACAAAATAACGACGATATTAACGACGATAATTATGAGGATAATAAGGACGATAACAACGATGATAATGACGATATTAACGACGATATTAACGACGATAATAATGACGATAATATCGACGATATTAACGACGATAACAACGACGATAAAAAGAAGATAATGACAATAATAACGACGATATTAAAGACGATAATTATGAGGATAATAAGGACGATAACAACGATGATAATGACGATATAAACGACGATGATTATGACAAAATAACGACGATATTAACGACGATAATTTTGAGGATAATAAGGACGATAACAACGATGATAATGACGATAATAACGACGACATTAACGACGATGATTATGACAAAATAACGACGATATTAACGACGATGATTATCACAAAATAACGACGATATTAACGACGATAATTATGAGGATAATAAGAACGATGACAACGTTGACAATGACGAAATTAACGACGATATTAACGACGGTAATAACGACGATAATAACGACGACATTAACGACGATGATTATCACAAAATAACGACGATATTAACTACGATAATTATGAGGATAATAAGGAGGATAACAACGACGATAATAACGAAATTAACGACGATATTAACGACGATGATTATCACAAAATAACGACGATATTAACGACGATAATTATGAGGATAATAAGGACGATAACAACGACGATAATGACGAAATTAACAACGATATTAACGACGATGATTATGACAAAATAACGAGTATATTAACGACGATAATTATGAGGATAATAAGGACGATAACAACGACGATAATGACGAAATTAACGACGATATTAACGACGATAATAACGACGATAATAACGACGACATTAACGACGATGATTATGACAAAATAACGAGGATATTAACGAAGATAATAACGACGATAACAACGATGATAATGACGATATTAACGACGATAATAACGACATAATAACGACGATATTAACGACGATAATAACGACGATAAAAGATGATAATGACAATAATAACGACGATATTAACGATGATAATTATGACGATAACAACGAAGATAATGACGATAATAACGACGACATTAACGACGATGATTATGACAAAATAACGACGATAATAACGACGATAATTATGAGGATAATAAGGACGATAACAACGATGATAAGGACGATATTAACGACGATATTAACGACGATAATAACGACGATAATAACGACGATATTAACGACGATAATTATCACAAAATAACGACGATATTAACGACGATAATTATGAGGATAATAAGGACGATAACAACGATGATAATGACGATATTAACGACGATAATAACGACGATAATAACGACGATAATAACGACGATATTAACGACGATGATTATCACAAAATAACGACGATAATTATGAGGATAATAAGGACGATAACAACGACGATAATGACGAAATTAACGACGATATTAAGGACGATAATAACGACGATAATAACGACGATATTAACGACGATGATTATCACAAAATAACGACGATATTAACGACGTTTATTATGAGGATTATAAGGACGATAACAACGAAGATAATGACGATAATAACGACGACATTAACGACGATGATTATGACAAAATAACGAGGATATTAACGACGATAATAACGACGATAACAACAACGATAATGACGAAATTAACGACGATATTACCGACGATAATAACGACGATAATAACGACGATATTAACGACGATGATTATCACAAAATAACGACGATATGAACGACGATAATTATGAGGATAATAAGGACGATAACAACGACGATAATGACGAAATTAACGACGATATTAACGACGATAATAACGACGACATTAACGACGATGATTATGACAAAATAACGACGATATTAACGACGATAATTATGAGGATAATAAGGACGATAACAACGATGATAATGACGATAATAACGACGACATTAACGACGATGATTATGACGAAATAACGAGTATATTAACGACGATAATAACGACGATAACAATGATAATAATGACGATATTAACGACGATAATAACGACGATAATAACGACGATATCAACGACGATAATAACGGCGATAAAAAGAAGATAATGACAATAATAACGACGGTATTAACGATGATAATTATGACGATAACAACGAAGATAATGACGATAATAACGACGACATTAACGACGATGATTATCACAAAATAACGACGATATTAACGACGATAATTATGAGGATAATAAGAACGATGACAACGTTGACAATGACGAAATTAACGACGATATTAACGACGATAATAACGACGATAATAACGACGATATTAACGACGATGATTATGACAAAATAACGACGATATTAACGACGATAATTATGAGGATAATAAGGACGATAACAACAGAGATAATGACGATAATAACGACGACATTAACGACGATGATTATGACAAAATAACGACGATATTAACGACGATAATTATGAGGATAATAAGGACGATAACAACGATGATAATGACGATAATAACGACGACATTAACGACGATGATTATTACAAAATAACGACGATATTAACGACGATAATTATGAGGATAATAAGGACGATAACAACGATGATAATGACGATAATAACGACGACATTAAAGACGATGATTATGACAAAATAACGACGATATTAACGACGATAATTATGAGGATAATAAGGACGATAACAACGAAGATAATGACGATAATAACGACGACATTAACGACGATGATTATGACAAAATAACGACGATATTATCGACGATAATTATGAGGATAATAAGGACGATAACAACAATGGTAATGACGATAATAACGACGACATTAACGACGATGATTATGACAATAAACGACGATATTAACGACGATAATTATGAGGATAATAAGGACGATAACAACGATGATAATGACGATATTATCGACGATGATTATGACAAAATAACGACGATATTAACGACGATAATTATGAGGATAATAAGGACGATAACAACGATGATAATGACGATAATAACGACGACATTAACGACGATGATTATCACAAAATAACGACGATATTAACGACGATAATTATGAGGATAATAAGGACGATAACAACGATGATAAGGACGATATTAACGACGATATTAACGACGATAATAACGACGATAATAACGACGATATTAACGACGATGATTATCACAAAATAACGAGTATATTAACGACGATAATAACGACGATATCAATGATAATAATGACGATATTAACGACGATATTAACGACGATAATAACGACGATAATATCGACGATATTAACGACGATAATAACGACGATAAAAAGAAGATAATGACAATAATAACGACGATATTAAAGACGATAATTATGAGGATAATAAGGACGATAACAACGATGACAATGACGATATAAACGACGACGATTATGACAAAATAACGACGATATTAACGACGATAATTATGAGGATAATAAGGACGATAACAACGATGATAATGACGATAATAACGACGACATTAACGACGATGATTATGACAAAATAACGACGATATTAACGACGATAATTATGAGGATAATAAGGACGATAACAACGATGATAATGACGATATTAACGACGATATTAACGACGATAATAACAACGATAATAACGACGATATTAACGACGATGATTATCACAAAATAACGACGATATTAACGACGATAATTATGAGGATAATAAGAACGATGACAACGTTGACAATGACGAAATTAACGACGATATTAACGACGATAATAACGACGATAATAACGACGACATTAACGACGATGATTATCACAAAATAACGACGATATTAACGACGATAATTATGAGGATAATAAGAACGATGACAACGTTGACAATGACGAAATTAACGACGATATTAACGACGATAATAACGACGATAATAACGGCGATATTAACGACGATGATTATCACAAAATAACGACGATATTAACAACGTTAATTATGAGGATAATAAGGACGATAACAACAGAGATAATGACGATAATAACGACGACATTAACGACGATGATTATGACAAAATAACGACGATATTAACGACGATAATTATGAGGATAATAAGGACGATAACAACGATGATAATGACGATAATAACGACGACATTAACGACGATGATTATTACAAAATAACGACGATATTAACGACGATAATTATGAGCATAATAAGGACGATAACAACGATGATAATGACGATAATAACGACGACATTAACGACGATGATTATGACAAAATAACGACGATATTAACGACGATAATTATGAGGATAATAAGGACGATAACAACGAAGATAATGACGATAATAACGACGACATTAACGACGATGATTATGACAAAATAAAGACGATATTAACGACGATAATTATGTGGATAATAAGGACGATATCAACAATGGTAATGACGATAATAACGACGACATTAACGACGATGATTATGACAATAAACGACGATATTAACGACGATAATTATGAGGATAATAAGGACGATAACAACGATGGTAATGACGATAATAACGACAACATTAACGACGATGATTATCACAAAATAACGACGATATTAACGACGATAATTATGAGGATAATAAGGACGATAACAACGATGATAATGACGATATTAACGACGATAATAATGACGATAATATCGACGATATTAACGACGATAACAACGACGATAAAAAGAAGATAATGACAATAATAACGACGATATTAAAGACGATAATTATGAGGATAATAAGGACGATAACAACGATGATAATGACGATATAAACGACGATGATTATGACAAAATAACGACGATATTAACGACGATAATTTTGAGGATAATAAGGACGATAACAACGATGATAATGACGATAATAACGACGACATTAACGACGATGATTATGACAAAATAACGACGATATTAACGACGATGATTATCACAAAATAACGACGATATTAACGACGATAATTATGAGGATAATAAGAACGATGACAACGTTGACAATGACGAAATTAACGACGATATTAACGACGGTAATAACGACGATAATAACGACGACATTAACGACGATGATTATCACAAAATAACGACGATATTAACTACGATAATTATGAGGATAATAAGGAGGATAACAACGACGATAATAACGAAATTAACGACGATATTAACGACGATGATTATCACAAAATAACGACGATATTAACGACGATAATTATGAGGATAATAAGGACGATAACAACGACGATAATGACGAAATTAACAACGATATTAACGACGATAATAACGACGATAATAACGACGACATTAACGACGATGATTATCACAAAATAACGACGATATAAACGACGATAATTATGAGGATAATAAGGACGATAACAACGACGATAATGACGATAATAACGACGACATTAACGACGATGATTATGACAAAATAACGACGATATTATCGACGATAATTATGAGGATAATAAGGACGATAACAACAATGGTAATGACGATAATAACGACGACATTAACGACGATGATTATGACAAAATAACGAGTATATTAACGACGATAATTATGAG
Organism: Dolichovespula media; assembly: GCA_911387685.1. Classification (NCBI taxonomy): domain Eukaryota; kingdom Metazoa; phylum Arthropoda; class Insecta; order Hymenoptera; family Vespidae; genus Dolichovespula; species Dolichovespula media. The sequence goes on along the minus strand of CAJVQJ010000025.1, from coordinate 144,533 downwards.
GATAATAAGGACGATAACAACGACGATAATGACGAAATTAACGACGATATTAACGACGATAATAACGACGATAATAACGACGACATTAACGACGATGATTATGACAAAATAACGAGGATATTAACGAAGATAATAACGACGATAACAACGATGATAATGACGATATTAACGACGATAATAACGACATAATAACGACGATATTAACGACGATAATAACGACGATAAAAGATGATAATGACAATAATAACGACGATATTAACGATGATAATTATGACGATAACAACGAAGATAATGACGATAATAACGACGACATTAACGACGATGATTATGACAAAATAACGACGATAATAACGACGATAATTATGAGGATAATAAGGACGATAACAACGATGATAAGGACGATATTAACGACGATATTAACGACGATAATAACGACGATAATAACGACGATATTAACGACGATAATTATCACAAAATAACGACGATATTAACGACGATAATTATGAGGATAATAAGGACGATAACAACGATGATAATGACGATATTAACGACGATAATAACGACGATAATAACGACGATAATAACGACGATATTAACGACGATGATTATCACAAAATAACGACGATAATTATGAGGATAATAAGGACGATAACAACGACGATAATGACGAAATTAACGACGATATTAAGGACGATAATAACGACGATAATAACGACGATATTAACGACGATGATTATCACAAAATAACGACGATATTAACGACGTTTATTATGAGGATTATAAGGACGATAACAACGAAGATAATGACGATAATAACGACGACATTAACGACGATGATTATGACAAAATAACGAGGATATTAACGACGATAATAACGACGATAACAACAACGATAATGACGAAATTAACGACGATATTACCGACGATAATAACGACGATAATAACGACGATATTAACGACGATGATTATCACAAAATAACGACGATATGAACGGCGATAATTATGAGGATAATAAGGACGATAACAACGACGATAATGACGAAATTAACGACGATATTAACGACGATAATAACGACGACATTAACGACGATGATTATGACAAAATAACGACGATATTAACGACGATAATTATGAGGATAATAAGGACGAAAACAACGATGATAATGACGATAATAACGACGACATTAACGACGATGATTATGACGAAATAACGAGTATATTAACGACGATAATAACGACGATAACAATGATAATAATGACGATATTAACGACGATAATAACGACGATAATAACGACGATATCAACGACGATAATAACGGCGATAAAAAGAAGATAATGACAATAATAACGACGGTATTAACGATGATAATTATGACGATAACAACGAAGATAATGACGATAATAACGACGACATTAACGACGATGATTATGACAAAATAACGACGATATTAACGACGATAATTATGAGGATAATAAGAACGATGACAACGTTGACAATGACGAAATTAACGACGATATTAACGACGATAATAACGACGATAATAACGACGATATTAACGACGATGAATATCACAAAATAACGACGATATTAACGACGATAATTATGAGGATAATAAGGACGATAACAACAGAGATAATGACGATAATAACGACGACATTAACGACGATGATTATGACAAAATAACGACGATATTAACGACGATAATTATGAGGATAATAAGGACGATAACAACGATGATAATGACGATAATAACGACGACATTAACGACGATGATTATTACAAAATAACGACGATATTAACGACGATAATTATGAGCATAATAAGGACGATAACAACGATGATAATGACGATAATAACGACGACATTAAAGACGATGATTATGACAAAATAACGACGATATTAACGACGATAATTATGAGGATAATAAGGACGATAACAACGAAGATAATGACGATAATAACGACGACATTAACGACGATGATTATGACAAAATAACGACGATATTATCGACGATAATTATGAGGATAATAAGGAGGATAACAACGACGATAATAACGAAATTAACGACGATATTAACGACGATGATTATCACAAAATAACGACGATATTAACGACGATAATTATGAGGATAATAAGGACGATAACAACGACGATAATGACGAAATTAACAACGATATTAACGACGATAATAACGACGATAATAACGACGACATTAACGACGATGATTATCACAAAATAACGACGATATAAACGACGATAATTATGAGGATAATAAGGACGATAACAACGACGATAATGACGATAATAACGACGACATTAACGACGATGATTATGACAAAATAACGACGATATTAACGACGATAATTATGAGAATAATAAGGACGATAACAACGAAGATAATGACGATAATAACGACGACATTAACGACGATGATTATGACAAAATAACGAGTATATTAACGACGATAATAACGACGATAACAACGATGATAATGACGATATTAACGACGATATTAACGACGATAATAACGACGATATCAACGACGATAATAACGACGATAAAAAGAAGATAATGACAATAATAACGACGGTATTAACGATGTTAATTATGACGATAACAACGAAGATAATGACGATAATAACGACGACATTAACGACGATGATTATCACAAAATAACGACGATATTAACGACGACAATTATGAGGATAATAAGGACGATAACAACGACGATAATGACGAAATTAACGACGATATTAACGACGATAATAACGACGATAATAACGACGATATTAACGACGATGATTATCACAAAATAACGACGATATTAACAACGTTAATTATGAGGATAACAAGGACGATAACAACAGAGATAATGACGATAATAACGACGACAATAACGACGATGATTATGACAAAATAACGAGGATATTAAAGACGATAATAACGACGATAACAACGATGATAATGACGATATTAACGACGATAATAACGACATAATAACGACGATATTAACGACGATAATAACGACGATAAAAGATGATAATGACAATAATAACGACGATATTAACGATGATAATTATGACGATAACAACGAAGATAATGACGATAATAACGACGACATTAACGACGATGATTATGACAAAATAACGACGATGTTAACGACGATAATTATGAGCATAATAAGGACGAAAACAACGAAAATAATGACGATAATAACGACGACATTAACGACGATGATTATGACAAAATAACGAGGATATTAACGACGATAATAACGACAATAACAACGATGATAATGACGAAATTAACGACGATATTAACGACGATAATAACGACGATAATAACGACGATATTAACGACGATGATTATCACAAAATAACGACGATATTAACGACGATAATTATGAAGATAATAAGGACGATAACAACGATGATAATAACGAAATTAACGACGATATTAACGACGATGATTATCACAAAATAACGACGATATTAACGACGATAATTATGAGGATAATAAGGACGATAACAAGGACGATAATGACGAAATTAACAACGATATTAACGACGATAATAACGACGATAATAACGACGACATTAACGACGATGATTATCACAAAATAACGACGATATAAACGACGATAATTATGAGGATAATAAGGACGATAACAACGACGATAATGACGATAATAACGACGACATTAACGACGATGATTATGACAAAATAACGACGATATTAACGACGATAATTATGAGAATAATAAGGACGATAACAACGAAGATAATGACGATAATAACGACGACATTAACGACGATGATTATGACAAAATAACGAGTATATTAACGACGATAATTATGAGGATAATAAGGACGATAACAACGACGATAATGACGAAATTAACGACGATATTAACGACGATAATAACGACGATAATAACGACGACATTAACGACGATGATTATGACAAAATAACGAGGATATTAACGAAGATAATAACGACGATAACAACGATGATAATGACGATATTAACGACGATAATAACGACATAATAACGACGATATTAACGACGATAATAACGACGATAAAAGATGATAATGACAATAATAACGACGATATTAACGATGATAATTATGACGATAACAACGAAGATAATGACGATAATAACGACGACATTAACGACGATGATTATGACAAAATAACGACGATAATAACGACGATAATTATGAGGATAATAAGGACGATAACAACGATGATAAGGACGATATTAACGACGATATTAACGACGATAATAACGACGATAATAACGACGATATTAACGACGATAATTATCACAAAATAACGACGATATTAACGACGTTTATTATGAGGATTATAAGGACGATAACAACGAAGATAATGACGATAATAACGACGACATTAACGACGATGATTATGACAAAATAACGAGGATATTAACGACGATAATAACGACGATAACAACAACGATAATGACGAAATTAACGACGATATTACCGACGATAATAACGACGATAATAACGACGATATTAACGACGATGATTATCACAAAATAACGACGATATGAACGGCGATAATTATGAGGATAATAAGGACGATAACAACGACGATAATGACGAAATTAACGACGATATTAACGACGATAATAACGACGACATTAACGACGATGATTATGACAAAATAACGACGATATTAACGACGATAATTATGAGGATAATAAGGACGATAACAACGATGATAATGACGATAATAACGACGACATTAACGACGATGATTATGACGAAATAACGAGTATATTAACGACGATAATAACGACGATAACAATGATAATAATGACGATATTAACGACGATAATAACGACGATAATAACGACGATATCAACGACGATAATAACGGCGATAAAAAGAAGATAATGACAATAATAACGACGGTATTAACGATGATAATTATGACGATAACAACGAAGATAATGACGATAATAACGACGACATTAACGACGATGATTATCACAAAATAACGACGATATTAACGACGATAATTATGAGGATAATAAGAACGATGACAACGTTGACAATGACGAAATTAACGACGATATTAACGACGATAATAACGACGATAATAACGACGATATTAACGACGATGAATATCACAAAATAACGACGATATTAACGACGATAATTATGAGGATAATAAGGACGATAACAACAGAGATAATGACGATAATAACGACGACATTAACGACGATGATTATGACAAAATAACGACGATATTAACGACGATAATTATGAGGATAATAAGGACGATAACAACGATGATAATGACGATAATAACGACGACATTAACGACGATGATTATTACAAAATAACGACGATATTAACGACGATAATTATGAGCATAATAAGGACGATAACAACGATGATAATGACGATAATAACGACGACATTAAAGACGATGATTATGACAAAATAACGACGATATTAACGACGATAATTATGAGGATAATAAGGACGATAACAACGAAGATAATGACGATAATAACGACGACATTAACGACGATGATTATGACAAAATAACGACGATATTATCGACGATAATTATGAGGATAATAAGGACGATAACAACAATGGTAATGACGATAATAACGACGACATTAACGACGATGATTATGACAATAAACGACGATATTAACGACGATAATTATGAGGATAATAAGGACGATAACAACGATGATAATGACGATATTATCGACGATGATTATGACAAAATAACGACGATATTAACGACGATAATTATGAGGATAATAAGGACGATAACAACGATGATAATGACGATAATAACGACGACATTAACGACGATGATTATCACAAAATAACGACGATATTAACGACGATAATTATGAGGATAATAAGGACGATAACAACGATGATAAGGACGATATTAACGACGATATTAACGACGATAATAACGACGATAATAACGACGATATTAACGACGATGATTATCACAAAATAACGAGTATATTAACGACGATAATAACGACGATATCAATGATAATAATGACGATATTAACGACGATATTAACGACGATAATAACGACGATAATATCGACGATATTAACGACGATAATAACGACGATAAAAAGAAGATAATGACAATAATAACGACGATATTAACGACGATAATTATGAGGATAATAAGGACGATAACAACGATGACAATGACGATATAAACGACGACGATTATGACAAAATAACGACGATATTAACGACGATAATTTTGAGGATAATAAGGACGATAACAACGATGATAATGACGATAATAACGACGACATTAACGACGATGATTATGACAAAATAACGACGATATTAACGACGATAATTATGAGGATAATAAGGACGATAACAACGATGATAATGACGATATTAACGACGATATTAACGACGATAATAACAACGATAATAACGACGATATTAACGACGATGATTATCACAAAATAACGACGATATTAACGACGATAATTATGAGGATAATAAGAACGATGACAACGTTGACAATGACGAAATTAACGACGATATTAACGACGATAATAACGACGATAATAACGACGACATTAACGACGATGATTATCACAAAATAACGACGATATTAACGACGATAATTATGAGGATAATAAGAACGATGACAACGTTGACAATGACGAAATTAACGACGATATTAACGACGATAATAACGACGATAATAACGGCGATATTAACGACGATGATTATCACAAAATAACGACGATATTAACAACGTTAATTATGAGGATAATAAGGACGATAACAACAGAGATAATGACGATAATAACGACGACATTAACGACGATGATTATGACAAAATAACGACGATATTAACGACGATAATTATGAGGATAATAAGGACGATAACAACGACGATAATGACGAAATTAACGACGATATTAACGACGATAATAACGACGATAATAACGACGATATTAACGACGATGATTATCACAAAATAACGACGATATTAACGACGATAATTATGTGGATAATAAGGACGATAACAACGACGATAATGACGAAATTAACGACGATATTACCGACGATAATAACGACGATAATAACGACGATATTAACGACGACGATTATCACAAAATAACGACGATATGAACGACGATAATTATGAGGATAATAAGGACGATAACAACGACGTTAATGACGAATTTAACGACAATATTAAGGCGATAATAACGACGATAATAACGACGATATTAACGACGATGATTATCACAAAATAACGACGATATTAACGACGATAATTATGAGGATAATAAGGACGATAACAACGATGATAATGACGATATAAACGACGATGATTATGACAAAATAACGACGATATTAACGACGATAATTATGAGGATAATAAGGACGATAACAACGAGGATAATGACGATATAAACGACGATGATTATCACAAAATAACGACGATATTAACGACGATAATTATGAGGATAATAAGGACGATAACAACGATGATAAGGACGATATTAACGACGATATTAACGACGATAATAACGACGATAATAACGACGATATTAACGACGATGATTATCACAAAATAACGAGTATATTAACGACGATAATAACGACGATATCAATGATAATAATGACGATATTAACGACGATATTAACGACGATAATAACGACGATAATATCGACGATATTAACGACGATAATAACGACGATAAAAAGAAGATAATGACAATAATAACGACGATATTAAAGACGATAATTATGAGGATAATAAGGACGATAACAACGATGACAATGACGATATAAACGACGACGATTATGACAAAATAACGACGATATTAACGACGATAATTTTGAGGATAATAAGGACGATAACAACGATGATAATGACGATAATAACGACGACATTAACGACGATGATTATGACAAAATAACGACGATATTAACGACGATAATTATGAGGATAATAAGGACGATAACAACGATGATAATGACGATATTAACGACGATATTAACGACGATAATAACAACGATAATAACGACGATATTAACGACGATGATTATCACAAAATAACGACGATATTAACGACGATAATTATGAGGATAATAAGAACGATGACAACGTTGACAATGACGAAATTAACGACGATATTAACGACGATAATAACGACGATAATAACGACGACATTAACGACGATGATTATCACAAAATAACGACGATATTAACGACGATAATTATGAGGATAATAAGAACGATGACAACGTTGACAATGACGAAATTAACGACGATATTAACGACGATAATAACGACGATAATAACGGCGATATTAACGACGATGATTATCACAAAATAACGACGATATTAACAACGTTAATTATGAGGATAATAAGGACGATAACAACAGAGATAATGACGATAATAACGACGACATTAACGACGATGATTATGACAAAATAACGACGATATTAACGACGATAATTATGAGGATAATAAGGACGATAACAACGACGATAATGACGAAATTAACGACGATATTAACGACGATAATAACGACGATAATAACGACGATATTAACGACGATGATTATCACAAAATAACGACGATATTAACGACGATAATTATGTGGATAATAAGGACGATAACAACGACGATAATGACGAAATTAACGACGATATTACCGACGATAATAACGACGATAATAACGACGATATTAACGACGACGATTATCACAAAATAACGACGATATGAACGACGATAATTATGAGGATAATAAGGACGATAACAACGACGTTAATGACGAATTTAACGACAATATTAAGGCGATAATAACGACGATAATAACGACGATATTAACGACGATGATTATCACAAAATAACGACGATATTAACGACGATAATTATGAGGATAATAAGGACGATAACAACGATGATAATGACGATATAAACGACGATGATTATGACAAAATAACGACGATATTAACGACGATAATTATGAGGATAATAAGGACGATAACAACGATGATAATGACGATATAAACGACGATGATTATGACAAAATAACGACGATATTAACGACGATAATTATGAGGATAATAAGGACGATAACAACGATGATAATGACGATAATAACGACGACATTAACGACGATGATTATCACAAAATAACGACGATATTAACGACGATAATTATGAGGATAATAAGGACGATAACAACGATGATAAGGACGATATTAACGACGATATTAACGACGATAATAACGACGATAATAACGACGATATTAACGACGATGATTATCACAAAATAACGACGATATTAACGACGATAATTATGTGGATAATAAGGACGATAACAACGACGATAATGACGAAATTAACGACGATATTACCGACGATAATAACGACGATAATAACGACGATATTAACGACGACGATTATCACAAAATAACGACGATATGAACGACGATAATTATGAGGATAATAAGGACGATAACAACGATGTTAATGACGAATTTAACGACGACATTAACGACGATGATTATGACAAAATAACGACGATATTAACGACGATAATTATGAGGATAACAACGATGATAATGACGATATTAACGACGATATTAACGACGATAATAACGACGATAATAACGACGATATCAACGACGATAATAACGACGATAAAAAGAAGATAATGACAATAATAACGACGATATTAACGTAGATAATTATGACGATAACAACGAAGATAATGACGATAATAACGACGACATTAACGACGATGATTATCACAAAATAACGACGATATTAACGACGATAATTATGAGGATAATAAGGACGATAACAACGATGATAATGACGATATTAACGACGATAATAACGACGATAATAACGACGATAATAACGACGATATTAACGACGATGATTATCACAAAATAACGACGATAATTATGAGGATAATAAGGACGATAACAACGATGATAATGACGATATAAACGACGATGATTATGACAAAATAACGACGATATTAACGACGATAATTATGAGGATAATAAGGACGATAACAACGATGATAAGGACGATATTAACGACGATATTAACGACGATAATAACGACGATATTAACGACGATGATTATCACAAAATAACGAGTATATTAACGACGATAATAACGACGATAACAATGATAATAATGACGATATTAACGACGATATTAACGACGATAATAACGACGATATTAACGACGATAATAACGGCGATAAAAAGAAGATAATGACAATAATAACGACGGTATTAACGATGATAATTATGACGATAACAACGTAGATAATGACGATAATAACGACGACATTAACGACGATGATTATCACAAAATAACGACGATATTAACGACGATAATTATGAGGATAATAAGAACGATGACAACGTTGACAATGACGAAATTAACGACGATATTAACGACGATAATAACGACGATAATAACGACGATATTAACGACGATGAATATCACAAAATAACGACGATATTAACGACGATAATTATGAGGATAATAAGGACGATAACAACGATGATAATGACGAAATTAACGACGATATTACCGACGATAGTAACGACGATAATAACGACGATATTAACGACGACGATTATCACAAAATAACGACGATATGAACGACGATAATTATGAGGATAATAAGGACGATAACAACGACGTTAATGACGAATTTAACGACGATATTAACGACGATAATAACGACGATAATAACGACGACATTAACGACGATGATTATGACAAAATAACGACGATATTAACGACGATAATTATGAGGATAATAAGGACGATAACAACGATGATAATGACGATAATAACGACGACATTAACGACGATGATTATGACGAAATAACGAGTATATTAACGACGATAATAACGAAGATAACAATGATAATAATGACGATATTAACGACGATATTAACGACGATAATAACGACGATAATAACGACGATATCAACGACGATAATAACGGCGATAAAAAGAAGATAATGACAATAATAACGACGGTATTAACGATGATAATTATGACGATAACAACGAAGATAATGACGATAATAACGACGACATTAACGACGATGATTATCACAAAATAACGACGATATTAACGACGATAATTATGAGGATAATAAGAACGATGACAACGTTGACAATGACGAAATTAACGACGATATTAACGACGATAATAACGACGATAATAACGACGACATTAACGACGATGATTATCACAAAATAACGACGATATTAACGACGATAATTATGAGGATAATAAGGACGATAACAACGATGATAATGACGATATTATCGACGATGATTATGACAAAATAACGACGATATTAACGACGATAATTATGAGGATAATAAGGACGATAACAACGATGATAATGACGATAATAACGACGACATTAACGACGATGATTATCACAAAATAACGACGATATTAACGACGATAATTATGAGGATAATAAGGACGATAACAACGATGATAAGGACGATATTAACGACGATATTAACGACGATAATAACGACGATAATAACGACGATATTAACGACGATGATTATCACAAAATAACGAGTATATTAACGACGATAATAACGACGATAACAATGATAATAATGACGATATTAACGACGATATTAACGACGATAATAACGACGATAATATCGACGATATTAACGACGATAATAACGACGATAAAAAGAAGATAATGACAATAATAACGACGATATTAAAGACGATAATTATGAGGATAATAAGGACGATAACAACGATGATAATGACGATAATAACGACGACATTAACGACGATGATTATGACAAAATAACGACGATATTAACGACGATAATTATGAGGATAATAAGGACGATAACAACGATGATAATGACGATAATAACGACGACATTAACGACGATGATTATCACAAAATAACGACGATATTAACGACGATAATTATGAGGATAATAAGGACGATAACAACGATGATAAGGACGATATTAACGACGATATTAACGACGATAATAACGACGATAATAACGACGATATTAACGACGATGATTATCACAAAATAACGACGATATTAACGACGATAATTATGAGGATAATAAGGACGATAACAACGACGATAATGACGAAATTAACGACGATATTACCGACGATAATAACGACGATAATAACGACGATATTAACGACGACGATTATCACAAAATAACGACGATATGAACGACGATAATTATGAGGATAATAAGGACGATAACAACGACGTTAATGACGAATTTAACGACAATATTAAGGCGATAATAACGACGATAATAACGACGATATTAACGACGATGATTATCACAAAATAACGACGATATTAACGACGATAATTATGAGGATAATAAGGACGATAACAACGATGATAATGACGATATAAACGACGATGATTATGACAAAATAACGACGATATTAACGACGATAATTATGAGGATAATAAGGACGATAACAACGATGATAATGACGATAATAACGACGACATTAACGACGATGATTATCACAAAATAACGACGATATTAACGACGATAATTATGAGGATAATAAGGACGATAACAACGATGATAAGGACGATATTAACGACGATATTAACGACGATAATAACGACGATATTAACGACGATGATTATCACAAAATAACGAGTATATTAACGACGATAATAACGACGATAACAATGATAATAATGACGATATTAACGACGATATTAACGACGATATCAACGACGATAATAACGGCGATAAAAAGAAGATAATGACAATAATAACGACGGTATTAACGATGATAATTAAGACGATAACAACGAAGATAATGACGATAATAACGACGACATTAACGACGATGATTATCACAAAATAACGACGATATTAACGACGATAATTATGAGGATAATAAGAACGATGACAACGTTGACAATGACGAAATTAACGACGATATTAACGACGATAATAACGACGATAATAACGACGATATTAACGACGATGAATATCACAAAATAACGACGATATTAACGACGATAATTATGAGGATAATAAGGACGATAACAACAGAGATAATGACGATAATAACGACGACATTAACGACGATGATTATGACAAAATAACGACGATATTAACGACGATAATTATGAGGATAATAAGGACGATAACAACGATGATAAGGACGATATTAACGACGATAATAACGACGATAATAACGACGATATTAACGACGATGATTATCACAAAATAACGACGATATTAACGACGATAATTATGTGGATAATAAGGACGATAACAACGACGATAATGACGAAATTAACGACGATATTACCGACGATAATAACGACGATAATAACGACGATATTAACGACGATGATTATCACAAAATAACGACGATATTAACGACGATAATTATGTGGATAATAAGGACGATAACAACGACGATAATGACGAAATTAACGACGATATTACCGACGATAATAACGACGATAATAACGACGATATTAACGACGACGATTATCACAAAATAACGACGATATGAACGACGATAATTATGAGGATAATAAGGACGATAACAACGACGTTAATGACGAATTTAACGACGATATTAACGACGATAATAACGACGATAATAACGACGACATTAACGACGATGATTATGACAAAATAACGACGATATTAACGACGATAATTATGAGCATAATAAGGACGAAAACAACGAAGATAATGACGATAATAACGACGACATTAACGACGATGATTATGACAAAATAACGAGGATATTAACGACGATAATAACGACGATAACAATGATAATAATGACGATATTAACGACGATATTAACGACGATAATAACGACGATAATAACGACGATATCAACGACGATAATAACGGCGATAAAAAGAAGATAATGACAATAATAACGACGGTATTAACGATGATAATTATGACGATAACAACGAAGATAATGACGATAATAACGACGACATTAACGACGATGATTATCACAAAATAACGACGATATTAACGACGATAATTATGAGGATAATAAGAACGATGACAACGTTGACAATGACGAAATTAACGACGATATTAACGACGATAATAACGACGATAATAACGACGACATTAACGACGATGATTATCACAAAATAACGACGATATTAACGACGATAATTATGAGGATAATAAGGACGATAACAACGATGATAATGACGATATTATCGACGATGATTATGACAAAATAACGACGATATTAACGACGATAATTATGAGGATAATAAGGACGATAACAACGATGATAAGGACGATATTAACGACGATATTAACGACGATAATAACGACGACATTAACGACGATGATTATCACAAAATAACGACGATATTAACGACGATAATTATGAGGATAATAAGGACGATAACAACGATGATAATGACGATATAAACGACGATGATTATGACAAAATAACGACGATATTGACGACGATAATTATGAGGATAATAAGGACGATAACAACGATGATAATGACGATAATAACGACGACATTAACGACGATGATTATCACAAAATAACGACGATATTAACGACGATAATTATGAGGATAATAAGGACGATAACAACGATGATAAGGACGATAATAACGACGACATTAACGACGATGATTATCACAAAATAACGACGATATTAACGACGATAATTATGAGGATAATAAGGACGATAACAACGATGATAAGGACGATATTAACGACGATATTAACGACGATAATAACGACGATATTAACGACGATGATTATCACAAAATAACGAGTATATTAACGACGATAATAACGACGATAACAATGATAATAATGACGATATTAACGACGATATTAACGACGATATCAACGACGATAATAACGGCGATAAAAAGAAGATAATGACAATAATAACGACGGTATTAACGATGATAATTAAGACGATAACAACGAAGATAATGACGATAATAACGACGACATTAACGACGATGATTATCACAAAATAACGACGATATTAACGACGATAATTATGAGGATAATAAGGACGATAACAACGATGATAAGGACGATATTAACGACGATATTAACGACGATAATAACGACGATATTAACGACGATGATTATCACAAAATAACGAGTATATTAACGACGATAATAACGACGATAACAATGATAATAATGACGATATTAACGACGATATTAACGACGATATCAACGACGATAATAACGGCGATAAAAAGAAGATAATGACAATAATAACGACGGTATTAACGATGATAATTAAGACGATAACAACGAAGATAATGACGATAATAACGACGACATTAACGACGATGATTATCACAAAATAACGACGATATTAACGACGATAATTATGAGGATAATAAGAACGATGACAACGTTGACAATGACGAAATTAACGACGATATTAACGACGATAATAACGACGATAATAACGACGATATTAACGACGATGAATATCACAAAATAACGACGATATTAACGACGATAATTATGAGGATAATAAGGACGATAACAACAGAGATAATGACGATAATAACGACGACATTAACGACGATGATTATGACAAAATAACGACGATATTAACGACGATAATTATGAGGATAATAAGGACGATAACAACGATGATAAGGACGATATTAACGACGATATTAACGACGATAATAACGACGATAATAACGACGATATTAACGACGATGATTATCACAAAATAACGACGATATTAACGACGATAATTATGTGGATAATAAGGACGATAACAACGACGATAATGACGAAATTAACGACGATATTACCGACGATAATAACGACGATAATAACGACGATATTAACGACGATGATTATCACAAAATAACGACGATATTAACGACGATAATTATGTGGATAATAAGGACGATAACAACGACGATAATGACGAAATTAACGACGATATTACCGACGATAATAACGACGATAATAACGACGATATTAACGACGATGATTATCACAAAATAACGACGATATGAACGACGATAATTATGAGGATAATAAGGACGATAACAACGACGTTAATGACGAATTTAACGACGATATTAACGACGATAATAACGACGATAATAACGACGACATTAACGACGATGATTATGACAAAATAACGACGATATTAACGACGATAATTATGAGCATAATAAGGACGAAAACAACGATGATAATGACGATAATAACGACGACATTAACGACGATGATTATGACGAAATAACGAGTATATTAACGACGATAATAACGACGATAACAATGATAATAATGACGATATTAACGACGATATTAACGACGATAATAACGACGATAATAACGACGATATCAACGACGATAATAACGGCGATAAAAAGAAGATAATGACAATAATAACGACGGTATTAACGATGATAATTATGACGATAACAACGAAGATAATGACGATAATAACGACGACATTAACGACGATGATTATCACAAAATAACGACGATATTAACGACGATAATTATGAGGATAATAAGAACGATGACAACGTTGACAATGACGAAATTAACGACGATATTAACGACGATAATAACGACGATAATAACGACGACATTAACGACGATGATTATCACAAAATAACGACGATATTAACGACGATAATTATGAGGATAATAAGGACGATAACAACGATGATAATGACGATATTATCGACGATGATTATGACAAAATAACGACGATATTAACGACGATAATTATGAGGATAATAAGGACGATAACAACGATGATAAGGACGATATTAACGACGATATTAACGACGATAATAACGACGACATTAACGACGATGATTATCACAAAATAACGACGATATTAACGACGATAATTATGAGGATAATAAGGACGATAACAACGATGATAATGACGATATAAACGACGATGATTATGACAAAATAACGACGATATTGACGACGATAATTATGAGGATAATAAGGACGATAACAACGATGATAATGACGATAATAACGACGACATTAACGACGATGATTATCACAAAATAACGACGATATTAACGACGATAATTATGAGGATAATAAGGACGATAACAACGATGATAAGGACGATATTAACGACGATATTAACGACGATAATAACGACGATATTAACGACGATGATTATCACAAAATAACGAGTATATTAACGACGATAATAACGACGATAACAATGATAATAATGACGATATTAACGACGATATTAACGACGATAATAACGACGATATCAACGACGATAATAACGGCGATAAAAAGAAGATAATGACAATAATAACGACGGTATTAACGATGATAATTATGACGATAACAACGAAGATAATGACGATAATAACGACGACATTAACGACGATGATTATCACAAAATAACGACGATATTAACGACGATAATTATGAGGATAATCAGAACGATGACAACGTTGACAATGACGAAATTAACGACGATATTAACGACGATAATAACGACGATATTAACGACGATGAATATCACAAAATAACGACGATATTAACGACGATAATTATGTGGATAATAAGGACGATAACAACGACGATAATGACGAAATTAACGACGATATTACCGACGATAATAACGACGATAATAACGACGATATTAACGACGACGATTATCACAAAATAACGACGATATGAACGACGATAATTATGAGGATAATAAGGACGATAACAACGACGTTAATGACGAATTTAACGACGATATTAACGACGATAATTACGACGATAATAACGACGACATTAACGACGATGATTATGACAAAATAACGACGATATTAACGACGATAATTATGAGCATAATAAGGACGAAAACAACGATGATAATGACGATAATAACGACGACATTAACGACGATGATTATGACGAAATAACGAGTATATTAACGACGATAATAACGACGATAACAATGATAATAATGACGATATTAACGACGATATTAACGACGATAATAACGACGATAATAACGACGATATCAACGACGATAATAACGGCGATAAAAAGAAGATAATGACAATAATAACGACGGTATTAACGATGATAATTATGACGATAACAACGAAGATAATGATGATAATAACGACGACATTAACGACGATGATTATCACAAAATAACGACGATATTAACGACGATAATTATGAGGATATTAAGAACGATGACAACGTTGACAATGACGAAATTAACGACGATATTAACGACGATAATAACGACGATAATAACGACGACATTAACGACGATGATTATCACAAAATAACGACGATATTAACGACGATAATTATGAGGATAATAAGGACGATAACAACGATGATAATGACGATATTATCGACGATGATTATGACAAAATAACGACGATATTAACGACGATAATTATGAGGATAATAAGGACGATAACAACGATGATAATGACGATAATAACGACGACATTAACGACGATGATTATGACAAAAAAACGACGATATTTACGACGATAATGTCAATGATAAATATGACGATAATAACGACGATAATAACGACGATAACAACGAAAATAAAGACGATTATATCGACGATATTAACGACGATAATTATGAGGATAATAAGGACGATAAGAACGATGATAATGACGATATTAACAAAGATAATTATGAGGATAATAAAGACGATAAGAACGATGATAATGACGATATTAGCGACGATATTAACGATGATAATTATGACGATAACAACGATAATAACGACGATAATAACGACGACATTAACGACGATGATTATCACAAAATAACGACGATATTAACGACGATAATTATGAGGATAATAAGGACGATAACAACGATGATAATGACGATATAAACGACGATGATTATGACAAAATAACGACGATATTAACGACGATAATTATGAGGATTATAAGGACGATAACAACGATGATAATGACGATAATAACGACGACATTAACGACGATGATTATCACAAAATAACGACGATATTAACGACGATAATTATGAGGATAATAAGGACGATAACAACGATGATAAGGACGATATTAACGACGATATTAACGACGATAATAACGACGATATTAACGACGATGATTATCACAAAATAACGAGTATATTAACGACGATAATAACGACGATAACAATGATAATAATGACGATATTAACGACGATATTAACGACGATAATAACGACGATATCAACGACGATAATAACGGCGATAAAAAGAAGATAATGACAATAATAACGACGGTATTAACGATGATAATTATGACGATAACAACGAAGATAATGACGATAATAACGACGACATTAACGACGATGATTATCACAAAATAACGACGATATTAACGACGATAATTATGAGGATAATAAGGACGATAACAACGATGATAATGACGATATTAACGACGATAATTATGAGGATAATAAGGACGATAACAACAGAGATAATGACGATAATAACGACGACATTAACGACGATGATTATGACAAAATAACGACGATATTAACGACGATAATTATGAGGATAATAAGGACGATAACAACGATGATAATGACGAAATTAACGACGATATTAACGACGATAATAACGACGATATTAACGACGTTAATTATGAGGATTATAAGGACGATAACAACGAAGATAATGACGATAATAACGACGACATTAACGACGATGATTATGACAAAATAACGAGGATATTAACGACGATAATAACGACGATAACAACGATGATAATGACGATATTAACGACGATATTAACGACGTTAATAACGACATAATAACGACGATATTAACGACGATAATAACGACGATAAGAAGAAGATAATGACAATAATAACGACCATATTAACGATGATAATTATGACGATAACAACGAAGATAATGACGATAATAACGACGACATTAACGACGATGATTATTACAAAATAACGACGATATTAACGACGATAATTATGAGGATAATAAGGACGATAACAACGATGGTAATGACGATAATAACGACAACATTAACGACGATGATTATCACAAAATAACGACGATATTAACGACGATAATTATGAGGATAATAAGGACGATAACAACGATGATAATGACGATATTAACGACGATATTAACGACGATAATAACGACGATAATAACGACGACATTAACGACGATGATTATGACAAAATAACGACGATATTAACGACGATAATGTCAATGATAAATATGACGATAATAACGACGATAACAACGAAAATAAAGACGATTATATCGACGATATTAACGACGATAATTATGAGGATAATAAGGACGATAAGAACGATGATAATGACGATATTAACAAAGATAATTATAAGGATAATAAAGACGATAAGAACGATGATAATGACGATATTAGCGACGATATTAACGATGATAATTATGACGATAACAACGATAATAACGACGATAATAACGACGACATTAACGACGATGATTATCACAAAATAACGACGATATTAACGACGATAATTATGAGGATAATAAGGACGATAACAACGATGATAATGACGATATAAACGACGATGATTATGACAAAATAACGACGATATTAACGACGATAATTATGAGGATAATAAGGACGATAACAACGATGATAATGACGAAATTAACGACGATATTAACGACGATAATAACGACGATATTAACGACGATGATTATCACAAAATAACGAGTATATTAACGACGATAATAACGACGATAACAATGATAATAATGACGATATTAACGACGATATTAACGACGATAATAACGACGATATCAACGACGATAATAACGGCGATAAAAAGAAGATAATGACAATAATAACGACGGTATTAACGATGATAATTATGACGATAACAACGAAGATAATGACGATAATAACGACGACATTAACGACGATGATTATCACAAAATAACGACGATATTAACGACGATAATTATGAGGATAATCAGAACGATGACAACGTTGACAATGACGAAATTAACGACGATATTAACGACGATAATAACGACGATATTAACGACGATGAATATCACAAAATAACGACGATATTAACGACGATAATTATGAGGATAATAAGGACGATAACAACGACGATAATGACGAAATTAACGACGATATTAACGACGATAATAACGACGATAATAACGACGATATTAACGACGACGATTATCACAAAATAACGACGATATGAACGACGATAATTATGAGGATAATAAGGACGATAACAACGACGTTAATGACGAATTTAACGACGATATTAACGACGATAATAACGACGATAATAACGACGACATTAACGACGATGATTATGACAAAATAACGACGATATTAACGACGATAATTATGAGCATAATAAGGACGAAAACAACGATGATAATGACGATAATAACGACGACATTAACGACGATGATTATGACGAAATAACGAGTATATTAACGACGATAATAACGACGATAACAATGATAATAATGACGATATTAACGACGATATTAACGACGATAATAACGACGATAATAACGACGATATCAACGACGATAATAACGGCGATAAAAAG
This sequence comes from Dolichovespula media, assembly GCA_911387685.1. Lineage (NCBI taxonomy): Eukaryota > Metazoa > Arthropoda > Insecta > Hymenoptera > Vespidae > Dolichovespula > Dolichovespula media. Next base: position 122,824 of record CAJVQJ010000025.1, on the reverse strand, counting down.
AAGATAATGACAATAATAACGACGGTATTAACGATGATAATTATGACGATAACAACGAAGATAATGACGATAATAACGACGACATTAACGACGATGATTATCACAAAATAACGACGATATTAACGACGATAATTATGAGGATAATAAGAACGATGACAACGTTGACAATAACGAAATTAACGACGATATTAACGACGATAATAACGACGATAATAACGACGACATTAACGACGATGATTATCACAAAATAACGACGATATTAACGACGATAATTATGAGGATAATAAGGACGATAACAACGATGATAATGACGATATTATCGACGATGATTATGACAAAATAACGACGATATTAACGACGATAATTATGAGGATAATAAGGACGATAACAACGATGATAATGACGATAATAACGACGACATTAACGACGATGATTATCACAAAATAACGACGATATTAACGACGATAATTATGAGGATAATAAGGACGATAACAACGATGATAAGGACGATATTAACGACGATATTAACGACGATAATAACGACGATAATAACGACGATATTAACGACGATGATTATCACAAAATAACGAGTATATTAACGACGATAATAACGACGATAACAATGATAATAATGACGATATTAACGACGATATTAACGACGATAATAACGACGATAATAACGACGATATCAACGACGATAATAACGGCGATAAAAAGAAGATAATGACAATAATAACGACGGTATTAACGATGATAATTATGACGATAACAACGAAGATAATGACGATAATAACGACGACATTAACGACGATGATTATGACAAAATAACGACGATATTAACGACGATAATTATGAGCATAATAAGGACGATAACAACGATGATAATGACGATAATAACGACGACATTAACGACGATGATTATCACAAAATAACGACGATATTAACGACGATAATTATGAGGATAATAAGGACGATAACAACGATGATAAGGACGATATTAACGACGATATTAACGACGATAATAACGACGATATTAACGACGATGATTATCACAAAATAACGAGTATATTAACGACGATAATAACGACGATAACAATGATAATAATGACGATATTAACGACGATATTAACGACGATAATAACGACGATATCAACGACAATAATAACGGCGATAAAAAGAAGATAATGACAATAATAACGACGGTATTAACGATGATAATTATGACGATAACAACGAAGATAATGACGATAATAACGACGACATTAACGACGATGATTATCACAAAATAACGACGATATTAACGACGATAATTATGAGGATAATAAGAACGATGACAACGTTGACAATGACGAAATTAACGACGATATTAACGACGATAATAACGACGATAATAACGACGATATTAACGACGATGAATATCACAAAATAACGACGATATTAACGACGATAATTATGAGGATAATAAGGACGATAACAACAGAGATAATGACGATAATAACGACGACATTAACGACGATGATTATGACAAAATAACGACGATATTAACGACGATAATTATGAGGATAATAAGGACGATAACAACGATGATAATGACGAAATTAACGACGATATTAACGACGATAATAACGACGATATTAACGACGTTAATTATGAGGATTATAAGGACGATAACAACGAAGATAATGACGATAATAACGACGACATTAACGACGATGATTATGACAAAATAACGAGGATATTAACGACGATAATAACGACGATAACAACGATGATAATGACGATATTAACGACGATATTAACGACGTTAATAACGACATAATAACGACGATATTAACGACGATAATAACGACGATAAAAAGAAGATAATGACAATAATAACGACGATATTAACGACGATAATAACGACGATAACAACGATGATAATGACGATATTAACGACGATATTAACGACGATAATAACGACATAATAACGACGATATTAACGACGATAATAACGACTATAAAAAGAAGATAATGACAATAATAACGACCATATTAACGATGATAATTATGACGATAACAACGAAGATAATGACGATAATAACGACGACATTAACGACGATGATTATTACAAAATAACGACGATATTAACGACGATAATTATGAGCATAATAAGGACGATAACAACGATGATAATGACGATAATAACGACGACATTAACGTAGATAATTATGACGATAACAACGAAGATAATGACGATAATAACGACGACATTAACGACGATGATTATCACAAAATAACGACGATATTAACGACGATAATTATGAGGATAATAAGGACGATAACAACGATGATAATGACGATATTAACGACGATAATAACGACGATAATAACGACGATAATAACGACGATATTAACGACGATGATTATCACAAAATAACGACGATAATTATGAGGATAATAAGGACGATAACAACGATGATAATGACGATATAAACGACGATGATTATGACAAAATAACGACGATATTAACGACGATAATTATGAGGATAATAAGGACGATAACAACGATGATAAGGACGATATTAACGACGATATTAACGACGATAATAACGACGATATTAACGACGATGATTATCACAAAATAACGAGTATATTAACGACGATAATAACGACGATAACAATGATAATAATGACGATATTAACGACGATATTAACGACGATAATAACGACGATATCAACGACGATAATAACGGCGATAAAAAGAAGATAATGACAATAATAACGACGGTATTAACGATGATAATTATGACGATAACAACGTAGATAATGACGATAATAACGACGACATTAACGACGATGATTATCACAAAATAACGACGATATTAACGACGATAATTATGAGGATAATAAGAACGATGACAACGTTGACAATGACGAAATTAACGACGATATTAACGACGATAATAACGACGATAATAACGACGATATTAACGACGATGAATATCACAAAATAACGACGATATTAACGACGATAATTATGTGGATAATAAGGACGATAACAACGACGATAATGACGAAATTAACGACGATATTACCGACGATAGTAACGACGATAATAACGACGATATTAACGACGACGATTATCACAAAATAACGACGATATGAACGACGATAATTATGAGGATAATAAGGACGATAACAACGACGTTAATGACGAATTTAACGACGATATTAACGACGATAATAACGACGATAATAACGACGACATTAACGACGATGATTATGACAAAATAACGACGATATTAACGACGATAATTATGAGCATAATAAGGACGAAAACAACGATGATAATGACGATAATAACGACGACATTAACGACGATGATTATGACGAAATAACGAGTATATTAACGACGATAATAACGAAGATAACAATGATAATAATGACGATATTAACGACGATATTAACGACGATAATAACGACGATAATAACGACGATATCAACGACGATAATAACGGCGATAAAAAGAAGATAATGACAATAATAACGACGGTATTAACGATGATAATTATGACGATAACAACGAAGATAATGACGATAATAACGACGACATTAACGACGATGATTATCACAAAATAACGACGATATTAACGACGATAATTATGAGGATAATAAGAACGATGACAACGTTGACAATGACGAAATTAACGACGATATTAACGACGATAATAACGACGATAATAACGACGACATTAACGACGATGATTATCACAAAATAACGACGATATTAACGACGATAATTATGAGGATAATAAGGACGATAACAACGATGATAATGACGATATTATCGACGATGATTATGACAAAATAACGACGATATTAACGACGATAATTATGAGGATAATAAGGACGATAACAACGATGATAATGACGATAATAACGACGACATTAACGACGATGATTATCACAAAATAACGACGATATTAACGACGATAATTATGAGGATAATAAGGACGATAACAACGATGATAAGGACGATATTAACGACGATATTAACGACGATAATAACGACGATAATAACGACGATATTAACGACGATGATTATCACAAAATAACGAGTATATTAACGACGATAATAACGACGATAACAATGATAATAATGACGATATTAACGACGATATTAACGACGATAATAACGACGATAATATCGACGATATTAACGACGATAATAACGACGATAAAAAGAAGATAATGACAATAATAACGACGATATTAAAGACGATAATTATGAGGATAATAAGGACGATAACAACGATGATAATGACGATAATAACGACGACATTAACGACGATGATTATGACAAAATAACGACGATATTAACGACGATAATTATGAGGATAATAAGGACGATAACAACGATGATAATGACGATAATAACGACGACATTAACGACGATGATTATCACAAAATAACGACGATATTAACGACGATAATTATGAGGATAATAAGGACGATAACAACGATGATAAGGACGATATTAACGACGATATTAACGACGATAATAACGACGATAATAACGACGATATTAACGACGATGATTATGACAAAATAACGACGATATTAACGACGATAATTATGTGGATAATAAGGACGATAACAACGACGATAATGACGAAATTAACGACGATATTACCGACGATAATAACGACGATAATAACGACGATATTAACGACGACGATTATCACAAAATAACGACGATATGAACGACGATAATTATGAGGATAATAAGGACGATAACAACGACGTTAATGACGAATTTAACGACAATATTAAGGCGATAATAACGACGATAATAACGACGATATTAACGACGATGATTATCACAAAATAACGACGATATTAACGACGATAATTATGAGGATAATAAGGACGATAACAACGATGATAATGACGATATAAACGACGATGATTATGACAAAATAACGACGATATTAACGACGATAATTATGAGGATAATAAGGACGATAACAACGATGATAATGACGATAATAACGACGACATTAACGACGATGATTATCACAAAATAACGACGATATTAACGACGATAATTATGAGGATAATAAGGACGATAACAACGATGATAAGGACGATATTAACGACGATATTAACGACGATAATAACGACGATATTAACGACGATGATTATCACAAAATAACGAGTATATTAACGACGATAATAACGACGATAACAATGATAATAATGACGATATTAACGACGATATTAACGACGATATCAACGACGATAATAACGGCGATAAAAAGAAGATAATGACAATAATAACGACGGTATTAACGATGATAATTATGACGATAACAACGAAGATAATGACGATAATAACGACGACATTAACGACGATGATTATCACAAAATAACGACGATATTAACGACGATAATTATGAGGATAATAAGAACGATGACAACGTTGACAATGACGAAATTAACGACGATATTAACGACGATAATAACGACGATAATAACGACGATATTAACGACGATGATTATGACAAAATAACGACGATATTAACGACGATAATTATGAGGATAATAAGGACGATAACAACAGAGATAATGACGATAATAACGACGACATTAACGACGATGATTATGACAAAATAACGACGATATTAACGACGATAATTATGAGGATAATAAGGACGATAACAACGATGATAATGACGAAATTAACGACGATATTAACGACGATAATAACGACGATATTAACGACGTTAATTATGAGGATAATAAGGACGATAACAACGAAGATAATGACGATAATAACGACGACATTAACGACGATGATTATGACAAAATAACGAGGATATTAACGACGATGATAACGACGATAACAACGATGATAATGACGATATTAACGACGATATTAACGACGTTAATAACGACATAATAACGACGATATTAACGACGATAATAACGACGATAAGAAGAAGATAATGACAATAATAACGACCATATTAACGATGATAATTATGACGATAACAACGAAGATAATGACGATAATAACGACGACATTAACGACGATGATTATTACAAAATAACGACGATATTAACGACGATAATTATGAGGATAATAAGGACGATAACAACGATGGTAATGACGATAATAACGACAACATTAACGACGATGATTATCACAAAATAACGACGATATTAACGACGATAATTATGAGGATAATAAGGACGATAACAACGATGATAATGACGATATTAACGACGATATTAACGACGATAATAACGACGATAATATCGACGATATTAACGACGATAATAACGACGATAAAAAGAAGATAATGACAATAATAACGACGATATTAAAGACGATAATTATGAGGATAATAAGGACGATAACAACGATGATAATGACGATATAAACGACGATGATTATGACAAAATAACGACGATATTAACGACGATAATTTTGAGGATAATAAGGACGATAACAACGATGATAATGGCGATAATAACGACGACATTAACGACGATGATTATGACAAAATAACGACGATATTAACGACGATAATTATGAGGATAATAAGGACGATAACAACGATGATAATGACGATATAAACGACGATGATTATGACAAAATAACGACGATATTAACGACGATAATTATGAGCATAATAAGGACGAAAACAACGATGATAATGACGATAATAACGACGACATTAACGACGATGATTATGACGAAATAACGAGTATATTAACGACGATAATAACGACGATAACAATGATAATAATGACGATATTAACGACGATATTAACGACGATAATAACGACGATAATAACGACGATATCAACGACGATAATAACGGCGATAAAAAGAAGATAATGACAATAATAACGACGGTATTAACGATGATAATTATGACGATAACAACGAAGATAATGACGATAATAACGACGACATTAACGACGATGATTATCACAAAATAACGACGATATTAACGACGATAATTATGAGGATAATAAGGACGATAACAACGAAGATAATGACGATAATAACGACGACATTAACGACGATGATTATCACAAAATAACGACGATATTAACGACGATAATTATGAGGATAATCAGAACGATGACAACGTTGACAATGACGAAATTAACGACGATATTAACGACGATAATAACGACGATATTAACGACGATGAATATCACAAAATAACGACGATATTAACGACGATAATTATGTGGATAATAAGGACGATAACAACGACGATAATGACGAAATTAACGACGATATTACCGACGATAATAACGACGATAATAACGACGATATTAACGACGACGATTATCACAAAATAACGACGATATGAACGACGATAATTATGAGGATAATAAGGACGATAACAACGACGTTAATGACGAATTTAACGACGATATTAACGACGATAATAACGACGATAATAACGACGACATTAACGACGATGATTATGACAAAATAACGACGATATTAACGACGATAATTATGAGCATAATAAGGACGAAAACAACGATGATAATGACGATAATAACGACGACATTAACGACGATGATTATGACGAAATAACGAGTATATTAACGACGATAATAACGACGATAACAATGATAATAATGACGATATTAACGACGATATTAACGACGATAATAACGACGATAATAACGACGATATCAACGACGATAATAACGGCGATAAAAAGAAGATAATGACAATAATAACGACGGTATTAACGATGATAATTATGACGATAACAACGAAGATAATGACGATAATAACGACGACATTAACGACGATGATTATCACAAAATAACGACGATATTAACGACGATAATTATGAGGATAATAAGAACGATGACAACGTTGACAATGACGAAATTAACGACGATATTAACGACGATAATAACGACGATAATAACGACGACATTAACGACGATGATTATCACAAAATAACGACGATATTAACGACGATAATAATGAGGATAACAAGGACGATAACAACGATGATAATGACGATATTATCGACGATGATTATGACAAAATAACGACGATATTAACGACGATAATTATGAGGATAATAAGGACGATAACAACGATGATAATGACGATAATAACGACGACATTAACGACGATGATTATCACAAAATAACGACGATATTAACGACGATAATTATGAGGATAATAAGGACGATAACAACGATGATAATGACGATATTAACGACGATATTAACGACGATAATAACGACGATAATAACGACGATATTAACGACGATGATTATCACAAAATAACGAGTATATTAACGACGATAATAACGACGATAACAATGATAATAATGACGATATTAACGACGATATTAACGACGATAATAACGACGATAATAACGACGATATCAACGACGATAATAACGGCGATAAAAAGAAGATAATGACAATAATAACGACGGTATTAACGATGATAATTATGACGATAACAACGAAGATAATGACGATAATAACGACGACATTAACGACGATGATTATGACAAAATAACGACGATATTAACGACGATAATTATGAGCATAATAAGGACGATAACAACGATGATAATGACGATAATAACGACGACATTAACGACGATGATTATCACAAAATAACGACGATATTAACGACGATAATTATGAGGATAATAAGGACGATAACAACGATGATAAGGACGATATTAACGACGATATTAACGACGATAATAACGACGATATTAACGACGATGATTATCACAAAATAACGAGTATATTAACGACGATAATAACGACGATAACAATGATAATAATGACGATATTAACGACGATATTAACGACGATAATAACGACGATATCAACGACAATAATAACGGCGATAAAAAGAAGATAATGACAATAATAACGACGGTATTAACGATGATAATTATGACGATAACAACGAAGATAATGACGATAATAACGACGACATTAACGACGATGATTATCACAAAATAACGACGATATTAACGACGATAATTATGAGGATAATAAGAACGATGACAACGTTGACAATGACGAAATTAACGACGATATTAACGACGATAATAACGACGATAATAACGACGATATTAACGACGATGAATATCACAAAATAACGACGATATTAACGACGATAATTATGAGGATAATAAGGACGATAACAACAGAGATAATGACGATAATAACGACGACATTAACGACGATGATTATGACAAAATAACGACGATATTAACGACGATAATTATGAGGATAATAAGGACGATAACAACGATGATAATGACGAAATTAACGACGATATTAACGACGATAATAACGACGATATTAACGACGTTAATTATGAGGATTATAAGGACGATAACAACGAAGATAATGACGATAATAACGACGACATTAACGACGATGATTATGACAAAATAACGAGGATATTAACGACGATAATAACGACGATAACAACGATGATAATGACGATATTAACGACGATATTAACGACGTTAATAACGACATAATAACGACGATATTAACGACGATAATAACGACGATAAAAAGAAGATAATGACAATAATAACGACGATATTAACGACGATAATAACGACGATAACAACGATGATAATGACGATATTAACGACGATATTAACGACGATAATAACGACATAATAACGACGATATTAACGACGATAATAACGACTATAAAAAGAAGATAATGACAATAATAACGACCATATTAACGATGATAATTATGACGATAACAACGAAGATAATGACGATAATAACGACGACATTAACGACGATGATTATTACAAAATAACGACGATATTAACGACGATAATTATGAGCATAATAAGGACGATAACAACGATGATAATGACGATAATAACGACGACATTAACGTAGATAATTATGACGATAACAACGAAGATAATGACGATAATAACGACGACATTAACGACGATGATTATCACAAAATAACGACGATATTAACGACGATAATTATGAGGATAATAAGGACGATAACAACGATGATAATGACGATATTAACGACGATAATAACGACGATAATAACGACGATAATAACGACGATATTAACGACGATGATTATCACAAAATAACGACGATAATTATGAGGATAATAAGGACGATAACAACGATGATAATGACGATATAAACGACGATGATTATGACAAAATAACGACGATATTAACGACGATAATTATGAGGATAATAAGGACGATAACAACGATGATAAGGACGATATTAACGACGATATTAACGACGATAATAACGACGATATTAACGACGATGATTATCACAAAATAACGAGTATATTAACGACGATAATAACGACGATAACAATGATAATAATGACGATATTAACGACGATATTAACGACGATAATAACGACGATATCAACGACGATAATAACGGCGATAAAAAGAAGATAATGACAATAATAACGACGGTATTAACGATGATAATTATGACGATAACAACGTAGATAATGACGATAATAACGACGACATTAACGACGATGATTATCACAAAATAACGACGATATTAACGACGATAATTATGAGGATAATAAGAACGATGACAACGTTGACAATGACGAAATTAACGACGATATTAACGACGATAATAACGACGATAATAACGACGATATTAACGACGATGAATATCACAAAATAACGACGATATTAACGACGATAATTATGTGGATAATAAGGACGATAACAACGACGATAATGACGAAATTAACGACGATATTACCGACGATAGTAACGACGATAATAACGACGATATTAACGACGACGATTATCACAAAATAACGACGATATGAACGACGATAATTATGAGGATAATAAGGACGATAACAACGACGTTAATGACGAATTTAACGACGATATTAACGACGATAATAACGACGATAATAACGACGACATTAACGACGATGATTATGACAAAATAACGACGATATTAACGACGATAATTATGAGCATAATAAGGACGAAAACAACGATGATAATGACGATAATAACGACGACATTAACGACGATGATTATGACGAAATAACGAGTATATTAACGACGATAATAACGAAGATAACAATGATAATAATGACGATATTAACGACGGTATTAACGACGATAATAACGACGATAATAACGACGATATCAACGACGATAATAACGGCGATAAAAAGAAGATAATGACAATAATAACGACGGTATTAACGATGATAATTATGACGATAACAACGAAGATAATGACGATAATAACGACGACATTAACGACGATGATTATCACAAAATAACGACGATATTAACGACGATAATTATGAGGATAATAAGAACGATGACAACGTTGACAATGACGAAATTAACGACGATATTAACGACGATAATAACGACGATAATAACGACGACATTAACGACGATGATTATCACAAAATAACGACGATATTAACGACGATAATTATGAGGATAATAAGGACGATAACAACGATGATAATGACGATATTATCGACGATGATTATGACAAAATAACGACGATATTAACGACGATAATTATGAGGATAATAAGGACGATAACAACGATGATAATGACGATAATAACGACGACATTAACGACGATGATTATCACAAAATAACGACGATATTAACGACGATAATTATGAGGATAATAAGGACGATAACAACGATGATAAGGACGATATTAACGACGATATTAACGACGATAATAACGACGATAATAACGACGACATTAACGACGATGATTATCACAAAATAACGAGTATATTAACGACGATAATAACGACGATAACAATGATAATAATGACGATATTAACGACGATATTAACGACGATAATAACGACGATAATAACGACGATATTAACGACGATAATAACGACGATAAAAAGAAGATAATGACAATAATAACGACGATATTAAAGACGATAATTATGAGGATAATAAGGACGATAACAACGATGATAATGACGATAATAACGACGACATTAACGACGATGATTATGACAAAATAACGACGATATTAACGACGATAATTATGAGGATAATAAGGACGATAACAACGATGATAATGACGATAATAACGACGACATTAACGACGATGATTATCACAAAATAACGACGATATTAACGACGATAATTATGAGGATAATAAGGACGATAACAACGATGATAAGGACGATATTAACGACGATATTAACGACGATAATAACGACGATAATAACGACGATATTAACGACGATGATTATCACAAAATAACGACGATATTAACGACGATAATTATGAGGATAATAAGGACGATAACAACGACGATAATGACGAAATTAACGACGATATTACCGACGATAATAACGACGATAATAACGACGATATTAACGACGACGATTATCACAAAATAACGACGATATGAACGACGATAATTATGAGGATAATAAGGACGATAACAACGACGTTAATGACGAATTTAACGACAATATTAAGGCGATAATAACGACGATAATAACGACGATATTAACGACGATGATTATCACAAAATAACGACGATATTAACGACGATAATTATGAGGATAATAAGGACGATAACAACGATGATAATGACGATATAAACGACGATGATTATGACAAAATAACGACGATATTAACGACGATAATTATGAGGATAATAAGGACGATAACAACGATGATAATGACGATAATAACGACGACATTAACGACGATGATTATCACAAAATAACGACGATATTAACGACGATAATTATGAGGATAATAAGGACGATAACAACGATGATAATGACGATATTAACGACGATATTAACGACGATAATAACGACGATATTAACGACGATGATTATCACAAAATAACGAGTATATTAACGACGATAATAACGACGATAACAATGATAATAATGACGATATTAACGACGATATTAACGACGATATCAACGACGATAATAACGGCGATAAAAAGAAGATAATGACAATAATAACGACGGTATTAACGATGATAATTATGACGATAACAACGAAGATAATGACGATAATAACGACGACATTAACGACGATGATTATCACAAAATAACGACGATATTAACGACGATAATTATGAGGATAATAAGAACGATGACAACGTTGACAATGACGAAATTAACGACGATATTAACGACGATAATAACGACGATAATAACGACGATATTAACGACGATGATTATGACAAAATAACGACGATATTAACGACGATAATTATGAGGATAATAAGGACGATAACAACAGAGATAATGACGATAATAACGACGACATTAACGACGATGATTATGACAAAATAACGACGATATTAACGACGATAATTATGAGGATAATAAGGACGATAACAACGATGATAATGACGAAATTAACGACGATATTAACGACGATAATAACGACGATATTAACGACGTTAATTATGAGGATTATAAGGACGATAACAACGAAGATAATGACGATAATAACGACGACATTAACGACGATGATTATGACAAAATAACGAGGATATTAACGACGATAATAACGACGATAACAACGATGATAATGACGATATTAACGACGATATTATCGTCGTTAATAACGACATAATAACGACGATATTAACGACGATAATAACGACGATAAGAAGAAGATAATGACAATAATAACGACCATATTAACGATGATAATTATGACGATAACAACGAAGATAATGACGATAATAACGACGACATTAACGACGATGATTATGACAAAATAACGACGATATTAACGACGATAATTATGAGGATAATAAGGACGATAACAACGATGGTAATGACGATAATAACGACAACATTAACGACGATGATTATCACAAAATAACGACGATATTAACGACGATAATTATGAGGATAATAAGGACGATAACAACGATGATAATGACGATATTAACGACGATATTAACGACGATAATAACGACGATAATATCGACGATATTAACGACGATAATAACGACGATAAAAAGAAGATAATGACAATAATAACGACGATATTAAAGACGATAATTATGAGGATAATAAGGACGATAACAACGATGATAATGACGATATAAACGACGATGATTATGACAAAATAACGACGATATTAACGACGATAATTTTGAGGATAATAAGGACGATAACAACGATGATAATGGCGATAATAACGACGACATTAACGACGATGATTATGACAAAATAACGACGATATTAACGACGATAATTATGAGGATAATAAGGACGATAACAACGATGATAATGACGATATAAACGACGATGATTATGACAAAATAACGACGATATTAACGACGATAATTATGAGCATAATAAGGACGAAAACAACGATGATAATGACGATAATAACGACGACATTAACGACGATGATTATGACGAAATAACGAGTATATTAACGACGATAATAACGACGATAACAATGATAATAATGACGATATTAACGACGATATTAACGACGATAATAACGACGATAATAACGACGATATCAACGACGATAATAACGGCGATAAAAAGAAGATAATGACAATAATAACGACGGTATTAACGATGATAATTATGACGATAACAACGAAGATAATGACGATAATAACGACGACATTAACGACGATGATTATCACAAAATAACGACGATATTAACGACGATAATTATGAGGATAATAAGGACGATAACAACGATGATAATGACGATAATAACGACGACATTAACGACGATGATTATCACAAAATAACGACGATATTAACGACGATAATTATGAGGATAATAAGGACGATAACAACGATGATAAGGACGATATTAACGACGATATTAACGACGATAATAACGACGATAATAACGACGATATTAACGACGATGATTATCACAAAATAACGACGATATTAACGACGATAATTATGTGGATAATAAGGACGATAACAACGACGATAATGACGAAATTAACGACGATATTACCGACGATAATAACGACGATAATAACGACGATATTAACGACGACGATTATCACAAAATAACGACGATATGAACGACGATAATTATGAGGATAATAAGGACGATAACAACGACGTTAATGACGAATTTAACGACGATATTAACGACGATAATAACGACGATAATAACGACGACATTAACGACGATGATTATGACAAAATAACGACGATATTAACGACGATAATTATGAGCATAATAAGGACGAAAACAACGATGATAATGACGATAATAACGACGACATTAACGACGATGATTATGACGAAATAACGAGTATATTAACGACGATAATAACGACGATAACAATGATAATAATGACGATATTAACGACGATATTAACGACGATAATAACGACGATAATAACGACGATATCAACGACGATAATAACGGCGATAAAAAGAAGATAATGACAATAATAACGACGGTATTAACGATGATAATTATGACGATAACAACGAAGATAATGACGATAATAACGACGACATTAACGACGATGATTATCACAAAATAACGACGATATTAACGACGATAATTATGAGGATAATAAGAACGATGACAACGTTGACAATGACGAAATTAACGACGATATTAACGACGATAATAACGACGATAATAACGACGACATTAACGACGATGATTATCACAAAATAACGACGATATTAACGACGATAATTATGAGGATAATAAGGACGATAACAACGATGATAATGACGATATTATCGACGATGATTATGACAAAATAACGACGATATTAACGACGATAATTATGAGGATAATAAGGACGATAACAACGATGATAATGACGATAATAACGACGACATTAACGACGATGATTATGACAAAAAAACGACGATATTTACGACGATAATGTCAATGATAAATATGACGATAATAACGACGATAATAACGACGATAACAACGAAAATAAAGACGATTATATCGACGATATTAACGACGATAATTATGAGGATAATAAGGACGATAAGAACGATGATAATGACGATATTAACAAAGATAATTATGAGGATAATAAAGACGATAAGAACGATGATAATGACGATATTAGCGACGATATTAACGATGATAATTATGACGATAACAACGATAATAACGACGATAATAACGACGACATTAACGACGATGATTATCACAAAATAACGACGATATTAACGACGATAATTATGAGGATAATAAGGACGATAACAACGATGATAATGACGATATAAACGACGATGATTATGACAAAATAACGACGATATTAACGACGATAATTATGAGGATAATAAGGACGATAACAACGATGATAATGACGATAATAACGACGACATTAACGACGATGATTATCACAAAATAACGACGATATTAACGACGATAATTATGAGGATAATAAGGACGATAACAACGATGATAAGGACGATATTAACGACGATATTAACGACGATAATAACGACGATATTAACGACGATGATTATCACAAAATAACGAGTATATTAACGACGATAATAACGACGATAACAATGATAATAATGACGATATTAACGACGATATTAACGACGATAATAACGACGATATCAACGACGATAATAACGGCGATAAAAAGAAGATAATGACAATAATAACGACGGTATTAACGATGATAATTATGACGATAACAACGAAGATAATGACGATAATAACGACGACATTAACGACGATGATTATCACAAAATAACGACGATATTAACGACGATAATTATGAGGATAATAAGGACGATAACAACGATGATAATGACGATATTAACGACGATAATTATGAGGATAATAAGGACGATAACAACAGAGATAATGACGATAATAACGACGACATTAACGACGATGATTATGACAAAATAACGACGATATTAACGACGATAATTATGAGGATAATAAGGACGATAACAACGATGATAATGACGAAATTAACGACGATATTAACGACGATAATAACGACGATATTAACGACGTTAATTATGAGGATTATAAGGACGATAACAACGAAGATAATGACGATAATAACGACGACATTAACGACGATGATTATGACAAAATAACGAGGATATTAACGACGATAATAACGACGATAACAACGATGATAATGACGATATTAACGACGATATTAACGACGTTAATAACGACATAATAACGACGATATTAACGACGATAATAACGACGATAAGAAGAAGATAATGACAATAATAACGACCATATTAACGATGATAATTATGACGATAACAACGAAGATAATGACGATAATAACGACGACATTAACGACGATGATTATTACAAAATAACGACGATATTAACGACGATAATTATGAGGATAATAAGGACGATAACAACGATGGTAATGACGATAATAACGACAACATTAACGACGATGATTATCACAAAATAACGACGATATTAACGACGATAATTATGAGGATAATAAGGACGATAACAACGATGATAATGACGATATTAACGACGATATTAACGACGATAATAACGACGATAATAACGACGACATTAACGACGATGATTATGACAAAATAACGACGATATTAACGATGATAATTATGAGCATAATAAGGACGAAAACAACGATGATAATGACGATAATAACGACGACATTAACGACGATGATTATGACGAAATAACGAGTATATTAACGACGATAATAACGACGATAACAATGATAATAATGACGATATTAACGACGATATTAACGACGATAATAACGACGATAATAACGACGATATCAACGACGATAATAACGGCGATAAAAAGAAGATAATGACAATAATAACGACGGTATTAACGATGATAATTATGACGATAACAACGAAGATAATGACGATAATAACGACGACATTAACGACGATGATTATCACAAAATAACGACGATATTAACGACGATAATTATGAGGATAATAAGAACGATGACAACGTTGACAATGACGAAATTAACGACGATATTAACGACGATAATAACGACGATAATAACGACGACATTAACGACGATGATTATCACAAAATAACGACGATATTAACGACGATAATTATGAGGATAATAAGGACGATAACAACGATGATAATGACGATATTATCGACGATGATTATGACAAAATAACGACGATATTAACGACGATAATTATGAGGATAATAAGGACGATAACAACGATGATAATGACGATAATAACGACGACATTAACGACGATGATTATCACAAAATAACGACGATATTAACGACGATAATTATGAGGATAATAAGGACGATAACAACGATGATAAGGACGATATTAACGACGATATTAACGACGATAATAACGACGATAATAACGACGATATTAACGACGATGATTATCACAAAATAACGAGTATATTAACGACGATAATAACGACGATAACAATGATAATAATGACGATATTAACGACGATATTAACGACGATAATAACGACGATAATAACGACGATATCAACGACGATAACAACGGCGATAAAAAGAAGATAATGACAATAATAACGACGGTATTAACGATGATAATTATGACGATAACAACGAAGATAATGACGATAATAACGACGACATTAACGACGATGATTATGACAAAATAACGACGATATTAACGACGATAATTATGAGCATAATAAGGACGATAACAACGATGATAATGACGATAATAACGACGACATTAACGACGATGATTATGACAAAAAAACGACGATATTTACGACGATAATGTCAATGATAAATATGACGATAATAACGACGATAACAACGAAAATAAAGACGATTATATCGACGATATTAACGACGATAATTATGAGGATAATAAGGACGATAAGAACGATGATAATGACGATATTAACAAAGATAATTATAAGGATAATAAAGACGATAAGAACGATGATAATGACGATATTAGCGACGATATTAACGATGATAATTATGACGATAACAACGATAATAACGACGATAATAACGACGACATTAACGACGATGATTATCACAAAATAACGACGATATTAACGACGATAATTATGAGGATAATAAGGACGATAACAACGATGATAATGACGATATAAACGACGATGATTATGACAAAATAACGACGATATTAACGACGATAATTATGAGGATAATAAGGACGATAACAACGATGATAATGACGAAATTAACGACGATATTAACGACGATAATAACGACGATATTAACGACGATGATTATCACAAAATAACGAGTATATTAACGACGATAATAACGACGATAACAATGATAATAATGACGATATTAACGACGATATTAACGACGATAATAACGACGATATCAACGACGATAATAACGGCGATAAAAAGAAGATAATGACAATAATAACGACGGTATTAACGATGATAATTATGACGATAACAACGAAGATAATGACGATAATAACGACGACATTAACGACGATGATTATCACAAAATAACGACGATATTAACGACGATAATTATGAGGATAATCAGAACGATGACAACGTTGACAATGACGAAATTAACGACGATATTAACGACGATAATAACGACGATATTAACGACGATGAATATCACAAAATAACGACGATATTAACGACGATAATTATGTGGATAATAAGGACGATAACAACGACGATAATGACGAAATTAACGACGATATTACCGACGATAATAACGACGATAATAACGACGATATTAACGACGACGATTATCACAAAATAACGACGATATGAACGACGATAATTATGAGGATAATAAGGACGATAACAACGACGTTAATGACGAATTTAACGACGATATTAACGACGATAATAACGACGATAATAACGACGACATTAACGACGATGATTATGACAAAATAACGACGATATTAACGACGATAATTATGAGCATAATAAGGACGAAAACAACGATGATAATGACGATAATAACGACGACATTAACGACGATGATTATGACGAAATAACGAGTATATTAACGACGATAATAACGACGATAACAATGATAATAATGACGATATTAACGACGATATTAACGACGATAATAACGACGATAATAACGACGATATCAACGACGATAATAACGGCGATAAAAAGAAGATAATGACAATAATAACGACGGTATTAACGATGATAATTATGACGATAACAACGAAGATAATGACGATAATAACGACGACATTAACGACGATGATTATCACAAAATAACGACGATATTAACGACGATAATTATGAGGATAATAAGAACGATGACAACGTTGACAATGACGAAATTAACGACGATATTAACGACGATAATAACGACGATAATAACGACGACATTAACGACGATGATTATCACAAAATAACGACGATATTAACGACGATAATTATGAGGATAATAAGGACGATAACAACGATGATAATGACGATATTATCGACGATGATTATGACAAAATAACGACGATATTAACGATGATAATTATGAGGATAATAAGGACGATAACAACGATGATAATGACGATAATAACGACGACATTAACGACGATGATTATCACAAAATAACGACGATATTAACGACGATAATTATGAGGATAATAAGGACGATAACAACGATGATAAGGACGATATTAACGACGATATTAACGACGATAATAACGACGATAATAACGACGATATTAACGACGATGATTATCACAAAATAACGAGTATATTAACGACGATAATAACGACGATAACAATGATAATAATGACGATATTAACGACGATATTAACGACGATAATAACGACGATAATAACGACGATATCAACGACGATAATAACGGCGATAAAAAGAAGATAATGACAATAATAACGACGGTATTAACGATGATAATTATGACGATAACAACGAAGATAATGACGATAATAACGACGACATTAACGACGATGATTATGACAAAATAACGACGATATTAACGACGATAATTATGAGCATAATAAGGACGATAACAACGATGATAATGACGATAATAACGACGACATTAACGACGATGATTATCACAAAATAACGACGATATTAACGACGATAATTATGAGGATAATAAGGACGATAACAACGATGATAAGGACGATATTAACGACGATATTAACGACGATAATAACGACGATATTAACGACGATGATTATCACAAAATAACGAGTATATTAACGACGATAATAACGACGATAACAATGATAATAATGACGATATTAACGACGATATTAACGACGATAATAACGACGATATCAACGACAATAATAACGGCGATAAAAAGAAGATAATGACAATAATAACGACGGTATTAACGATGATAATTATGACGATAACAACGAAGATAATGACGATAATAACGACGACATTAACGACGATGATTATCACAAAATAACGACGATATTAACGACGATAATTATGAGGATAATAAGAACGATGACAACGTTGACAATGACGAAATTAACGACGATATTGACGACGATAATAACGACGATAATAACGACGATATTAACGACGATGAATATCACAAAATAACGACGATATTAACGACGATAATTATGAGGATAATAAGGACGATAACAACAGAGATAATGACGATAATAACGACGACATTAACGACGATGATTATGACAAAATAACGACGATATTAACGACGATAATTATGAGGATAATAAGGACGATAACAACGATGATAATGACGAAATTAACGACGATATTAACGACGATAATAACGACGATATTAACGACGTTAATTATGAGGATTATAAGGACGATAACAACGAAGATAATGACGATAATAACGACGACATTAACGACGATGATTATGACAAAATAACGAGGATATTAACGACGATAATAACGACGATAACAACGATGATAATGACGATATTAACGACGATATTAACGACGTTAATAACGACATAATAACGACGATATTAACGACGATAATAACGACGATAAGAAGAAGATAATGACAATAATAACGACGATATTAACGACGATAATAACGACGATAACAACGATGATAATGACGATATTAACGACGATATTATCGACGATAATAACGACATAATAACGACGATATTAACGACGATAATAACGACTATAAAAAGAAGATAATGACAATAATAACGACCATATTAACGATGATAATTATGACGATAACAACGAAGATAATGACGATAATAACGACGACATTAACGACGATGATTATTACAAAATAACGACGATATTAACGACGATAATTATGAGCATAATAAGGACGATAACAACGATGATAATGACGATAATAACGACGACATTAACGACGATGATTATGACAAAATAACGACGATATTAACGACGATAATTATAAGGATAATAAGGACGATAACAACGAAGATAATGACGATAATAACGACGACATTAACGACGATGATTATTACAAAATAACGACGATATTAACGACGATAATTATGAGGATAATAAGGACGATAACAACAATGGTAATGACGATAATAACGACGACATTAACGACGATGATTAGGACAATAAACGACGATATTAACGACGATAATTATGAGGATAATAAGGACGATAACAACGATGGTAATGACGATAATAACGACAACATTAACGACGATGAATATCACAAAATAACGACGATATTAACGACGATAATTATGAGGATAATAAGGACGATAACAACGATGATAATGACGATATTAACGACGATATTAACGACGATAATAACGACGATAATATCGACGATATTAACGACGATAATAACGACGATAAAAAGAAGATAATGACAATAATAACGACGATATTAAAGACGATAATTATGAGGATAATAAGGACGATAACAACGATGATAATGACGATATAAACGACGATGATTATGACAAAATAACGACGATATTAACGACGATAATTTTGAGGATAATAAGGACGATAACAACGATGATAATGACGATAATAACGACGACATTAACGACGATGATTATGACAAAATAACGACGATATTAACGACGATAATTATGAGGATAATAAGGACGATAACAACGATGATAATGACGATATAAACGACGATGATTATGACAAAATAACGACGATATTAACGACGATAATTATGAGGATAATAAGGACGATAACAACGATGATAATGACGATAATAACGACGACATTAACGACGATGATTATCACAATAAACGACGATATTAACGACGATAATTATGAGGATAATAAGGACGATAACAACGATGATAATGACGATATAAACGACGATGATTATGACAAAATAACGACGATATTAACGACGATAATTATGAGGATAATAAGGACGATAACAACGATGATAATGACGATAATAACGACGACATTAACGACGATGATTATCACAAAATAACGACGATATTAACGACGATAATTATGAGGATAATAAGGACGATAACAACGATGATAAGGACGATATTAACGACGATATTAACGACGATAATAACGACGATATTAACGACGATGATTATCACAAAATAACGAGTATATTAACGACGATAATAACGACGATAACAATGATAATAATGACGATATTAACGACGATATTAACGACGATAATAACGACGATATCAACGACGATAATAACGGCGATAAAAAGAAGATAATGACAATAATAACGACGGTATTAACGATGATAATTATGACGATAACAACGAAGATAATGACGATAATAACGACGACATTAACGACGATGATTATCACAAAATAACGACGATATTAACGACGATAATTATGAGGATAATAAGAACGATGACAACGTTGACAATGACGAAATTAACGACGATATTAACGACGATAATAACGACGATAATAACGACGATATTAACGACGATGAATATCACAAAATAACGACGATATTAACGACGATAATTATGAGGATAATAAGGACGATAACAACAGAGATAATGACGATAATAACGACGACATTAACGACGATGATTATGACAAAATAACGACGATATTAACGACGATAATTATGAGGATAATAAGGACGATAACAACGATGATAATGACGAAATTAACGACGATATTAACGACGATAATAACGACGATATTAACGACGTTAATTATGAGGATTATAAGGACGATAACAACGAAGATAATGACGATAATAACGACGACATTAACGACGATGATTATGACAAAATAACGAGGATATTAACGACGATAATTATGAGGATAATAAGGACGATAACAACAATGGTAATGACGATAATAACGACGACATTAACGACGATGATTATGACAATAAACGACGATATTAACGACGATAATTATGAGGATAATAAGGACGATAACAACAATGGTAATGACGATAATAACGACAACATTAACGACGATGATTATCACAAAATAACGACGATATTAACGACGATAATTATGAGGATAATAAGGACGATAACAACGATGATAATGACGATATTAACGACGATATTAACGACGATAATAACGACGATAATATCGACGATATTAACGATGATAATTATGACGATAACAACGAAGATAATGACGATAATAACGACGACATTAACGACGATGATTATGACAAAATAACGACGATATTAACGACGACAATTATGAGGATAATAAGGACGATAACAACAATGGTAATGACGAAAATAACGACGACATTAACGACGATGATTATGACAAAATAACGACGATATTAACGACGATAATTATGTGGATAATAAGGACGATAACAACGATGGTAATGACGATAATAACGACAACATTAACGACGATGATTATCACAAAATAACGACGATATTAACGACGATAATTATGAGGATAATAAGGACGATAACAACGATGATAATGACGATATTAACGACGATATTAACGACGATAATAACGACGATAATAACTACGATATTAACGACGATAATAACGACGATAAAAAGAAGATAATGACAATAATAACGACGGTATTAACGATGATAATTATGACGATAACAACGAAGATAATGACGATATAAACGACGATGATTATGACAAAATAACGACGATATTAACGACGATAATTATGAGGATAATAAAGACGATAACAACGATGATAATGACGATAATAACGGCGACATTAACGACGATGATTATGATAAAATAACGACGATATTAACGACGATAATTATGAGGATAATAAGGACGATAACAACGATGGTAATGACGATAATAACGACGACATTAACGACAATGATTATCACAAAATAACGACGATATTAACGACGATAATAACGACGATATTAACGACGATGATTTTCACAAAATAACGACGATATTAAGGACGTTAATTATGAGGATTATAAGAATGATAACAATGAAGATAATGACGATAATAACGACGACATTAACGACGATGATTATGACAAAATAACGACGATATTAACGACGATAATTATGAGGATAATAAGGACGATAACAACAATGGTAATGACGATAATAACGACGACATTAACGACGATGATTATGACAATAAACGACGATATTAACGACGATAATTATGAGGATAATAAGGACGATAACAACGATGGTAATGACGATAATAACGACAACATTAACGACGATGATTATCACAAAATAACGACGATATTAACGACGATAATTATGAGGATAATAAGGACGATAACAACGATGATAATGACGATAATAACGACGATATTAACGACGATAATAACGACGATAATATCGACGATATTAACGATGATAATTATGACGATAACAACGAAGATAATGACGATAATAACGACGACATTAACGACGATGATTATGACAAAATAACGACGATATTAACGACGACAATTATGAGGATAATAAGGACGATAACAACAATGGTAATGACGAAAATAACGACGACATTAACGACGATGATTATGACAAAATAACGACGATATTAACGACGATAATTATGTGGATAATAAGGACGATAACAACGATGGTAAAGACGATAATAACGACAACATTAACGACGATGATTATCACAAAATAACGACGATATTAACGACGATAATTATGAGGATAATAAGGACGATAACAACGATGATAATGACGATATTAACGACGATATTAACGACGATAATAACGACGATAATAACTACGATATTAACGACGATAATAACGACGATAAAAAGAAGATAATGACAATAATAACGACGGTATTAACGATGATAATTATGACGATAACAACGAAGATAATGACGATATAAACGACGATGATTATGACAAAATAACGACGATATTAACGACGATAATTATGAGGATAATAAAGACGATAACAACGATGATAATGACGATAATAACGGCGACATTAACGACGATGATTATGATAAAATAACGACGATATTAACGACGATAATTATGAGGATAATAAGGACGATAACAACGATGGTAATGACGATAATAACGACGACATTAACGACAATGATTATCACAAAATAACGACGATATTAACGACTATAATAACGACGATATTAACGACGATGATTTTCACAAAATAACGACGATATTAAGGACGTTAATTATGAGGATTATAAGAATGATAACAATGAAGATAATGACGATAATAACGACGACATTAACGACGATGATTATGACAAAATAACGACGATATTAACGACGATAATTATGAGGATAATAAGGACGATAACAACAATGGTAATGACGAAAATAACGACGACATTAACGACGATGATTATGACAAAATAACGACGATATTAACGACGATAATTATGATGATAATAAGGACGATAACAACGATGATAATGACGATAATAACGACGACATTAACGACGATGATTATGACAAAATAACGACGATATTAACGACGCTAATTATGAGGATAATAAGGACGATAACAACGATGATAATGAGGATAATAACGACGACATTAGCGACGATGATTATGACAAAATAACGACGATATTAACGATGATAATTATGAGGATAATAAGGACGATAACAACAATGGTAATGACGATAATAACGACGACATTAACGACGATGATTATGACAAAATAACGACGATATTAACGACGATAATTATGAGGATAATAAGGACGATAACAACGATGGTAATGACGAAATTAACGACGATATTAACGACGATAATAACGACGATAATAACGACGATATTAACGACGATGATTACCACAAAATAACGTCGATATTAACGTCGATAATTATGAGGATAATAAGGACGAGAACAACGACGATAATGACGATAATAACGACGACATTAACGACGATGATTATGACAAAATAACGACGATATTAACGACGATAATAACGACGATAACAACGATGATAATGACGATATTAACGACGATATTAACGATGAAAATTATGACGATAACAACGAAGATAATGACGATATAAACGACGATGATTATGACAAAATAACGACGATATTAACGACGATAATTATGAGGATAATAAGGACGATAACAACGATGAAAATGACGATAATAACGACGACATTAACGACGATGATTATGACAAAATAACGACGATATTAACGACGCTAATAATGAGGATAATAAGGACAATAACAACGATGATAATGACGATATTAACGACGATGATTATGACAAAATAACGACGATATTAACGACGATAATTATGTGGATAATAAGGACGATAACAACGATGGTAATGACGATAATAACGACAACATTAACGACGATGATTATCACAAAATAACGACGATATTGACGACGATAATTATGAGGATAATAAGGACGATAACAACGATGATAATGACGATATTAACGACGATATTAACGACGATAATAACGACGATAATAACTACGATATTAACGACGATAATAACGACGATAAAAAGAAGATAATGACAATAATAACGACGGTATTAACGATGATAATTATGACGATAACAACGAAGATAATGACGATATAAACGACGATGATTATGACAAAATAACGACGATATTAACGACGATAATTATGAGGATAATAACGACGATAACAACGATGATAATGACGATAATAACGGCGACATTAACGACGATGATTATGATAAAATAACGACGATATTAACGACGATAATTATGAGGATAATAAGGACGATAACAACGATGGAAATGACGATAATAACGACGACATTAACGACAACGATTATCACAAAATAACGACGATATTAACGACGATAATAACGACGATATTAACGACGATGATTTTCACAAAATAACGACGATATTAAGGACGTTAATTATGAGGATTATAAGGACGATAACAACGAAGATAATGACGATAATAACGACGACATTAACGACGATGATTATGACAAAATAACGAGGATATTAACGACGATAATAACGACGATAACAACGATGATAATGACGATATTAACGAGGATATTAACGACGATAATAACGACATAATAACGACGATATTAACGACGATAATAACGACGATAAAAAGAAGATAATGCCAATAATAACGACGATATTAACGATGAAAATTATGACGATAACAACGAAGATAATGACGATAATAACGACGACATTAACGACGATGATTATGACAAAATAACGACGATATTAACGACGATAATTATGAGCATAATAAGGACGATAACAACGATGATAATGACGATAATAACGACGACAATAACGACGATGATTATGACAAAATAACGACGATATTAACGACGATAATTATGAGGATAATAAGGACGATAACAATGAAGATAATGACGATAATAACGTCGACATTAACGACGATGATTATGACAAAATAACGAGTATATTAACGACGATAATAACGACGATAACAACGATGATAATAACGATATTAACGAGGATATTAACGACGATAATAACGACATAATAACGACGATATTAACGACGATAATAACGACGATAAAAAGAAGATAATGACAATAATAACGACGATATTAACGACGATATTTATGAGGATAATAAGGACGATAACAACGATGATAATGACGAAATTAACGACGATATTAACGACGATAATAACGACGATATTAACGACGATAATTATGAGGATAATAAGGACGAGAACAACGACGATAATGACGATAATAACGACGACATTAACGACGATGATTATGACAAAATAACGAGGATATTAACGACGATAATAACGACGATAACAACGATTATAATGACGATATTAACGAGGATATTAACGACGATAATAACGACATAATAACGACGATATTAACGACGATAATAACGACGATAAAAAGAAGATAATGACAATAATAACGACGATATTAACGATGAAAATTATGACGATAACAACGAAGATAATGACGATATAAACGACGATGATTATGACAAAATAACGACGATATTAACGACGATAATTATGAGGATAATAAGGACGATAACAACGATGATAATGACGATAATAACGACGACATTAACGACGATGATTATGACAAAATAACGACGATATTAACGACGCTAATTATGAGGATAATAAGGACAATAACAACGATGGTAATGACGAAATTAACGACGATATTAACGACGATAATAACGACGATAATAACGACGATATTAACGACGATGATTACCACAAAATAACGTCGATATTAACGTCGATAATTATGAGGATAATAAGGACGAGAACAACGACGATAATGACGATAATAACGACGACATTAACGACGATGATTATGACAAAATAACGACGATATTAACGACGATAATAACGACGATAACAACGATGATAATGACGATATTAACGACGATATTAACGATGATAATTATGACGATAACAACGAAGATAATGACGATATAAACGACGATGATTATGACAAAATAACGACGATATTAACGACGATAATTATGAGGATAATAAGGACGATAACAACGATGAAAATGACGATAATAACGACGACATTAACGACGATGATTATGACAAAATAACGACGATATTAACGACGCTAATAATGAGGATAATAAGGACAATAACAACGATGATAATGACGATATTAACGACGATATTAACGACGATGATTATGACAAAATAACGACGATATTAACGACGATAATTATGTGGATAATAAGGACGATAACAACGATGGTAATGACGATAATAACGACAACATTAACGACGATGATTATCACAAAATAACGACGATATTGACGACGATAATTATGAGGATAATAAGGACGATAACAACGATGATAATGACGATATTAACGACGATATTAACGACGATAATAACGACGATAATAACTACGATATTAACGACGATAATAACGACGATAAAAAGAAGATAATGACAATAATAACGACGGTATTAACGATGATAATTATGACGATAACAACGAAGATAATGACGATATAAACGACGATGATTATGACAAAATAACGACGATATTAACGACGATAATTATGAGGATAATAAAGACGATAACAACGATGATAATGACGATAATAACGGCGACATTAACGACGATGATTATGATAAAATAATGACGATATTAACGACGATAATTATGAGGATAATAAGGACGATAACAACGATGGAAATGACGATAATAACGACGACATTAACGACAACGATTATCACAAAATAACGACGATCTTAACGACGATGATTTTCACAAAATAACGACGATATTAAGGACGTTAATTATGAGGATTATAAGGACGATAACAACGAAGATAATGACGATAATAACGACGACATTAACGACGATGATTATGACAAAATAACGAGGATATTAACGACGATAATAACGACGATAACAACGATGATAATGACGATATTAACGAGGATATTAACGACGATAATAACGACATAATAACGACGATATTAACGACGATAATAACGACGATAAAAAGAAGATAATGCCAATAATAACGACGATATTAACGATGAAAATTATGACGATAACAACGAAGATAATGACGATAATAACGACGACATTAACGACGATGATTATGACAAAATAACGACGATATTAACGACGATAATTATGAGCATAATAAGGACGATAACAACGATGATAATGACGATAATAACGACGACAATAACGACGATGATTATGACAAAATAACGACGATATTAACGACGATAATTATGAGGATAATAAGGACGATAACAATGAAGATAATGACGATAATAACGTCGACATTAACGACGATGATTATGACAAAATAACGAGTATATTAACGACGATAATAACGACGATAACAACGATGATAATGACGATATTAACGAGGATATTAACGACGATAATAACGACATAATAACGACGATATTAACGACGATAATAACGACGATAAAAAGAAGATAATGCCAATAATAACGACGATATTAACGACGATATTTATGAGGATAATAAGGACGATAACAACGATGATAATGACGAAATTAACGACGATATTAACGACGATAATAACGACGATATTAACGACGATAATTATGAGGATAATAAGGACGACAACAACGACGATAATGACGATAATAACGACGACATTAACGACGATGATTATGACAAAATAACGAGGATATTAACGACGATAATAACGACGATAACAACGATTATAATGACGATATTAACGAGGATATTAACGACGATAATAACGACATAATAACGACGATATTAACGACGATAATAACGACGATAAAAAGAAGATAATGACAATAATAACGACGATATTAACGATGATAATTATGACGATAACAACGAAGATAATGACGATATAAACGACGATGATTATGACAAAATAACGACGATATTAACGACGATAATTATGAGGATAATAAGGACGATAACAACGATGATAATGACGATAATAACGACGACATTAACGACGATGATTATGACAAAATAACGACGATATTAACGACGCTAATTATGAGGATAATAAGGACAATAACAACGATGATAATGACGATATTAACGACGATATTAACGATGATGATTATGACAAAATAACGACGATATTAACGACGATAATTATGTGGATAATAAGGACGATAACAACGATGGTAATGACGATAATAACGACAACATTAACGACGATGATTATCACAAAATAACGACGATATTGACGACGATAATTATGAGGATAATAAGGACGATAACAACGATGTTAATGACGATATTAACGACGATATTAACGACGATAATAACGACGATAATAACTACGATATTAACGACAATAATAACGACGATAAAAAGAAGATAATGACAATAATAACGACGGTATTAACGATGATAATTATGACGATAACAACGAAGATAATGACGATATAAACGACGATGATTATGACAAAATAACGACGATATTAACGACGATAATTATGAGGATAATAAAGACGATAACAACGATGATAATGACGATAATAACGGCGACATTAACGACGATGATTATGATAAAATAACGACGATATTAACGACGCTAATTATGAGGATAATAAGGACGATAACAACGATGATAATGAGGATAATAACGACGACATTAGCGACGATGATTATGACAAAATAACGACGATATTAACGATGATAATTATGAGGATAATAAGGACGATAACAACAATGGTAATGACGATAATAACGACGACATTAACGACGATGATTATGACAAAATAACGACGATATTAACGACGATAATTATGAGGATAATAAGGACGATAACAACGATGGTAATGACGAAATTAACGACGATATTAACGACGATAATAACGACGATAATAACGACGATATTAACGACGATGATTACCACAAAATAACGTCGATATTAACGTCGATAATTATGAGGATAATAAGGACGAGAACAACGACGATAATGACGATAATAACGACGACATTAACGACGATGATTATGACAAAATAACGACGATATTAACGACGATAATAACGACGATAACAACGATGATAATGACGATATTAACGACGATATTAACGATGAAAATTATGACGATAACAACGAAGATAATGACGATATAAACGACGATGATAATGACAAAATAACGACGATATTAACGACGATAATTATGAGGATAATAAGGACGATAACAACGATGAAAATGACGATAATAACGACGACATTAACGACGATGATTATGACAAAATAACGACGATATTAACGACGCTAATAATGAGGATAATAAGGACAATAACAACGATGATAATGACGATATTAACGACGATATTAACGACGATGATTATGACAAAATAACGACGATATTAACGACGATAATTATGAGGATAATAAGGACGATAACAACGATGGTAATGACGATAATAACGACAACATTAACGACGATGATTATCACAAAATAACGACGATATTGACGACGATAATTATGAGGATAATAAGGACGATAACAACGATGATAATGACGATATTAACGACGATATTAACGACGATAATAACGACGATAATAACTACGATATTAACGACGATAATAACGACGATAAAAAGAAGATAATGACAATAATAACGACGGTATTAACGATGATAATTATGACGATAACAACGAAGATAATGACGATATAAACGACGATGATTATGACAAAATAACGACGATATTAACGACGATAATTATGAGGATAATAAGGACGATAACAACGATGATAATGACGATAATAACGGCGACATTAACGACGATGATTATGATAAAATAACGACGATATTAACGACGATAATTATGAGGATAATAAGGACGATAACAACGATGGAAATGACGATAATAACGACGACATTAACGACAACGATTATCACAAAATAACGACGATATTAACGACGATAATAACGACGATATTAACGACGATGATTTTCACAAAATAACGACGATATTAAGGACGTTAATTATGAGGATTATAAGGACGATAACAACGAAGATAATGACGATAATAACGACGACATTAACGACGATGATTATGACAAAATAACGAGGATATTAACGACGATAATAACGACGATAACAACGATGATAATGACGATATTAACGAGGATATTAACGACGATAATAACGACATAATAACGACGATATTAACGACGATAATAACGACGATAAAAAGAAGATAATGCCAATAATAACGACGATATTAACGATGAAAATTATGACGATAACAACGAAGATAATGACGATAATAACGACGACATTAACGACGATGATTATGACAAAATAACGACGATATTAACGACGATAATTATGAGGATAATAAGGACGATAACAACGATGATAATGACGATAATAACGACGACATTAACGACGATGATTATGACAAAATAACGACGATATTAACGACGATAATTATGAGGATAATAAGGACGATAACAATGAAGATAATGACGATAATAACGTCGACATTAACGACGATGATTATGACAAAATAACGAGTATATTAACGACGATAATAACGACGATAACAACGATGATAATAACGATATTAACGAGGATATTAACGACGATAATAACGACATAATAACGACGATATTAACGACGATAATAACGACGATAAAAAGAAGATAATGACAATAATAACGACGATATTAACGACGATATTTATGAGGATAATAAGGACGATAACAACGATGATAATGACGAAATTAACGACGATATTAACGACGATAATAACGACGATATTAACGACGATAATTATGAGGATAATAAGGACGATAACAACGACGATAATGACGATAATAACGACGACATTAACGACGATGATTATGACAAAATAACGAGGATATTAACGACGATAATAACGACGATAACAACGATTATAATGACGATATTAACGAGGATATTAACGACGATAATAACGACATAATAACGACGATATTAACGACGATAATAACGACGATAAAAAGAAGATAATGACAATAATAACGACGATATTAACGATGATAATTATGACGATAACAACGAAGATAATGACGATATAAACGACGATGATTATGACAAAATAACGACGATATTAACGACGATAATTATGAGGATAATAAGGACGATAACAACGATGATAATGACGATAATAACGACGACATTAACGACGATGATTATGACAAAATAACGACGATATTAACGACGCTAATTATGAGGATAATAAGGACAATAACAACGATGGTAATGACGAAATTAACGACGATATTAACGACGATAATAACGACGATAATAACGACGATATTAACGACGATGATTACCACAAAATAACGTCGATATTAACGTCGATAATTATGAGGATAATAAGGACGAGAACAACGACGATAATGACGATAATAACGACGACATTAACGACGATGATTATGACAAAATAACGACGATATTAACGACGATAATAACGACGATAACAACGATGATAATGACGATAATAACGACGATATTAACGATGAAAATTATGACGATAACAACGAAGATAATGACGATATAAACGACGATGATTATGACAAAATAACGACGATATTAACGACGATAATTATGAGGATAATAAGGACGATAACAACGATGAAAATGACGATAATAACGACGACATTAACGACGATGATTATGACAAAATAACGACGATATTAACGACGCTAATAATGAGGATAATAAGGACAATAACAACGATGATAATGACGATATTAACGACGATATTAACGACGATGATTATGACAAAATAACGACGATATTAACGACGATAATTATGTGGATAATAAGGACGATAACAACGATGGTAATGACGATAATAACGACAACATTAACGACGATGATTATCACAAAATAACGACGATATTGACGACGATAATTATGAGGATAATAAGGACGATAACAACGATGATAATGACGATATTAACGACGATATTAACGACGATAATAACGACGATAATAACTACGATATTAACGACGATAATAACGACGATAAAAAGAAGATAATGACAATAATAACGACGGTATTAACGATGATAATTATGACGATAACAACGAAGATAATGACGATATAAACGACGATGATTATGACAAAATAACGACGATATTAACGACGATAATTATGAGGATAATAAAGACGATAACAACGATGATAATGACGATAATAACGGCGACATTAACGACGATGATTATGATAAAATAATGACGATATTAACGACGATAATTATGAGGATAATAAGGACGATAACAACGATGGAAATGACGATAATAACGACGACATTAACGACAACGATTATCACAAAATAACGACGATATTAACGACGATGATTTTCACAAAATAACGACGATATTAAGGACGTTAATTATGAGGATTATAAGGACGATAACAACGAAGATAATGACGATAATAACGACGACATTAACGACGATGATTATGACAAAATAACGAGGATATTAACGACGATAATAACGACGATAACAACGATGATAATGACGATATTAACGAGGATATTAACGACGATAATAACGACATAATAACGACGATATTAACGACGATAATAACGACGATAAAAAGAAGATAATGCCAATAATAACGACGATATTAACGATGAAAATTATGACGATAACAACGAAGATAATGACGATAATAACGACGACATTAACGACGATGATTATGACAAAATAACGACGATATTAACGACGATAATTATGAGCATAATAAGGACGATAACAACGATGATAATGACGATAATAACGACGACAATAACGACGATGATTATGACAAAATAACGACGATATTAACGACGATAATTATGAGGATAATAAGGACGATAACAATGAAGATAATGACGATAATAACGTCGACATTAACGACGATGATTATGACAAAATAACGAGTATATTAACGACGATAATAACGACGATAACAACGATGATAATGACGATATTAACGAGGATATTAACGACGATAATAACGACATAATAACGACGATATTAACGACGATAATAACGACGATAAAAAGAAGATAATGACAATAATAACGACGATATTAACGACGATATTTATGAGGATAATAAGGACGATAACAACGATGATAATGACGATATTAACGACGATATTAACGACGATAATAACGACGATATTAACGACGATAATTATGAGGATAATAAGGACGATAACAACGACGATAATGACGATAATAACGACGACATTAACGACGATGATTATGACAAAATAACGAGGATATTAACGACGATAATAACGACGATAACAACGATTATAATGACGATATTAGCGAGGATATTAACGACGATAATAACGACATAATAACGACGATATTAACGACGATAATAACGACGATAAAAAGAAGATAATGACAATAATAACGACGATATTAACGATGAAAATTATGACGATAACAACGAAGATAATGACGATATAAACGACGATGATTATGACAAAATAACGACGATATTAACGACGATAATTATGAGGATAATAAGGACGATAACAACGATGATAATGACGATAATAACGACGACATTAACGACGATGATTATGACAAAATAACGACGATATTAACGACGCTAATTATGAGGATAATAAGGACAATAACAACGATGATAATGACGATATTAACGACGATATTAACGATGATGATTATGACAAAATAACGACGATATTAACGACGATAATTATGTGGATAATAAGGACGATAACAACGATGGTAATGACGATAATAACGACAACATTAACGACGATGATTATCACAAAATAACGACGATATTGACGACGATAATTATGAGGATAATAAGGACGATAATAACGATGATAATGACGATATTAACGACGATATTAACGACGATAATAACGACGATAATAACTACGATATTAACGACAATAATAACGACGATAAAAAGAAGATAATGACAATAATAACGACGGTATTAACGATGATAATTATGACGATAACAACGAAGATAATGACGATATAAACGACGATGATTATGACAAAATAACGACGATATTAACGACGATAATTATGAGGATAATAAAGACGATAACAACGATGATAATGACGATAATAACGGCGACATTAACGACGATGATTATGATAAAATAACGACGATATTAACGACGCTAATTATGAGGATAATAAGGACGATAACAACGATGATAATGAGGATAATAACGACGACATTAGCGACGATGATTATGACAAAATAACGACGATATTAACGATGATAATTATGAGGATAATAAGGACGATAACAACAATGGTAATGACGATAATAACGACGACATTAACGACGATGATTATGACAAAATAACGACGATATTAACGACGATAATTATGAGGATAATAAGGACGATAACAACGATGGTAATGACGAAATTAACGACGATATTAACGACGATAATAACGACGATAATAACGACGATATTAACGACGATGATTACCACAAAATAACGTCGATATTAACGTCGATAATTATGAGGATAATAAGGACGAGAACAACGACGATAATGACGATAATAACGACGACATTAACGACGATGATTATGACAAAATAACGACGATATTAACGACGATAATAACGACGATAACAACGATGATAATGACGATATTAACGACGATATTAACGACGATAACAACGAAGATAA
This sequence comes from Dolichovespula media, assembly GCA_911387685.1. Taxonomy (NCBI): domain Eukaryota; kingdom Metazoa; phylum Arthropoda; class Insecta; order Hymenoptera; family Vespidae; genus Dolichovespula; species Dolichovespula media. The sequence goes on along the minus strand of CAJVQJ010000025.1, from coordinate 84,166 downwards.
TGACGATATAAACGACGATGATTATGACAAAATAACGACGATATTAACGACGATAATTATGAGGATAATAAGGACGATAACAACGATGAAAATGACGATAATAACGACGACATTAACGACGATGATTATGACAAAATAACGACGATATTAACGACGCTAATAATGAGGATAATAAGGACAATAACAACGATGATAATGACGATATTAACGACGATATTAACGACGATGATTATGACAAAATAACGACGATATTAACGACGATAATTATGTGGATAATAAGGACGATAACAACGATGGTAATGACGATAATAACGACAACATTAACGACGATGATTATCACAAAATAACGACGATATTGACGACGATAATTATGAGGATAATAAGGACGATAACAACGATGATAATGACGATATTAACGACGATATTAACGACGATAATAACGACGATAATAACTACGATATTAACGACGATAATAACGACGATAAAAAGAAGATAATGACAATAATAACGACGGTATTAACGATGATAATTATGACGATAACAACGAAGATAATGACGATATAAACGACGATGATTATGACAAAATAACGACGATATTAACGACGATAATTATGAGGATAATAAGGACGATAACAACGATGATAATGACGATAATAACGGCGACATTAACGACGATGATTATGATAAAATAACGACGATATTAACGACGATAATTATGAGGATAATAAGGACGATAACAACGATGGAAATGACGATAATAACGACGACATTAACGACAACGATTATCACAAAATAACGACGATATTAACGACGATAATAACGACGATATTAACGACGATGATTTTCACAAAATAACGACGATATTAAGGACGTTAATTATGAGGATTATAAGGACGATAACAACGAAGATAATGACGATAATAACGACGACATTAACGACGATGATTATGACAAAATAACGAGGATATTAACGACGATAATAACGACGATAACAACGATGATAATGACGATATTAACGAGGATATTAACGACGATAATAACGACATAATAACGACGATATTAACGACGATAATAACGACGATAAAAAGAAGATAATGCCAATAATAACGACGATATTAACGATGAAAATTATGACGATAACAACGAAGATAATGACGATAATAACGACGACATTAACGACGATGATTATGACAAAATAACGACGATATTAACGACGATAATTATGAGCATAATAGGACGATAACAACGATGATAATGACGATAATAACGACGACAATAACGACGATGATTATGACAAAATAACGACGATATTAACGACGATAATTATGAGGATAATAAGGACGATAACAATGAAGATAATGACGATAATAACGTCGACATTAACGACGATGATTATGACAAAATAACGAGTATATTAACGACGATAATAACGACGATAACAACGATGATAATAACGATATTAACGAGGATATTAACGACGATAATAACGACATAATAACGACGATATTAACGACGATAATAACGACGATAAAAAGAAGATAATGCCAATAATAACGACGATATTAACGACGATATTTATGAGGATAATAAGGACGATAACAACGATGATAATGACGAAATTAACGACGATATTAACGACGATAATAACGACGATATTAACGACGATAATTATGAGGATAATAAGGACGAGAACAACGACGATAATGACGATAATAACGACGACATTAACGACGATGATTATGACAAAATAACGAGGATATTAAAGACGATAATAACGACGATAACAACGATTATAATGACGATATTAACGAGGATATTAACGACGATAATAACGACATAATAACGACGATATTAACGACGATAATAACGACGATAAAAAGAAGATAATGACAATAATAACGACGATATTAACGATGAAAATTATGACGATAACAACGAAGATAATGACGATATAAACGACGATGATTATGACAAAATAACGACGATATTAACGACGATAATTATGAGGATAATAAGGACGATAACAACGATGATAATGACGATAATAACGACGACATTAACGACGATGATTATGACAAAATAACGACGATATTAACGACGCTAATTATGAGGATAATAAGGACAATAACAACGATGGTAATGACGAAATTAACGACGATATTAACGACGATAATAACGACGATAATAACGACGATATTAACGACGATGATTACCACAAAATAACGTCGATATTAACGTCGATAATTATGAGGATAATAAGGACGAGAACAACGACGATAATGACGATAATAACGACGACATTAACGACGATGATTATGACAAAATAACGACGATATTAACGACGATAATAACGACGATAACAACGATGATAATGACGATATTAACGACGATATTAACGACGATAATTATGACGATAACAACGAAGATAATGACGATATAAACGACGATGATTATGACAAAATAACGACGATATTAACGACGATAATTATGAGGATAATAAGGACGATAACAACGATGAAAATGACGATAATAACGACGACATTAACGACGATGATTATGACAAAATAACGACGATATTAACGACGATAATAATGAGGATAATAAGGACAATAACAACGATGATAATGACGATATTAACGACGATATTAACGACGATGATTATGACAAAATAACGACGATATTAACGACGATAATTATGTGGATAATAAGGACGATAACAACGATGGTAATGACGATAATAACGACAACATTAACGACGATGATTATCACAAAATAACGACGATATTGACGACGATAATTATGAGGATAATAAGGACGATAACAACGATGATAATGACGATATTAACGACGATATTAACGACGATAATAACGACGATAATAACTACGATATTAACGACGATAATAACGACGATAAAAAGAAGATAATGACAATAATAACGACGGTATTAACGATGATAATTAGGACGATAACAACGATGATAATGACGATATAAACGACGATGATTATGACAAAATAACGACGATATTAACGACGATAATTATGAGGATAATAAAGACGATAACAACGATGATAATGACGATAATAACGGCGACATTAACGACGATGATTATGATAAAATAATGACGATATTAACGACGATAATTATGAGGATAATAAGGACGATAACAACGATGGAAATGACGATAATAACGACGACATTAACGACAACGATTATCACAAAATAACGACGATATTAACGACGATAATAACGACGATATTAACGACGATGATTTTCACAAAATAACGACGATATTAAGGACGTTAATTATGAGGATTATAAGGACGATAACAACGAAGATAATGACGATAATAACGACGACATTAACGACGATGATTATGACAAAATAACGAGGATATTAACGACGATAATAACGACGATAACAACGATGATAATGACGATATTAACGAGGATATTAACGACGATAATAACGACATAATAACGACGATATTAACGACGATAATAACGACGATAAAAAGAAGATAATGCCAATAATAACGACGATATTAACGATGAAAATTATGACGATAACAACGAAGATAATGACGATAATAACGACGACATTAACGACGATGATTATGACAAAATAACGACGATATTAACGACGATAATTATGAGCATAATAAGGACGATAACAACGATGATAATGACGATAATAACGACGACAATAACGACGATGATTATGACAAAATAACGACGATATTAACGACGATAATTATGAGGATAATAAGGACGATAACAATGAAGATAATGACGATAATAACGTCGACATTAACGACGATGATTATGACAAAATAACGAGTATATTAACGACGATAATAACGACGATAACAACGATGATAATGACGATATTAACGAGGATATTAACGACGATAATAACGACATAATAACGACGATATTAACGACGATAATAACGACGATAAAAAGAAGATAATGACAATAATAACGACGATATTAACGACGATATTTATGAGGATAATAAGGACGATAACAACGATGATAATGACGAAATTAACGACGATATTAACGACGATAATAACGACGATATTAACGACGATAATTATGAGGATAATAAGGACGATAACAACGACGATAATGACGATAATAACGACGACATTAACGACGATGATTATGACAAAATAACGAGGATATTAACGACGATAATAACGACGATAACAACGATTATAATGACGATAATAACGAGGATATTAACGACGATAATAACGACATAATAACGACGATATTAACGACGATAATAACGACGATAAAAAGAAGATAATGACAATAATAACGACGATATTAACGATGATAATTATGACGATAACAACGAAGATAATGACGATATAAACGACGATGATTATGACAAAATAACGACGATATTAACGACGATAATTATGAGGATAATAAGGACGATAACAACGATGATAATGACGATAATAACGACGACATTAACGACGATGATTATGACAAAATAACGACGATATTAACGACGCTAATTATGAGGATAATAAGGACAATAACAACGATGATAATGACGATATTAACGACGATATTAACGATGATGATTATGACAAAATAACGACGATATTAACGACGATAATTATGTGGATAATAAGGACGATAACAACGATGGTAATGACGATAATAACGACAACATTAACGACGATGATTATCACAAAATAACGACGATATTGACGACGATAATTATGAGGATAATAAGGACGATAACAACGATGATAATGACGATATTAACGACGATATTAACGACGATAATAACGACGATAATAACTACGATATTAACGACAATAATAACGACGATAAAAAGAAGATAATGACAATAATAACGACGGTATTAACGATGATAATTATGACGATAACAACGAAGATAATGACGATATAAACGACGATGATTATGACAAAATAACGACGATATTAACGACGATAATTATGAGGATAATAAAGACGATAACAACGATGATAATGACGATAATAACGGCGACATTAACGACGATGATTATGATAAAATAACGACGATATTAACGACGATAATTATGAGGATAATAAGGACGATAACAACGATGGTAATGACGATAATAACGACGACATTAACGACAACGATTATCACAAAATAACGACGATATTAACGACGATAATAACGACGATATTAACGACGATGATTTTCACAAAATAACGACGATATTAAGGACGTTAATTATGAGGATTATAAGGACGATAACAACGAAGATAATGACGATAATAACGACGACATTAACGACGATGATTATGACAAAATAACAACGAAGATAATGACGATAATAACGACGACATTAACGACGATGATTATGACAAAATAACGAGGATATTAACGACGATAATAACGACGATAACAACGATGATAATGACGATATTAATGACGATATTAACGACGATATTAACGACGATAATAACGACATAATAACGACGATATTAACGACAATAATAACGACGATATTAACGACAATAATAACGACGGTAAAAAGATGATAATGACAATAATAACGACGATATTAACGATGATAATTATGACGATAACAACGAAGATAATGACGATAATAACGACGACATTAACGACGATGATTATGACAAAATAACGACGATATTAACGACGATAATTATGAGGATAATAAGGACGATAACAACAATGGTAATGACGAAAATAACGACGACATTAACGACGATGATTATGACAAAATAACGACGATATTAACGACGATAATTATGATGATAATAAGGACGATAACAACGATGATAATGACGATAATAACGACGACATTAACGACGATGATTATGACAAAATAACGACGATATTAACGACGCTAATTATGAGGATAATAAGGACGATAACAACGATGATAATGAGGATAATAACGACGACATTAGCGACGATGATTATGACAAAATAACGACGATATTAACGATGATAATTATGAGAATAATAAGGACGATAACAACAATGGTAATGACGATAATAACGACGACATTAACGACGATGATTATGACAAAATAACGACGATATTAACGACGATAATTATGAGGATAATAAGGACGATAACAACGATGGTAATGACGAAATTAACGACGATATTAACGACGATAATAACGACGATAATAACGACGATATTAACGACGATGATTACCACAAAATAACGACGATATTAACGACGATAATTATGAGGATAATAAGGACGAGAACAACGACGATAATGACGATAATAACGACGACATTAACGACGATGATTATGACAAAATAACGAGGATATTAACGACGATAATAACGACGATAACAACGATGATAATGACGATATTAACGAGGATATTAACGACGATAATAACGACATAATAACGACGATATTAACGACGATAATAACGACGATAAAAAGAAGATAATGACAATAATAACGACGATATTAACGATGAAAATTATGACGATAACAACGAAGATAATGACGATATAAACGACGATGATTATGACAAAATAACGACGATATTAACGACGATAATTATGAGGATAATAAGGACGATAACAACGATGATAATGACGATAATAACGACGACATTAACGACGATGATTATGACAAAATAACGACGATATTAACGACGCTAATTATGAGGATAATAAGGACAATATCAACGATGATAATGACGATATTAACGACGATATTAACGACGATAATAACGACGATAATAACGACGATAAAAAGAAGATAATGACAATAATAACGACGGTATTAACGATGATAATTATGACGATAACAACGACGATAATGACGATAATAACGACGAAATTAACGACGATGATTATGACAAAATAACGACGATATTAACGACGATAATAACGACGATAACAACGATGATAATGACGATATTAACGAGGATATTAACGACGATAATAACGACATAATAACGACGATATTAACGACGATAATAACGACGATAAAAAGAAGATAATAACAATAATAACGACGATATTAACGATGAAAATTATGACGATAACAACGAAGATAATGACGATATAAACGACGATGATTATCACAAAATAACGACGATATTAACGACGATAATTATGAGGATAATAAGGACGATAACAACGATGATAATGACGATATTAACGACGATATTAACGACGATAATAACGACGATAATAACTACGATATTAACGACGATAATAACGACGATAAAAAGAAGATAATGACAATAATAACGACGGTATTAACGATGATAATTATGACGATAACAACGAAGATAATGACGATATAAACGACGATGATTATGACAAAATAACGACGATATTAACGACGATAATTATGAGGATAATAAAGACGATAACAACGATTATAATGACGATAATAACGGCGACATTAACGACGATGATTATGATAAAATAACGACGATATTAACGACGATAATTATGAGGATAATAAGGACGGTAACAACGATGGAAATGACGATAATAACGACGATATTAACGACGATAATAACGACGATAATAACGACGATAAAAAGAAGATAATGACAATAATAACGACGATATTAACAATGATAATTATGACGATAACAACGAAGATAATGACGATAATAACGACGACATTAACGACGATGATTATGACAAAATAACGACGATATTAACGACGATAATTATGAGGATAATAAGGACGATAACAACGATGATAATGACGATATTAACGACGATATTAACGACGATAATACTGACGATAATAACGACGATATTAACGACGATAATAACGACGATAAAAAGAAGATAATGACAATAATAACGACGGTATTAACGATGATAATTATGACGATAACAACGAAGATAATGACGATAATAACGACGACATTAACGACGATGATTATGACAAAATAACGACGATATTAACGACGATAATTATAAGGATAATAAGGACGATAACAACGATGATAATGAAGATAATAACGACGACATTAGCGACGATGATTATGACAAAATAACGACGATATTAACGACGATAATTATGAGGATAATAAGGACGATAACAACAATGGTAATGACGATAATAACGACGACATTAACGACGATGATTATGACAAAATAACGACGATATTAACGACGATAATTATGTGGATAATAAGGACGATAACAACGATGGTAATGACGATAATAACGACAACATTAACGACGATGATTATCACAAAATAACGACGATATTGACGACGATAATTATGAGGATAATAAGGACGATAACAACGATGATAATGACGATATTAACGACGATATTAACGACGATAATAACGACGATAATAACTACGATATTAACGACGATAATAACGACGATAAAAAGAAGATAATGACAATAATAACGACGGTATTAACGATGATAATTATGACGATAACAACGAAGATAATGACGATATAAACGACGATGATTATGACAAAATAACGACGATATTAACGACGATAATTATGAGGATAATAAAGACGATAACAACGATGATAATGACGATAATAACGGCGACATTAACGACGATGATTATGATAAAATAACGACGATATTAACGACGATAATTATGAGGATAATAAGGACGATAACAACGATGGTAATGACGATAATAACGACGACATTAACGACAACGATTATCACAAAATAACGACGATATTAACGACGATAATAACGACGATATTAACGACGATGATTTTCACAAAATAACGACGATATTAAGACGTTAATTATGAGGATTATAAGGACGATAACAACGAAGATAATGACGATAATAACGACGACATTAACGACGATGATTATGACAAAATAACAACGAAGATAATGACGATAATAACGACGACATTAACGACGATGATTATGACAAAATAACGAGGATATTAACGACGATAATAACGACGATAACAACGATGATAATGACGATATTAACGAGGATATTAACGACGATAATAACGACATAATAACGACGATATTAACGACGATAATAACGACGATAAAAAGAAGATAATGACAATAATAACGACGATATTAACGATGAAAATTATGACGATAACAACGAAGATAATGACGATAATAACGACGACATTAACGACGATGATTATGACAAAATAACGACGATATTAACGACGATAATTATGAGCATAATAAGGACGATAACAACGATGATAATGACGATAATAACGACGACAATAACGACGATGATTATGACAAAATAACGACGATATTAACGATGATAATTATGAGGATAATAAGGACGATAACAACGAAGATAATGACGATAATAACGACGACATTAACGACGATGATTATGACAAAATAACGAGTATATTAACGACGATAATAACGACGATAACAACGAGGATAATGACGATATTAACGACGTTATTAACGACGATAATAACGACGATAATAACGACGATATCAACGACGATAATAACGACGATAAAAAGAAGATAATGACAATAATAACGACGGTATTAACGATGATAATTATGACGATAACAACGAAGATAATGACGATAATAACGACGACATTAACGACGAAGATTATCACAAAATAACGACGATATTAACGACGATATTTATGAGGATAATAAGGACGATAAAAACGATGGTAATGACGATAATAACGACAACATTAACGACGATGATTATCACAAAATAACGACGATATTAACGACGATAATTATTAGGATAATAAGGACGATAACAACGATGATAATGACGATAATAACGACAACATTAACGACGATGATTATCACAAAATAACGACGATATTAACGACGATAATTATTAGGATAATAAGGACGATAACAACGATGATAATGACGATATTAATGACGATATTAACGACGATATTAACGACGATAATAACGACATAATAACGACGATATTAACGACAATAATAACGACGATATTAACGACAATAATAACGACGGTAAAAAGATGATAATGACAATAATAACGACGATATTAACGATGATAATTATGACGATAACAACGAAGATAATGACGATAATAACGACGACATTAACGACGATGATTATGACAAAATAACGACGATATTAACGACGATAATTATGAGGATAATAAGGACGATAACAACAATGGTAATGACGAAAATAACGACGACATTAACGACGATGATTATGACAAAATAACGACGATATTAACGACGATAATTATGATGATAATAAGGACGATAACAACGATGATAATGACGATAATAACGACGACATTAACGACGATGATTATGACAAAATAACGACGATATTAACGACGCTAATTATGAGGATAATAAGGACGATAACAACGATGATAATGAGGATAATAACGACGACATTAGCGACGATGATTATGACAAAATAACGACGATATTAACGATGATAATTATGAGAATAATAAGGACGATAACAACAATGGTAATGACGATAATAACGACGACATTAACGACGATGATTATGACAAAATAACGACGATAATTATGAGGATAATAAGGACGATAACAACGATGGTAATGACGAAATTAACGACGATATTAACGACGATAATAACGACGATAATAACGACGATATTAACGACGATGATTACCACAAAATAACGACGATATTAACGACGATAATTATGAGGATAATAAGGACGAGAACAACGACGATAATGACGATAATAACGACGACATTAACGACGATGATTATGACAAAATAACGAGGATATTAACGACGATAATAACGACGATAACAACGATGATAATGACGATATTAACGAGGATATTAACGACGATAATAACGACATAATAACGACGATATTAACGACGATAATAACGACGATAAAAAGAAGATAATGACAATAATAACGACGATATTAACGATGAAAATTATGACGATAACAACGAAGATAATGACGATATAAACGACGATGATTATGACAAAATAACGACGATATTAACGACGATAATTATGAGGATAATAAGGACGATAACAACGATGATAATGACGATAATAACGACGACATTAACGACGATGATTATGACAAAATAACGACGATATTAACGACGCTAATTATGAGGATAATAAGGACAATATCAACGATGATAATGACGATATTAACGACTATATTAACGACGATAATAACGACGATAATAACGACGATAAAAAGAAGATAATGACAATAATAACGACGGTATTAACGATGATAATTATGACGATAACAACGACGATAATGACGATAATAACGACGAAATTAACGACGATGATTATGACAAAATAACGAGGATATTAACGACGATAATAACGACGATAACAACGATGATAATGACGATATTAACGAGGATATTAACGACGATAATAACGACATAATAACGACGATATTAACGACGATAATAACGACGATAAAAAGAAGATAATAACAATAATAACGACGATATTAACGATGAAAATTATGACGATAACAACGAAGATAATGACGATATAAACGACGATGATTATCACAAAATAACGACGATATTAACGACTATAATTATGAGGATAATAAGGACGATAACAACGATGATAATGACGATATTAACGACGATATTAACGACGATAATAACGACGATAATAACTACGATATTAACGACGATAATAACGACGATAAAAAGAAGATAATGACAATAATAACGACGGTATTAACGATGATAATTATGACGATAACAACGAAGATAATGACGATATAAACGACGATGATTATGACAAAATAACGACGATATTAACGACGATAATTATGAGGATAATAAAGACGATAACAACGATTATAATGACGATAATAACGGCGACATTAACGACGATGATTATGATAAAATAACGACGATATTAACGACGATAATTATGAGGATAATAAGGACGGTAACAACGATGGAAATGACGATAATAACGACGATATTAACGACGATAATAACGACGATAATAACGACGATAAAAAGAAGATAATGACAATAATAACGACGATATTAACAATGATAATTATGACGATAACAACGAAGATAATGACGATAATAACGACGACATTAACGACGATGATTATGACAAAATAACGACGATATTAACGACGATAATTATGAGGATAATAAGGACGATAACAACGATGATAATGAAGATAATAACGACGACATTAGCGACGATGATTATGACAAAATAACGACGATATTAACGACGATAATTATGAGGATAATAAGGACGGTAACAACGATGGAAATGACGATAATAACGACGATATTAACGACGATAATAACGACGATAATAACGACGATAAAAAGAAGATAATGACAATAATAACGACGATATTAACAATGATAATTATGACGATAACAACGAAGATAATGACGATAATAACGACGACATTAACGACGATGATTATGACAAAATAACGACGATATTAACGACGATAATTATGAGGATAATAAGGACGATAACAACGATGATAATGACGATAATAACGACGACATTAACGACGATGATTATGACAAAATAACGACGATATTAACGACGATAATTATGAGGATAATAAGGACGATAACAACGATGATAATGACGATATAAACGACGATGATTATGACAAAATAACGACGATATTAACGACGATAATTATGAGGATAATAAGGACGATAACAACGATGATAATGACGATAATAACGACGACATTAACGACGATGATTATCACAAAATAACGACGATATTAACGACGATAATTATGAGGATAATAAGGACGATAACAACGATGATAAGGACGATATTAACGACGATATTAACGACGATAATAACGACGATAATAACGACGATATTAACGACGATGATTATCACAAAATAACGACGATATTAACGACGATAATTATGTGGATAATAAGGACGATAACAACGAAGATAATGACGATAATAACGACGACATTAACGACGATGATTATGACAAAAAAACGACGATATTTACGACGATAATGTCAATGATAAATATGACGATAATAACGACGATAATAACGACGATAACAACGAAAATAAAGACGATTATATCGACGATATTAACGACGATAATTATGAGGATAATAAGGACGATAAGAACGATGATAATGACGATATTAACAAAGATAATTATGAGGATAATAAAGACGATAAGAACGATGATAATGACGATATTAGCGACGATATTAACGATGATAATTATGACGATAACAACGATAATAACGACGATAATAACGACGACATTAACGACGATGATTATCACAAAATAACGACGATATTAACGACGATAATTATGAGGATAATAAGGACGATAACAACGATGATAATGACGATATAAACGACGATGATTATGACAAAATAACGACGATATTAACGACGATAATTATGAGGATAATAAGGACGATAACAACGATGATAATGACGATAATAACGACGACATTAACGACGATGATTATCACAAAATAACGACGATATTAACGACGATAATTATGAGGATAATAAGGACGATAACAACGATGATAAGGACGATATTAACGACGATATTAACGACGATAATAACGACGATATTAACGACGATGATTATCACAAAATAACGAGTATATTAACGACGATAATAACGACGATAACAATGATAATAATGACGATATTAACGACGATATTAACGACGATAATAACGACGATATCAACGACGATAATAACGGCGATAAAAAGAAGATAATGACAATAATAACGACGGTATTAACGATGATAATTATGACGATAACAACGAAGATAATGACGATAATAACGACGACATTAACGACGATGATTATCACAAAATAACGACGATATTAACGACGATAATTATGAGGATAATAAGAACGATGACAACGTTGACAATGACGAAATTAACGACGATATTAACGACGATAATAACGACGATAATAACGACGATATTAACGACGATGAATATCACAAAATAACGACGATATTAACGACGATAATTATGAGGATAATAAGGACGATAACAACAGAGATAATGACGATAATAACGACGACATTAACGACGATGATTATGACAAAATAACGACGATATTAACGACGATAATTATGAGGATAATAAGGACGATAACAACGATGATAATGACGAAATTAACGACGATATTAACGACGATAATAACGACGATATTAACGACGTTAATTATGAGGATTATAAGGACGATAACAACGAAGATAGTGACGATAATAACGACGACATTAACGACGATGATTATGACAAAATAACGAGGATATTAACGACGATAATTATGAGGATAATAAGGACGATAACAACAATGGTAATGACGATAATAACGACGACATTAACGACGATGATTATGACAATAAACGACGATATTAACGACGATAATTATGAGGATAATAAGGACGATAACAACGATGGTAATGACGATAATAACGACAACATTAACGACGATGATTATCACAAAATAACGACGATATTAACGACGATAATTATGAGGATAATAAGGACGATAACAACGATGATAATGACGATATTAACGACGATATTAACGACGATAATAACGACGATAATATCGACGATATTAACGATGATAATTATGACGATAACAACGAAGATAATGACGATAATAACGACGACATTAACGACGATGATTATGACAAAATAACGACGATATTAACGACGATAATTATGAGGATAATAAGGACGATAACAACAATGGTAATGACGAAAATAACGACGACATTAACGACGATGATTATGACAAAATAACGACGATATTAACGACGATAATTATGTGGATAATAAGGACGATAACAACGATGGTAATGACGATAATAACGACAACATTAACGACGATGATTATCACAAAATAACGGCGACATTAACGACGATGATTATGATAAAATAACGACGATATTAACGACGATAATTATGAGGATAATAAGGACGATAACAACGATGGTAATGACGATAATAACGACGACATTAACGACAATGATTATCACAAAATAACGACGATATTAACGACGATAATAACGACGATATTAACGACGATGATTTTCACAAAATAACGACGATATTAAGGACGTTAATTATGAGGATTATAAGAACGATAACAATGAAGATAATGACGATAATAACGACGACATTAACGACGATGATTATGACAAAATAACGACGATATTAACGACGATAATTATGAGGATAATAAGGACGATAACAACAATGGTAATGACGAAAATAACGACGACATTAACGACGATGATTATGACAAAATAACGACGATATTAACGACGATAATTATGATGATAATAAGGACGATAACAACGATGATAATGACGATAATAACGACGACATTAACGACGATGATTATGACAAAATAACGACGATATTAACGACGCTAATTATGAGGATAATAAGGACGATAACAACGATGATAATGAGGATAATAACGACGACATTAGCGACGATGATTATGACAAAATAACGACGATATTAACGATGATAATTATGAGGATAATAAGGACGATAACAACAATGGTAATGACGATAATAACGACGACATTAACGACGATGATTATGACAAAATAACGACGATATTAACGACGATAATTATGAGGATAATAAGGACGATAACAACGATGGTAATGACGAAATTAACGACGATATTAACGACGATAATAACGACGATAATAACGACGATATTAACGACGATGATTACCACAAAATAACGACGATATTAACGTCGATAATTATGAGGATAATAAGGACGAGAACAACGACGATAATGACGATAATAACGACGACATTAACGACGATGATTATGACAAAATAACGACGATATTAACGACGATAATAACGACGATAACAACGATGATAATGACGATATTAACGACGATATTAACGATGAAAATTATGACGATAACAACGAAGATAATGACGATATAAACGACGATGATTATGACAAAATAACGACGATATTAACGACGATAATTATGAGGATAATAAGGACGATAACAACGATGAAAATGACGATAATAACGACGACATTAACGACGATGATTATGACAAAATAACGACGATATTAACGACGATAATAATGAGGATAATAAGGACAATAACAACGATGATAATGACGATATTAACGACGATATTAACGACGATGATTATGACAAAATAACGACGATATTAACGACGATAATTATGAGGATAATAAGGACGATAACAACGATGGTAATGACGATAATAACGACAACATTAACGACGATGATTATCACAAAATAACGACGATATTGACGACGATAATTATGAGGATAATAAGGACGATAACAACGATGATAATGACGATATTAACGACGATATTAACGACGATAATAACGACGATAATAACGACGATATTAACGACGATAATAACGACGATAAAAAGAAGATAATGACAATAATAACGACGGTATTAACGATGATAATTATGACGATAACAACGAAGATAATGACGATATAAACGACGATGATTATGACAAAATAACGACGATATTAACGACGATAATTATGAGGATAATAAAGACGATAACAACGATGATAATGACGATAATAACGGCGACATTAACGACGATGATTATGATAAAATAACGACGATATTAACGACGATAATTATGAGGATAATAAGGACGATAACAACGATGGAAATGACGATAATAACGACGACATTAACGACAACGATTATCACAAAATAACGACGATATTAACGACGATAATAACGACGATATTAACGACGATGATTTTCACAAAATAACGACGATATTAAGGACGTTAATTATGAGGATTATAAGGACGATAACAACGAAGATAATGACGATAATAACGACGACATTAACGACGATGATTATGACAAAATAACGAGGATATTAACGACGATAATAACGACGATAACAACGATGATAATGACGATATTAACGAGGATATTAACGACGATAATAACGACATAATAACGACGATATTAACGACGATAATAACGACGATAAAAAGAAGATAATGCCAATAATAACGACGATATTAACGATGAAAATTATGACGATAACAACGAAGATAATGACGATAATAACGACGACATTAACGACGATGATTATGACAAAATAACGACGATATTAACGACGATAATTATGAGCATAATAAGGACGATAACAACGATGATAATGACGATAATAACGACGACAATAACGACGATGATTATGACAAAATAACGACGATATTAACGACGATAATTATGAGGATAATAAGGACGATAACAATGAAGATAATGACGATAATAACGTCGACATTAACGACGATGATTATGACAAAATAACGAGTATATTAACGACGATAATAACGACGATAACAACGAGGATAATGACGATATTAACGACGATATTAACGACGATAATAACGACGATAATAACGACGATATCAACGACGATAATAACGACGATAAAAAGAAGATAATGACAATAATAACGACGGTATTAACGATGATAATTATGACGATAACAACGAAGATAATGACGATAATAACGACGACATTAACGACGAAGATTATCACAAAATAACGACGATATTAACGACGATATTTATGAGGATAATAAGGACGATAACAACGATGATAATGACGAAATTAACGACGATATTAACGACGATAATAACGACGATATTAACGACGATAATTATGAGGATAATAAGGACGAGAACAACGACGATAATGACGATAATAACGACGACATTAACGACGATGATTATGACAAAATAACGAGGATATTAACGACGATAATAACGACGATAACAACGATGATAATGACGATATTAACGAGGATATTAACGACGATAATAACGACATAATAACGACGATATTAACGACGATAATAACGACGATAAAAAGAAGATAATGACAATAATAACGACGATATTAACGATGAAAATTATGACGATAACAACGAAGATAATGACGATATAAACGACGATGATTATGACAAAATAACGACGATATTAACGACGATAATTATGAGGATAATAAGGACGATAACAACGATGATAATGACGATAATAACGACGACATTAACGACGATGATTATGACAAAATAACGACGATATTAACGACGCTAATTATGAGGATAATAAGGACAATAACAACGATGATAATGACGATATTAACGACGATATTAACGATGATGATTATGACAAAATAACGACGATATTAACGACGATAATTATGTGGATAATAAGGACGATAACAACGATGGTAATGACGATAATAACGACAACATTAACGACGATGATTATCACAAAATAACGACGATATTGACGACGATAATTATGAGGATAATAAGGACGATAACAACGATGATAATGACGATATTAACGACGATATTAACGACGATAATAACGACGATAATAACTACGATATTAACGACGATAATAACGACGATAAAAAGAAGATAATGACAATAATAACGACGGTATTAACGATGATAATTATGACGATAACAACGAAGATAATGACGATATAAACGACGATGATTATGACAAAATAACGACGATATTAACGACGATAATTATGAGGATAATAAAGACGATAACAACGATGATAATGACGATAATAACGGCGACATTAACGACGATGATTATGATAAAATAACGACGATATTAACGACGATAATTATGAGGATAATAAGGACGATAACAACGATGGTAATGACGATAATAACGACGACATTAACGACAACGATTATCACAAAATAACGACGATATTAACGACGATAATAACGACGATATTAACGACGATGATTTTCACAAAATAACGACGATATTAAGGACGTTAATTATGAGGATTATAAGGACGATAACAACGAAGATAATGACGATAATAACGACGTCATTAACGACGATGATTATGACAAAATAACAACGAAGATAATGACGATAATAACGACGACATTAACGACGATGATTATGACAAAATAACGAGGATATTAACGACGATAATAACGACGATAACAACGATGATAATGACGATATTAACGAGGATATTAACGACGATAATAACGACATAATAACGACGATATTAACGACGATAATAACGACGATAAAAAGAAGATAATGACAATAATAACGACGATATTAACGATGAAAATTATGACGATAACAACGAAGATAATGACGATATAAACGACGATGATTATGACAAAATAACGACGATATTAACGACGATAATTATGAGGATAATAAGGACGATAACAACGATGATAATGACGATAATAACGACGACATTAACGACGATGATTATGACAAAATAACGACGATATTAACGACGCTAATTATGAGGATAATAAGGACAATATCAACGATGATAATGACGATATTAACGACGATATTAACGACGATAATAACGACGATAATAACGACGATAAAAAGAAGATAATGACAATAATAACGACGGTATTAACGATGATAATTATGACGATAACAACGACGATAATGACGATAATAACGACGAAATTAACGACGATGATTATGACAAAATAACGAGGATATTAACGACGATAATAACGACGATAACAACGATGATAATGACGATATTAACGAGGATATTAACGACGATAATAACGACATAATAACGACGATATTAACGACGATAATAACGACGATAAAAAGAAGATAATAAC
Organism: Dolichovespula media; assembly: GCA_911387685.1. Taxonomy (NCBI): domain Eukaryota; kingdom Metazoa; phylum Arthropoda; class Insecta; order Hymenoptera; family Vespidae; genus Dolichovespula; species Dolichovespula media. Next base: position 64,429 of record CAJVQJ010000025.1, on the reverse strand, counting down.
AATAATAACGACGATATTAACGATGAAAATTATGACGATAACAACGAAGATAATGACGATATAAACGACGATGATTATCACAAAATAACGACGATATTAACGACGATAATTATGAGGATAATAAGGACGATAACAACGATGATAATGACGATATTAACGACGATATTAACGACGATAATAACGACGATAATAACTACGATATTAACGACGATAATAACGACGATAAAAAGAAGATAATGACAATAATAACGACGGTATTAACGATGATAATTATGACGATAACAACGAAGATAATGACGATATAAACGACGATGATTATGACAAAATAACGACGATATTAACGACGATAATTATGAGGATAATAAAGACGATAACAACGATTATAATGACGATAATAACGGCGACATTAACGACGATGATTATGATAAAATAACGACGATATTAACGACGATAATTATGAGGATAATAAGGACGGTAACAACGATGGAAATGACGATAATAACGACGATATTAACGACGATAATAACGACGATAATAACGACGATAAAAAGAAGATAATGACAATAATAACGACGATATTAACAATGATAATTATGACGATAACAACGAAGATAATGACGATAATAACGACGACATTAACGACGATGATTATGACAAAATAACGACGATATTAACGACGATAATTATGAGGATAATAAGGACGATAACAACGATGATAATGACGATATTAACGACGATATTAACGACGATAATACTGACGATAATAACGACGATATTAACGACGATAATAACGACGATAAAAAGAAGATAATGACAATAATAACGACGGTATTAACGATGATAATTATGACGATAACAACGAAGATAATGACGATAATAACGACGACATTAACGACGATGATTATGACAAAATAACGACGATATTAACGACGATAATTATAAGGATAATAAGGACGATAACAATGATGATAATGAAGATAATAACGACGATATTAGCGACGATGATTATGACAAAATAACGACGATATTAACGACGATAATTATGAGGATAATAAGGACGATAACAACAATGGTAATGACGATAATAACGACGACATTAACGACGATGATTATGACAAAATAACGACGATATTAACGACGATAATTATGTGGATAATAAGGACGATAACAACGATGGTAATGACGATAATAACGACAACATTAACGACGATGATTATCACAAAATAACGACGATATTAACGACGATAATTATGAGGATAATAAGGACGATAACAACGATGGTAATGACGAAAATAACGACGACATTAACGACGATGATTATGACAAAATAACGACGATATTAACGACGATAATTATGATGATAATAAGGACGATAACAACGATGATAATGACGATAATAACGACGACATTAACGACGATGATTATGACAAAATAACGACGATATTAACGACGCTAATTATGAGGATAATAAGGACGATAACAACGATGATAATGAGGATAATAACGACGACATTAGCGACGATGATTATGACAAAATAACGACGATATTAACGATGATAATTATGAGGATAATAAGGACGATAACAACAATGGTAATGACGATAATAACGACGACATTAACGACGATGATTATGACAAAATAACGACGATATTAACGACGATAATTATGAGGATAATAAGGACGATAACAACGATGGTAATGACGAAATTAACGACGATATTAACGACGATAATAACGACGATAATAACGACGATATTAACGACGATGATTACCACAAAATAACGACGATATTAACGTCGATAATTATGAGGATAATAAGGACGAGAACAACGACGATAATGACGATAATAACGACGACATTAACGACGATGATTATGACAAAATAACGACGATATTAACGACGATAATAACGACGATAACAACGATGATAATGACGATATTAACGACGATATTAACGATGAAAATTATGACGATAACAACGAAGATAATGACGATATAAACGACGATGATTATGACAAAATAACGACGATATTAACGACGATAATTATGAGGATAATAAGGACGATAACAACGATGAAAATGACGATAATAACGACGACATTAACGACGATGATTATGACAAAATAACGACGATATTAACGACGCTAATAATGAGGATAATAAGGACAATAACAACGATGATAATGACGATATTAACGACGATATTAACGACGATGATTATGACAAAATAACGACGATATTAACGACGATAATTATGTGGATAATAAGGACGATAACAACGATGGTAATGACGATAATAACGACAACATTAACGACGATGATTATCACAAAATAACGACGATATTGACGACGATAATTATGAGGATAATAAGGACGATAACAACGATGATAATGACGATATTAACGACGATATTAACGACGATAATAACGACGATAATAACTACGATATTAACGACGATAATAACGACGATAAAAAGAAGATAATGACAATAATAACGACGGTATTAACGATGATAATTATGACGATAACAACGAAGATAATGACGATATAAACGACGATGATTATGACAAAATAACGACGATATTAACGACGATAATTATGAGGATAATAAAGACGATAACAACGATGATAATGACGATAATAACGGTGACATTAACGACGATGATTATGATAAAATAACGACGATATTAACGACGATAATTATGAGGATAATAAGGACGCTAACAACGATGGAAATGACGATAATAACGACGACATTAACGACAACGATTATCACAAAATAACGACGATATTAACGACGATAATAACGACGATATTAACGACGATGATTTTCACAAAATAACGACGATATTAAGGACGTTAATTATGAGGATTATAAGGACGATAACAACGAAGATAATGACGATAATAACGACGACATTAACGACGATGATTATGAGAAAATAACGAGGATATTAACGACGATAATAACGACGATAACAACGATGATAATGACGATATTAACGAGGATATTAACGACGATAATAACGACATAATAACGACGATATTAACGACGATAATAACGACGATAAAAAGAAGATAATGCCAATAATAACGACGATATTAACGATGAAAATTATGACGATAACAACGAAGATAATGACGATAATAACGACGACATTAACGACGATGATTATGACAAAATAACGACGATATTAACGACAATAATTATGAGCATAATAAGGACGATAACAACGATGATAATGACGATAATAACGACGACAATAACGACGATGATTATGACAAAATAACGACGATATTAACGACGATAATTATGAGGATAATAAGGACGATAACAACAGAGATAATGACGATAATAACGACGACATTAACGACGATGATTATGACAAAATAACGACGATATTAACGACGATAATTATGAGCATAATAAGGACGATAACAACGATGATAATGACGATAATAACGACGACATTAACGACGATGATTATGACAAAATAACGACGATATTAACGACGATAATTATGAGGATAATAAGGACGATAACAACGAAGATAATGACGATAATAACGACGACATTAACGACGATGATTATGACAAAATAACGAGTATATTAACGACGATAATAACGACGATAACAACGATGATAATGACGATATTAACGACGATATTAACGACGATAATAACGACGATAATAACGACGATATCAACGACGATAATAACGACGATAAAAAGAAGATAATGACAATAATAACGACGATATTAACGATGAAAATTATGACGATAACAACGAAGATAATGACGATAATAACGACGACATTAACGACGATGATTATGACAAAATAACGACGATATTAAGGACGTTAATTATGAGGATTATAAGGACGATAACAACGAAGATAATGACGATAATAACGACGACATTAACGACGATGATTATGACAAAATAACAACGAAGATAATGACGATAATAACGACGACATTAACGACGATGATTATGACAAAATAACGAGGATATTAACGACGATAATAACGACGATAACAACGATGATAATGACGATATTAACGAGGATATTAACGACGATAATAACGACATAATAACGACGATATTAACGACGATAATAACGACGATAAAAAGAAGATAATGACAATAATAACGACGATATTAACGATGAAAATTATGACGATAACAACGAAGATAATGACGATAATAACGACGACATTAACGACGATGATTATGACAAAATAACGACGATATTAACGACGATAATTATGAGCATAATAAGGACGATAACAACGATGATAATGACGATAATAACGACGACAATAACGACGATGATTATGACAAAATAACGACGATATTAACGATGATAATTATGAGGATAATAAGGACGATAACAACGAAGATAATGACGATAATAACGACGACATTAACGACGATGATTATGACAAAATAACGAGTATATTAACGACGATAATAACGACGATAACAACGAGGATAATGACGATATTAACGACGTTATTAACGACGATAATAACGACGATAATAACGACGATATCAACGACGATAATAACGACGATAAAAAGAAGATAATGACAATAATAACGACGGTATTAACGATGATAATTATGACGATAACAACGAAGATAATGACGATAATAACGACGACATTAACGACGAAGATTATCACAAAATAACGACGATATTAACGACGATATTTATGAGGATAATAAGGACGATAAAAACGATGGTAATGACGATAATAACGACAACATTAACGACGATGATTATCACAAAATAACGACGATATTAACGACGATAATTATTAGGATAATAAGGACGATAACAACGATGATAATGACGATAATAACGACAACATTAACGACGATGATTATCACAAAATAACGACGATATTAACGACGATAATTATTAGGATAATAAGGACGATAACAACGATGATAATGACGATATTAATGACGATATTAACGACGATATTAACGACGATAATAACGACATAATAACGACGATATTAACGACAATAATAACGACGATATTAACGACAATAATAACGACGATAAAAAGATGATAATGACAATAATAACGACGATATTAACGATGATAATTATGACGATAACAACGAAGATAATGACGATAATAACGACGACATTAACGACGATGATTATGACAAAATAACGACGATATTAACGACGATAATTATGAGGATAATAAGGACGATAACAACAATGGTAATGACGAAAATAACGACGACATTAACGACGATGATTATGACAAAATAACGACGATATTAACGACGATAATTATGATGATAATAAGGACGATAACAACGATGATAATGACGATAATAACGACGACATTAACGACGATGATTATGACAAAATAACGACGATATTAACGACGCTAATTATGAGGATAATAAGGACGATAACAACGATGATAATGAGGATAATAACGACGACATTAGCGACGATGATTATGACAAAATAACGACGATATTAACGATGATAATTATGAGAATAATAAGGACGATAACAACAATGGTAATGACGATAATAACGACGACATTAACGACGATGATTATGACAAAATAACGACGATATTAACGACGATATTAACGACGATAATTATGAGGATAATAAGGACGATAACAACGATGGTAATGACGAAATTAACGACGATATTAACGACGATAATAACGACGATAATAACGACGATATTAACGACGATGATTACCACAAAATAACGACGATATTAACGACGATAATTATGAGGATAATAAGGACGAGAACAACGACGATAATGACGATAATAACGACGACATTAACGACGATGATTATGACAAAATAACGAGGATATTAACGACGATAATAACGACGATAACAACGATGATAATGACGATATTAACGAGGATATTAACGACGATAATAACGACATAATAACGACGATATTAACGACGATAATAACGACGATAAAAAGAAGATAATGACAATAATAACGACGATATTAACGATGAAAATTATGACGATAACAACGAAGATAATGACGATATAAACGACGATGATTATGACAAAATAACGACGATATTAACGACGATAATTATGAGGATAATAAGGACGATAACAACGATGATAATGACGATAATAACGACGACATTAACGACGATGATTATGACAAAATAACGACGATATTAACGACGCTAATTATGAGGATAATAAGGACAATATCAACGATGATAATGACGATATTAACGACGATATTAACGACGATAATAACGACGATAATAACGACGATAAAAAGAAGATAATGACAATAATAACGACGGTATTAACGATGATAATTATGACGATAACAACGACGATAATGACGATAATAACGACGAAATTAACGACGATGATTATGACAAAATAACGAGGATATTAACGACGATAATAACGACGATAACAACGATGATAATGACGATATTAACGACGATATTAACGACGATAATAACGACATAATAACGACGATATTAACGACGATAATAACGACGATAAAAAGAAGATAATAACAATAATAACGACGATATTAACGATGAAAATTATGACGATAACAACGAAGATAATGACGATATAAACGACGATGATTATCACAAAATAACGACGATATTAACGACTATAATTATGAGGATAATAAGGACGATAACAACGATGATAATGACGATATTAACGACGATATTAACGACGATAATAACGACGATAATAACGACGATATTAACGACGATAATAACGACGATAAAAAGAAGATAATGACAATAATAACGACGGTATTAACGATGATAATTATGACGATAACAACGAAGATAATGACGATATAAACGACGATGATTATGACAAAATAACGACGATATTAACGACGATAATTATGAGGATAATAAAGACGATAACAACGATTATAATGACGATAATAACGGCGACATTAACGACGATGATTATGACAAAATAACGACGATATTAACGACGATAATTATGAGGATAATAAGGACGGTAACAACGATGGAAATGACGATAATAACGACGATATTAACGACGATAATAACGACGATAATAACGACGATAAAAAGAAGATAATGACAATAATAACGACGATATTAACAATGATAATTATGACGATAACAACGAAGATAATGACGATAATAACGACGACATTAACGACGATGATTATGACAAAATAACGACGATATTAACGACGATAATTATGAGGATAATAAGGACGATAACAACGATGATAATGACGATATTAACGACGATATTAACGACGATAATACTGACGATAATAACGACGATATTAACGACGATAATAACGACGATAAAAAGAAGATAATGACAATAATAACGACGGTATTAACGATGATAATTATGACGATAACAACGAAGATAATGACGATAATAACGACGACATTAACGACGATGATTATGACAAAATAACGACGATATTAACGACGATAATTATAAGGATAATAAGGACGATAACAACGATGATAATGAAGATAATAACGACGACATTAGCGACGATGATTATGACAAAATAACGACGATATTAACGACGATAATTATGAGGATAATAAGGACGATAACAACAATGGTAATGACGATAATAACGACGACATTAACGACGATGATTATGACAAAATAACGACGATATTAACGACGATAATTATGTGGATAATAAGGACGATAACAACGATGGTAATGACGATAATAACGACAACATTAACGACGATGATTATCACAAAATAACGACGATATTAACGACGATAATTATGAGGATAATAAGGACGATAACAACGATGATAATGACGATATTAACGACGATATTAACGACGATAATAACGACGATAATAACTACGATATTAACGACGATAATAACGACGATAAAAAGAAGATAATGACAATAATAACGACGGTATTAACGATGATAATTATGACGATAACAACGAAGATAATGACGATATAAACGACGATGATTATGACAAAATAACAACGATATTAACGACGATAATTATGAGGATAATAAGGACGATAACAACGATGATAATGACGATAATAACGACGACATTAACGACGATGTTTATGACAAAATAACGACGATATTAACGACGATAATTATGAGGATAATAAGGACGATAACAACAATGGTAATGACGATAATAACGACGACATTAACGACGATGATTATGACAAAATAACGACGATATTAACGACGATAATTATGTGGATAATAAGGACGATAACAACGATGGTAATGACGATAATAACGACAACATTAACGACGATGATTATCACAAAATAACGACGATATTAACGACGATAATTATGAGGATAATAAGGACGATAACAACGATGATAATGACGATATTAACGACGATATTAACGACGATAATAACGACGATAATAACTACGATATTAACGACGATAATAACGACGATAAAAAGAAGATAATGACAATAATAACGACGGTATTAACGATGATAATTATGACGATAACAACGAAGATAATGACGATATAAACGACGATGATTATGACAAAATAACAACGATATTAACGACGATAATTATGAGGATAATAAGGACGATAACAACGATGATAATGACGATAATAACGACGACATTAACGACGATGTTTATGACAAAATAACGACGATATTAACGACGATAATTATGAGGATAATAAGGACGATAACAACGATGGAAATGACGATAATAACGACGATATTAACGACGATAATAACGACGATAATAACGACGATAAAAAGAAGATAATGACAATAATAACGACGATATTAACAATGATAATTATGACGATAACAACGAAGATAATGACGATAATAACGACGACATTAACGACGATGATTATGACAAAATAACGACGATATTAACGACGATAATTATGAGGATAATAAGGACGATAACAACGATGATAATGACGATATTAACGACGATATTAACGACGATAATACTGACGATAATAACGACGATATTAACGACGATAATAACGACGATAAAAAGAAGATAATGACAATAATAACGACGGTATTAACGATGATAATTATGACGATAACAACGAAGATAATGACGATATAAACGACGATGATTATGACAAAATAACGACGATATTAACGACGATAATTATGAGGATAATAAAGACGATAACAACGATTATAATGACGATAATAACGGCGACATTAACGACGATGATTATGATAAAATAACGACGATATTAACGACGATAATTATGAGGATAATAAGGACGGTAACAACGATGGAAATGACGATAATAACGACGATATTAACGACGATAATAACGACGATAATAACGACGATAAAAAGAAGATAATGACAATAATAACGACGATATTAACAATGATAATTATGACGATAACAACGAAGATAATGACGATAATAACGACGACATTAACGACGATGATTATGACAAAATAACGACGATATTAACGACGATAATTATGAGGATAATAAGGACGATAACAACGATGATAATGACGATATTAACGACGATATTAACGACGATAATACTGACGATAATAACGACGATATTAACGACGATAATAACGACGATAAAAAGAAGATAATGACAATAATAACGACGGTATTAACGATGATAATTATGACGATAACAACGAAGATAATGACGATAATAACGACGACATTAACGACGATGATTATGACAAAATAACGACGATATTAACGACGATAATTATAAGGATAATAAGGACGATAACAACGATGATAATGAAGATAATAACGACGACATTAGCGACGATGATTATGACAAAATAACGACGATATTAACGACGATAATTATGAGGATAATAAGGACGATAACAACAATGGTAATGACGATAATAACGACGACATTAACGACGATGATTATGACAAAATAACGACGATATTAACGACGATAATTATGTGGATAATAACGACGATAACAACGATGGTAATGACGATAATAACGACAACATTAACGACGATGATTATCACAAAATAACGACGATATTAACGACGATAATTATGAGGATAATAAGGACGATAACAACGATGATAATGACGATATTAACGACGATATTAACGACGATAATAACGACGATAATAACTACGATATTAACGACGATAATAACGACGATAAAAAGAAGATAATGACAATAATAACGACGGTATTAACGATGATAATTATGACGATAACAACGAAGATAATGACGATATAAACGACGATGATTATGACAAAATAACAACGATATTAACGACGATAATTATGAGGATAATAAGGACGATAACAACGATGATAATGACGATAATAACGACGACATTAACGACGATGTTTATGACAAAATAACGACGATATTAACGACGATAATTATGAGGATAATAAGGACGATAACAACAATGGTAATGACGATAATAACGACGACATTAACGACGATGATTATGACAAAATAACGACGATATTAACGACGATAATTATGTGGATAATAAGGACGATAACAACGATGGTAATGACGATAATAACGACAACATTAACGACGATGATTATCACAAAATAACGACGATATTAACGACGATAATTATGAGGATAATAAGGACGATAACAACGATGATAATGACGATATTAACGACGATATTAACGACGATAATAACGACGATAATAACTACGATATTAACGACGATAATAACGACGATAAAAAGAAGATAATGACAATAATAACGACGGTATTAACGATGATAATTATGACGATAACAACGAAGATAATGACGATATAAACGACGATGATTATGACAAAATAACAACGATATTAACGACGATAATTATGAGGATAATAAGGACGATAACAACGATGATAATGACGATAATAACGACGACATTAACGACGATGTTTATGACAAAATAACGACGATATTAACGACGATAATTATGAGGATAATAAGGACGATAACAACGATGATAATGACGATATTAGGCGCCGATATTAACGACGAAAATAACGACGATAATAACGACGATATCAACGACGATAATAACGACGATAAAAAGAAGATAATGACAATAATAACGACGATATTAACAATGATAATTATGACGATAACAACGAAGATAATGACGATAATAACGACGACATTAACGACGAAGATTATCACAAAATAACGACGATATTAACGACGATATTTATGAGGATAATAAGGACGATAACAACGATGATAATGACGAAATTAACGACGATATTAACGACGATAATAACGACGATATATTTGACGATAAAAATGAGGATAATAAGGACGAGAACAACGACGATAATGACGATAATAACGACGACATTAACGACGATGATTATGACAAAATAACGAGGATATTAATGACGATAATAACGACGATAACAACGATGATAATGACGATATTAACGAGGATATTAACGACGATAATAACGACATAATAACGACGATATTAACGACGATAATAACGACGATAAAAAGAAGATAATGACAATAATAACGACGATATTAACGATGAAAATTATGACGATAACAACGAAGATAATGACGATATAAACGACGATGATTATGACAAAATAACGACGATATTAACGACGATAATTATGAGGATAATAAGGACGATAACAACGATGATAATGACGATAATAACGACGACATTAACGACGATGATTATGACAAAATAACGACGATATTAACGACGCTAATAATGAGGATAATAAGGACAATAACAACGATGATAATGACGATATTAACGACGATATTAACGACGATGATTATGACAAAATAACGACGATATTAACGACGATAATTATGTGGATAATAAGGACGATAACAACGATGGTAATGACGATAATAACGACAACATTAACGACGATGATTATCACAAAATAACGACGATATTGACGACGATAATTATGAGGATAATAAGGACGATAACAACGATGATAATGACGATATTAACGACGATATTAACGACGATAATAACGACGATAATAACTACGATATTAACGACGATAATAACGACGATAAAAAGAAGATAATGACAATAATAACGACGGTATTAACGATGATAATTATGACGATAACAACGAAGATAATGACGATATAAACGACGATGATTATGACAAAATAACGACGATATTAACGACGATAATTATGAGGATAATAAAGACGATAACAACGATGATAATGACGATAATAACGGCGACATTAACGACGATGATTATGATAAAATAACGACGATATTAACGACGATAATTATGAGGATAATAAGGACGATAACAACGATGGAAATGACGATAATAACGACGACATTAACGACAACGATTATCACAAAATAACGACGATATTAACGACGATAATAACGACGATATTAACGACGATGATTTTCACAAAATAACGACGATATTAAGGACGTTAATTATGAGGATTATAAGGACGATAACAACGAAGATAATGACGATAATAACGACGACATTAACGACGATGATTATGACAAAATAACGAGGATATTAACGACGATAATAACGACGATAACAACGATGATAATGACGATATTAACGAGGATATTAACGACGATAATAACGACATAATAACGACGATATTAACAACGATAATAACGACGATAAAAAGAAGATAATGCCAATAATAACGACGATATTAACGATGAAAATTATGACGATAACAACGAAGATAATGACGATAATAACGACGACATTAACGACGATGATTATGACAAAATAACGACGATATTAACGACGATAATTATGAGCATAATAAGGACGATAACAACGATGATAATGACGATAATAACGACGACAATAACGACGATGATTATGACAAAATAACGACGATATTAACGACGATAATTATGAGGATAATAAGGACGATAACAACGAAGATAATGACGATAATAACGACAACATTAACGACGATGATTATCACAAAATAACGACGATATTAACGACGATAATTATTAGGATAATAAGGACGATAACAACGATGATAATGACGATATTAATGACGATATTAACGACGATATTAACGACGATAATAACGACATAATAACGACGATATTAACGACAATAATAACGACGATATTAACGACAATAATAACGACGATAAAAAGTTGATAATGACAATAATAACGACGATATTAACGATGATAATTATATCGATAACAACGAAGATAATGACGATAATAACGACGACATTAACGACGATGATTATGACAAAATAACGACGATATTAACGACGATAATTATGAGGATAATAAGGACGATAACAACAATGGTAATGACGAAAATAACGACGACATTAACGACGATGATTATGACAAAATAACGACGATATTAACGACGATAATTATGATGATAATAAGGACGATAACAACGATGATAATGACGATAATAACGACGACATTAACGACGATGATTATGACAAAATAACGACGATATTAACGACGCTAATTATGAGGATAATAAGGACGATAACAACGATGATAATGAGGATAATAACGACGACATTAGCGACGATGATTATGACAAAATAACGACGATATTAACGATGATAATTATGAGGATAATAAGGACGATAACAACAATGGTAATGACGATAATAACGACGACATTAACGACGATGATTATGACAAAATAACGACGATATTAACGACGATAATTATGAGGATAATAAGGACGATAACAACGATGGTAATGACGAAATTAACGACGATATTAACGACGATAATAACGACGATAATAACGACGATATTAACGACGATGATTACCACAAAATAACGACGATATTAACGACGATAATTATGAGGATAATAAGGACGAGAACAACGACGATAATGACGATAATAACGACGACATTAACGACGATGATTATGACAAAATAACGAGGATATTAACGACGATAATAACGACGATAACAACGATGATAATGACGATATTAACGAGGATATTAACGACGATAATAACGACATAATAACGACGATATTAACGACGATAATAACGACGATAAAAAGAAGATAATGACAATAATAACGACGATATTAACGATGAAAATTATGACGATAACAACGAAGATAATGACGATATAAACGACGATGATTATGACAAAATAACGACGATATTAACGACGATAATTATGAGGATAATAAGGACGATAACAACGATGATAATGACGATAATAACGACGACATTAACGACGATGATTATGACAAAATAACGACGATATTAACGACGCTAATTATGAGGATAATAAGGACAATATCAACGATGATAATGACGATATTAACGACGATATTAACGACGATAATAACGACGATAATAACGACGATAAAAAGAAGATAATGACAATAATAACGACGATATTAACAATGATAATTATGACGATAACAACGAAGATAATGACGATAATAACGACGACATTAACGACGATGATTATGACAAAATAACGACGATATTAACGACGATAATTATGAGGATAATAAGGACGATAACAACGATGATAATGACGATATTAACGACGATATTAACGACGATAATACTGACGATAATAACGACGATATTAACGACGATAATAACGACGATAAAAAGAAGATAATGACAATAATAACGACGGTATTAACGATGATAATTATGACGATAACAACGAAGATAATGACGATAATAACGACGACATTAACGACGATGATTATGACAAAATAACGACGATATTAACGACGATAATTATAAGGATAATAAGGACGATAACAACGATGATAATGAAGATAATAACGACGACATTAGCGACGATGATTATGACAAAATAACGACGATATTAACGACGATAATTATGAGGATAATAAGGACGATAACAACAATGGTAATGACGATAATAACGACGACATTAACGACGATGATTATGACAAAATAACGACGATATTAACGACGATAATTATGTGGATAATAAGGACGATAACAACGATGGTAATGACGATAATAACGACAACATTAACGACGATGATTATCACAAAATAACGACGATATTAACGACGATAATTATGAGGATAATAAGGACGATAACAACGATGATAATGACGATATTAACGACGATATTAACGACGATAATAACGACGATAATAACTACGATATTAACGACGATAATAACGACGATAAAAAGAAGATAATGACAATAATAACGACGGTATTAACGATGAGAATTATGACGATAACAACGAAGATAATGACGATATAAACGACGATGATTATGACAAAATAACGACGATATTAACGACGATAATTATGAGGATAATAAAGACGATAACAACGATGATAATGACGATAATAACGGCGACATTAACGACGATGATTATGATAAAATAACGACGATATTAACGACGATAATTATGAGGATAATAAGGACGATAACAACGATGGTAATGACGATAATAACGACGACATTAACGACAACGATTATCACAAAATAACGACGATATTAACGACGATAATAACGACGATATTAACGACGATGATTTTCACAAAATAACGACGATATTAAGGACGTTAATTATGAGGATTATAAGGACGATAACAACGAAGATAATGACGATAATAACGACGACATTAACGACGATGATTATGACAAAATAACGAGGATATTAACGACGATAATAACGACGATAACAACGATGATAATGACGATATTAACGAGGATATTAACGACGATAATAACGACATAATAACGACGATATTAACGACGATAATAACGACGATAAAAAGAAGATAATGACAATAATAACGACGATATTAACGATGAAAATTATGACGATAACAACGAAGATAATGACGATAATAACGACGACATTAACGACGATGATTATGACAAAATAACGACGATATTAACGACGATAATTTTGAGCATAATAAGGACGATAACAACGATGATAATGACGATAATAACGACGACAATAACGACGATGATTATGACAAAATAACGACGATATTAACGACGATAATTATGAGGATAATAAGGACGATAACAACGAAGATAATGACGATAATAACGTCGACATTAACGACGATGATTATGACAAAATAACGAGTATATTAACGACGATAATAACGACGATAACAACGAGGATAATGACGATATTAACGACGTTATTAACGACGATAATAACGACGATAATAACGACGATATCAACGACGATAATAACGACGATAAAAAGAAGATAATGACAATAATAACGACGGTATTAACGATGATAATTATGACGATAACAACGAAGATAATGACGATAATAACGACGACATTAACGACGAAGATTATCACAAAATAACGACGATATTAACGACGATATTTATGAGGATAATAAGGACGATAAAAACGATGGTAATGACGATAATAACGACAACATTAACGACGATGATTATCACAAAATAACGACGATATTAACGACGATAATTATTAGGATAATAAGGACGATAACAACGATGATAATGACGATAATAACGACAACATTAACGACGATGATTATCACAAAATAACGACGATATTAACGACGATAATTATTAGGATAATAAGGACGATAACAACGATGATAATGACGATATTAATGACGATATTAACGACGATATTAACGACGATAATAACGACATAATAACGACGATAATAACGACATAATAACGACGATATTAACGACGATAATAACGACGATAAAAAGAAGATAATGACAATAATAACGACGATATTAACGATGAAAATTATGACGATAACAACGAAGATAATGACGATAATAACGACGACATTAACGACGATGATTATGACAAAATAACGACGATATTAACGACGATAATTTTGAGCATAATAAGGACGATAACAACGATGATAATGACGATAATAACGACGACAATAACGACGATGATTATGACAAAATAACGACGATATTAACGACGATAATTATGAGGATAATAAGGACGATAACAACGAAGATAATGACGATAATAACGTCGACATTAACGACGATGATTATGACAAAATAACGAGTATATTAACGACGATAATAACGACGATAACAACGAGGATAATGACGATATTAACGACGTTATTAACGACGATAATAACGACGATAATAACGACGATATCAACGACGATAATAACGACGATAAAAAGAAGATAATGACAATAATAACGACGGTATTAACGATGATAATTATGACGATAACAACGAAGATAATGACGATAATAACGACGACATTAACGACGAAGATTATCACAAAATAACGACGATATTAACGACGATATTTATGAGGATAATAAGGACGATAAAAACGATGGTAATGACGATAATAACGACAACATTAACGACGATGATTATCACAAAATAACGACGATATTAACGACGATAATTATTAGGATAATAAGGACGATAACAACGATGATAATGACGATAATAACGACAACATTAACGACGATGATTATCACAAAATAACGACGATATTAACGACGATAATTATTAGGATAATAAGGACGATAACAACGATGATAATGACGATATTAATGACGATATTAACGACGATATTAACGACGATAATAACGACATAATAACGACGATATTAACGACAATAATAACGACGATATTAACGACAATAATAACGACGATAAAAAGATGATAATGACAATAATAACGACGATATTAACGATGATAATTATGACGATAACAACGAAGATAATGACGATAATAACGACGACATTAACGACGATGATTATGACAAAATAACGACGATATTAACGACGATAATTATGAGGATAATAAGGACGATAACAACAATGGTAATGACGAAAATAACGACGACATTAACGACGATGATTATGACAAAATAACGACGATATTAACGACGATAATTATGATGATAATAAGGACGATAACAACGATGATAATGACGATAATAACGACGACATTAACGACGATGATTATGACAAAATAACGACGATATTAACGACGCTAATTATGAGGATAATAAGGACGATAACAACGATGATAATGAGGATAATAACGACGACATTAGCGACGATGATTATGACAAAATAACGACGATATTAACGATGATAATTATGAGAATAATAAGGACGATAACAACAATGGTAATGACGATAATAACGACGACATTAACGACGATGATTATGACAAAATAACGACGATATTAACGACGATAATTATGAGGATAATAAGGACGATAACAACGATGGTAATGACGAAATTAACGACGATATTAACGACGATAATAACGACGATAATAACGACGACATTAACGACGATGATTACCACAAAATAACGACGATATTAACGACGATAATTATGAGGATAATAAGGACGATAACAACGACGATAATGACGATAATAACGACGACATTAACGACGATGATTATGACAAAATAACGAGGATATTAACGACGATAATAACGACGATAACAACGATGATAATGACGATATTAACGAGGATATTAACGACGATAATAACGACATAATAACGACGATATTAACGACGATAATAACGACGATAAAAAGAAGATAATGACAATAATAACGACGATATTAACAATGATAATTATGACGATAACAACGAAGATAATGACGATATAAACGACGATGATTATGACAAAATAACGACGATATTAACGACGATAATTATGAGGATAATAAGGACGATAACAACGATGATAATGACGATAATAACGACGACATTAACGACGATGATTATGACAAAATAACGACGATATTAACGACGCTAATTATGAGGATAATAAGGACAATATCAACGATGATAATGACGATATTAACGACGATATTAACGACGATAATAACGACGATAATAACGACGATAAAAAGAAGATAATGACAATAATAACGACGGTATTAACGATGATAATTATGACGATAACAACGACGATAATGACGATAATAACGACGAAATTAACGACGATGATTATGACAAAATAACGAGGATATTAACGACGATAATAACGACGATAACAACGATGATAATGACGATATTAACGAGGATATTAACGACGATAATAACGACATAATAACGACGATATTAACGACGATAATAACGACGATAAAAAGAAGATAATAACAATAATAACGACGATATTAACGATGAAAATTATGACGATAACAACGAAGATAATGACGATATAAACGACGATGATTATCACAAAATAACGACGATATTAACGACTATAATTATGAGGATAATAAGGACGATAACAACGATGATAATGACGATATTAACGACGATATTAACGACGATAATAACGACGATAATAACTACGATATTAACGACGATAATAACGACGATAAAAAGAAGATAATGACAATAATAACGACGGTAATAACGATGATAATTATGACGATAACAACGAAGATAATGACGATATAAACGACGATGATTATGACAAAATAACGACGATATTAACGACGATAATTATGAGGATAATAAAGACGATAACAACGATTATAATGACGATAATAACGGCGACATTAACGACGATGATTATGATAAAATAACGACGATATTAACGACGATAATTATGAGGATAATAAGGACGGTAACAACGATGGAAATGACGATAATAACGACGATATTAACGACGATAATAACGACGATAATAACGACGATAAAAAGAAGATAATGACAATAATAACGACGATATTAACAATGATAATTATGACGATAACAACGAAGATAATGACGATAATAACGACGACATTAACGACGATGATTATGACAAAATAACGACGATATTAACGACGATAATTATGAGGATAATAAGGACGATAACAACGATGATAATGACGATATTAACGACGATATTAACGACGATAATACTGACGATAATAACGACGATATTAACGACGATAATAACGACGGTAAAAAGAAGATAATGACAATAATAACGACGGTATTAACGATGATAATTATGACGATAACAACGAAGATAATGACGATAATAACGACGACATTAACGACGATGATTATGACAAAATAACGACGATATTAACGACGATAATTATGAGGATAATAAAGACGATAACAACGATGGTAATGACGATAATAACGACGACATTAACGACGATGATTATCACAAAATAAGGACGATATTAACAACGTTAATTATGAGGATAATAAGGACGATAACAACGAAGATAATGACGATAATAACGACGACATTAACGACGATGATTATGACAAAATAACGAGGATATTAACGACGATAATAACGACGATAACAACGTTGATAATGACGATATTAACGACGATATTAACGACGATAATAACGACTTAATAACGACGATATTAACGTCGATAATAACGACGATAAAAAGAAGATAATGACAATAATAACGACGATATTAACGATGATAATTATGACGATAACAACGAAGATAATGACGATAATAACGACGACATTAACGACGATGATTATGACAAAATAACGACGATATTAACGACGATAATTAGGAGGATAATAAGGACGATAACAACGATGATAATGACGATTTTATCGACGATAATAACGACGATAACAACGATGATAATGACGATATTATAGACGATAATAACGACGATAAAAAGAAGATAATGACAATAACAACGACGGTATTAACGATGATAATTATGACGATAACAACGAAGATAATGACGATAATAACGACGACATTAACGACGATGATTATGACAAAATAACGACGATATTAACGACGATAATTGTGAGGATAATAAGGACGATAACAACGATGATAATGACGATAATAACGACGACATTAACGACGATGATTATGACAAAATAACGACGATATTAACGACGATAATTATGAGGATAATAAGGACGATAACAACGATGATAATGACGATATTAACGACGATATTAAAGTCGATAATAACGACGATAATAACGACGATATTAACGACGATAATAACGACGATAAAAAGAAGATAATGACAATAATAACGACGGTATTAACGATGATAATTATGACGATAACAACGAAGATAATGACGATAATAACGACGACATTAACGACGATGATTATGACAAAATAACGACGATATTAACGACGATAATTATGAGGATAATAAGGACGATAACAACGATGGTAATGACGATAATAACGTCGACATTAACGACGATGATTATGACAAAATAACGAGTATATTAACGACGATAATAACGACGATAACAACGAGGATAATGACGATATTAACGACGATAATAACGACGATAATAACGACGATATCAACGACGATAATAACGACGATAAAAAGAAGATAATGACAATAATAACGACGGTATTAACGATGATAATTATGACGATAACAACGAAGATAATGACGATAATAACGACGACATTAACGACGAAGATTATCACAAAATAACGACGATATTAACGACGATATTTATGAGGATAATAAGGACGATAACAACGATGATAATGACGAAATTAACGACGATATTAACGACGATAATAACGACGATATTAACGACGATAATTATGAGGATAATAAGGACGATAAGAACGATGATAATGACGATATTAACAAAGATAATTATGAGGATAATAAAGACGATAAGAACGATGATAATGACGATATTAACGACAATAATGACGACTATAGTTATGATGATAAAAACGACGATAATGACGATAATATCGACGCTATTAACGACGATGATTATGAGGATAATAAGGACGATAACAACGATGATAATGAGGATAATAACGACGACATTAGCGACGATGATTATGACAAAATAACGACGATATTAACGACGATAATTATGAGGATAATAAGGACGATAACAACAATGGTAATGACGATAATAACGACGACATTAACGACGATGATTATGACAAAATAACGACGATATTAACGACGATAATTGTGAGGATAATAAGGACGATAACAACGATGATAATGACGATAATAACGACGACAATAACGACGATGATTATGACAAAATAACGACGATATTAACGACGATAATTATGAGGATAATAAGGACGATAACAACGATGATAATGACGATATTAACGACGATATTAAAGTCGATAATAACGACGATAATAACGACGATATTAACGACGATAATAACGACGATAAAAAGAAGATAATGACAATAATAACGACGGTATTAACGATGATAATTATGACGATAACGACGAAGATAATGACGATAATAACGACGACATTAACGACGATGATTATGACAAAATAACGACGATATTAACGACGATAATTATGAGGATAATAAGGACGATAACAACGATGGTAATGACGATAATAACGACGACATTAACGACGATGATTATCACAAAATAACGACGATATTAACGACGATAATTATTAGGATAATAAGGACGATAACAACGATGATAATGACGATATTAATGACGATATTAACGACGATATTAACGACGATAATAACGACATAATAACGACGATATTAACGACAATAATAACGACGATATTAACGACAATAATAACGACGATAAAAAGATGATAATGACAATAATAACGACGATATTAACGATGATAATTATGACGATAACAACGAAGATAATGACGATAATAACGACGACATTAACGACGATGATTATGACAAAATAACGACGATATTAACGACGATAATTATGAGGATAATAAGGACGATAACAACGATGATAATGAGGATAATAACGACGACATTAGCGACGATGATTATGACAAAATAACGACGATATTAACGATGATAATTATGAGGATAATAAGGACGATAACAACAATGGTAATGACGATAATAACGACGACATTAACGACGATGATTATGACAAAATAACGAAGATATTAACGACGATAATTATGAGGATAATAAGGACGATAACAACGATGGTAATGACGAAATTAACGACGATATTAACGACGATAATAACGACGATAATAACGACGATATTAACGACGATGATTACCACAAAATAACGACGATATTAACGACGATAATTATGAGGATAATAAGGACGATAACAACGAAGATAATGACGATAATAACGTCGACATTAACGACGATGATTATGACAAAATAACGAGGATATTAACGACGATAATAACGACGATAACAACGATGATAATGACGATATTAACGACGATATTAACGACGATAATAACGACGATAATAACGACGATATCAACGACGATAATAACGACGATAAAAAGAAGATAATGACAATAATAACGACGGTATTAACGATGATAATTATGACGATAACAACGAAGATAATGACGATAATAACGACGACATTAACGACGAAGATTATCACAAAATAACGACGATATTAACGACGATATTTATGAGGATAATAAGGACGATAACAACGATGATAATGACGAAATTAACGACGATATTAACGACGATAATAACGACGATATTAACGACGATAATTATGAGGATAATAAGGACGATAAGAACGATGATAATGACGATATTAACAAAGATAATTATGAGGATAATAAAGACGATAAGAACGATGATAATGACGATATAAACGACAATAATGACGACTATAGTTATGATGATAAAAACGACGATAATGACGATAATATCGACGCTATTAACGACGATGATTATGAGGATAATAAGGACGATAACAACGATGATAATGAGGATAATAACGACGACATTAGCGACGATGATTATGACAAAATAACGACGATATTAACGACGATAATTATGAGGATAATAAGGACGATAACAACAATGGTAATGACGATAATAACGACGACATTAACGACGATGATTATGACAAAATAACGACGATATTAACGACGATAATTGTGAGGATAATAAGGACGATAACAACGATGATAATGACGATAATAACGACGACATTAACGACGATGATTATGACAAAATAACGACGACATTAACGACGATAATTATGAGGATAATAAGGACGATAACAACGATGATAATGACGATATAAACGACGATGATTATGACAAAATAACGACGATATTAACGACGATAATTATGAGGATAATAAGGACGATAACAACGATGATAATGACGATAATAACGACGACATTAACGACGATGATTATCACAAAATAACGACGATATTAACGACGATAATTATGAGGATAATAAGGACGATAACAACGATGATAATGACGATAATAACGACGACATTAACGACGATGATTATGACAAAATAACGACGATATTAACGACGATAATTATGTGGATAATAAGGACGATAACAACGATGGTAATGACGATAATAACGACAACATTAACGACGATGATTATCACAAAATAACGACGATATTGACGACGATAATTATGAGGATAATAAGGACGATAACAACGATGATAATGACGATATTAACGACGATATTAACGACGATAATAACGACGATAATAACTACGATATTAACGACGATAATAACGACGATAAAAAGAAGATAATGACAATAATAACGACGGTATTAACGATGATAATTATGACGATAACAACGAAGATAATGACGATATAAACGACGATGATTATGACAAAATAACGACGATATTAACGACGATAATTATGAGGATAATAAAGACGATAACAACGATGATAATGACGATAATAACGGCGACATTAACGACGATGATTATGATAAAATAACGACGATATTAACGACGATAATTATGAGGATAATAAGGACGATAACAACGATGGAAATGACGATAATAACGACGACATTAACGACAACGATTATCACAAAATAACGACGATATTAACGACGATAATAACGACGATATTAACGACGATGATTTTCACAAAATAACGACGATATTAAGGACGTTAATTATGAGGATTATAAGGACGATAACAACGAAGATAATGACGATAATAACGACGACATTAACGACGATGATTATGACAAAATAACGAGGATATTAACGACGATAATAACGACGATAACAACGATGATAATGACGATATTAACGAGGATATTAACGACGATAATAACGACGATAATAACGACGATATCAACGACGATAATAACGACGATAAAAAGAAGATAATGACAATAATAACGACGGTATTAACGATGATAATTATGACGATAACAACGAAGATAATGACGATAATAACGACGACATTAACGACGAAGATTATCACAAAATAACGACGATATTAACGACGATATTTATGAGGATAATAAGGACGATAACAACGATGATAATGACGAAATTAACGACGATATTAACGACGATAATAACGACGATATTAACGACGATAATTATGAGGATAATAAGGACGAGAACAACGACGATAATGACGATAATAACGACGACATTAACGACGATGATTATGACAAAATAACGAGGATATTAACGACGATAATAACGACGATAACAACGATGATAATGACGATATTAACGAGGATATTAACGACGATAATAACGACGATAAAAAGAAGATAATGACAATAATAACGACGATATTAACGATGAAAATTATGACGATAACAACGAAGATAATGACGATATAAACGACGATGATTATGACAAAATAACGACGATATTAACGACGATAATTATGAGGATAATAAGGACGATAACAACGATGATAATGACGATAATAACGACGACATTAACGACGATGATTATGACAAAATAACGACGATATTAACGACGCTAATTATGAGGATAATAAGGACAATAACAACGATGATAATGACGATATTAACGACGATATTAACGATGATGATTATGACAAAATAACGACGATATTAACGACGATAATTATGTGGATAATAAGGACGATAACAACGATGGTAATGACGATAATAACGACAACATTAACGACGATGATTATCACAAAATAACGACGATATTGACGACGATAATTATGAGGATAATAAGGACGATAACAACGATGATAATGACGATATTAACGACGATATTAACGACGATAATAACGACGATAATAACTACGATATTAACGACGATAATAACGACGATAAAAAGAAGATAATGACAATAATAACGACGGTATTAACGATGATAATTATGACGATAACAACGAAGATAATGACGATATAAACGACGATGATTATGACAAAATAACGACGATATTAACGACGATAATTATGAGGATAATAAAGACGATAACAACGATGATAATGACGATAATAACGGCGACATTAACGACGATGATTATGATAAAATAACGACGATATTAACGACGATAATTATGAGGATAATAAGGACGATAACAACGATGGTAATGACGATAATAACGACGACAATAACGACGATGATTATGACAAAATAACGACGATATTAACGACGATAATTATGAGGATAATAAGGACGATAACAACGAAGATAATGACGATAATAACGTCGACATTAACGACGATGATTGTGACAAAATAACGAGTATATTAACGACGATAATAACGACGATAACAACGAGGATAATGACGATATTAACGACGATATTAACGACGATAATAACGACGATAATAACGACGATATCAACGACGATAATAACGACGATAAAAAGAAGATAATGACAATAATAACGACGGTATTAACGATGATAATTATGACGATAACAACGAAGATAATGACGATAATAACGACGACATTAACGACGAAGATTATCACAAAATAACGACGATATTAACGACGATATTTATGAGGATAATAAGGACGATAACAACGATGATAATGACGAAATTAACGACGATATTAACGACGATAATAACGACGATATTAACGACGATAATTATGAGGATAATAAGGACGATAAGAACGATGATAATGACGATATTAACAAAGATAATTATGAGGATAATAAAGACGATAAGAACGATGATAATGACGATATTAACGACAATAATGACGACTATAGTTATGATGATAAAAACGACGATAATGACGATAATATCGACGCTATTAACGACGATGATTATGAGGATAATAAGGACGATAACAACGATGATAATGAGGATAATAACGACGACATTAGCGACGATGATTATGACAAAATAACGACGATATTAACGACGATAATTATGAGGATAATAAGGACGATAACAACAATGGTAATGACGATAATAACGACGACATTAACGACGATGATTATGACAAAATAACCACGATATTAACGACGATAATTATGAGGATAATAAGGACGATAAAAACGATGGTAATGACGATAATAACGACAACATTAACGACGATGATTATCACAAAATAACGACGATATTAACGACGATAATTATTAGGATAATAAGGACGATAACAACGATGATAATGACGATATTAATGACGATAGTAACGACGATATTAACGACGATAATAACGACATAATAACGACGATATTAACGACAATAATAACGACGATATTAACGACAATAATAACGACGATAAAAAGATGATAATGACAATAATAACGACGATATTAACGATGATAATTATGACGATAACAACGAAGATAATGACGATAATAACGACGACATTAACGACGATGATTATGACAAAATAACGACGATATTAACGACGATAATTATGAGGATAATAAGGACGATAACAACAATGGTAATGACGAAAATAACGACGACATTAACGACGATGATTATGACAAAATAACGACGATATTAACGACGATAATTATGATGATAATAAGGACGATAACAACGATGATAATGACGATAATAACGACGACATTAACGACGATGATTATGACAAAATAACGACGATATTAACGACGCTAATTATGAGGATAATAAGGACGATAACAACGATGATAATGAGGATAATAACGACGACATTAGCGACGATGATTATGACAAAATAACGACGATATTAACGATGATAATTATGAGGATAATAAGGACGATAACAACAATGGTAATGACGATAATAACGACGACATTAACGACGATGATTATGACAAAATAACGACGATATTAACGACGATAATTATGAGGATAATAAGGACGATAACAACGATGGTAATGACGAAATTAACGACGATATTAACGACGATAATAACGACGATAATAACGACGATATTAACGACGATGATTACCACAAAATAACGACGATATTAACGACGATAATTATGAGGATAATAAGGACGAGAACAACGACGATAATGACGATAATAACGACGACATTAACGACGATGATTATGACAAAATAACGAGGATATTAACGACGATAATAACGACGATAACAACGATGATAATGACGATATTAACGAGGATATTAACGACGATAATAACGACATAATAACGACGATATTAACGACGATAATAACGACGATAAAAAGAAGATAATGACAATAATAACGACGATATTAACGATGAAAATTATGACGATAACAACGAAGATAATGACGATATAAACGACGATGATTATGACAAAATAACGACGATATTAACGACGATAATTATGAGGATAATAAGGACGATAACAACGATGATAATGACGATAATAACGACGACATTAACGACGATGATTATGACAAAATAACGACGATATTAACGACGCTAATTATGAGGATAATAAGGACAATATCAACTATGATAATGACGATATTAACGACGATATTAACGACGATAATAACGACGATAATAACGACGATAAAAAGAAGATAATGACAATAATAACGACGGTATTAACGATGATAATTATGACGATAACAACGACGATAATGACGATAATAACGACGAAATTAACGACGATGATTATGACAAAATAACGAGGATATTAACGACGATAATATCGACGATAACAACGATGATAATGACGATATTAACGAAGATATTAACGACGATAATAACGACATAATAACGACGATATTAACGACGATAATAACGACGATAAAAAGAAGATAATAACAATAATAACGACGATATTAACGATGAAAATTATGACGATAACAATGAAGATAATGACGATATAAACGACGATGATTATCACAAAATAACGACGATATTAATGACGATAATTATAAGGATAATAAGGACGATAACAACGATGATAATGAAGATAATAACGACGACATTAGGGACGATGATTATGACAAAATAACGACGATATTAACGACGATAATTATGTGGATAATAAGGACGATAACAACGATGGTAATGACGATAATAACGACAACATTAACGACGATGATTATCACAAAATAACGACGATATTAACGACTATATTTATGAGGATAATAAGGACGATAACAACGATGATAATGACGATATTAACGACGATATTAACGACGATAAAAACGACGATAATAACTACGATATTAACGACGATAATAACGACGATAAAAAGAAGATAATGACAATAATAACGACGGTATTAACGATGATAATTATGACGATAACAACGAAGATAATGACGATATAAACGACGATGATTATGACAAAATAACGACGATATTAACGACGATAATTATGAGGATAATAAAGACGATAACAACGATGATAATGACGATAATAACGGCGACATTAACGACGATGATTATGATAAAATAACGACGATATTAACGACGATAATTATGAGGATAATAAGGACGGTAACAACGATGGAAATGACGATAATAACGACGATATTAACAACGAAAATAACGACGATAATAACGACGATATCAACGACGATAATAACGACGATAAAAAGAAGATAATAACAATAATAACGACGATATTAACATTGATAATTATGACGATAACAACGAAGATAATGACGATAATAACTACGACATTAACGACGATGATTATGACAAAATAACGACGATATTAACGACGATAATTATGAGGATAATAAGGACGATAACAACGATGATAATGACGATATTAACGACGATATTAACGACGATAATACTGACGATAATAACGACGATATTAACGACGATAATAACGACGATAAAAAGAAGATAATGACAATAATAACGACGGTATTAACGGTGATAATTATGACGATAACAACGAAGATAATGACGATAATAACGACGACATTAACGACGATGATTATGACAAAATAACGACGATATTAACGACGATAATTATGAGGATAATAAGGACGATAACAACGATGATAATGACGATATTAACGACGATATTAACGACGATAATACTGACGATAATAACGACGATATTAACGACGATAATAACGACGATAAAAAGAAGATAATGACAATAACAACGACGGTATTAACGATGATAATTATGACGATAACAACGAAGATAATGACGATAATAACGACGACATTAACGACGATGATTATGACAAAATAACGACGATATTAACGACGATAATTGTGAGGATAATAAGGACGATAACAACGATGATAATGACGATAATAACGACGACATTAACGACGATGATTATGACAAAATAACGACGATATTAACGACGATAATTATGAGGATAATAAGGACGATAACAACGATGTTAATGACGATATTAACGACGATATTAAAGTCGATAATAACGACGATAATAACGACGATATTAACGACGATAATAACGACGATAAAAAGAAGATAATGACAATAATAACGACGGTATTAACGATGATAATTATGACGATAACAACGAAGATAATGACGATAATAACGACGACATTAACGACGATGATTATGACAAAATAACGACGATATTAACGACGATAATTATGAGGATAATAAGGACGATAACAACGATGGTAATGACGATAATAACGACGACATTAACGACGATGATTATCACAAAATAACGACGATATTAACGAGGATAATAAGGACGATGACAACGATGATAATGACGATAATAACGACGACATTAACGACGATGATTATGACAAAATAACGACGATATTAACGACGATAATTATGAGGATAATAAGGACGATAACAACGATGGTAATGACGATAATAACGACGACATTAACGACGATGATTATCACAAAATAACGACGATATTAACGACGATAATTATGAGGATAATAAGGACGATAACAACGATGATAATGACGAAATTAACGACGATATTTACGACGATAATAACGACGATAATAACGACGATAATAACGACGATATTAACGACGATGCTTATCACAAAATAACGACGATATTAACGACGATGATTATCACAAAATAACGACGATATTAACGACGTTAATTATGAGTATAATAAGGAAAATAACAACGAAGATAATGACGATAATAAAGACGAAATTAAAGACGATGATTATTACAAAATAACGACGATATTAACGACGATAATTATGAGGATAATAAGGACGATAACAACGATGATAATGACGATAATAACGACGACATTAACGACTATGTTTATGACAAAATAACGACGATATTAACGACGATAATTATGAGGATAATAAGGACGATAACAACGATGATAATGACGATATTAACGACGATATTAACGACGATAATAACGACGATAATAACGACGATATCAACGACGATAATAACGACGATAAAAAGAAGATAATGACAATAATAACGACGATATTAACAATGATAATTATGACGATAACAACGAAGATAATGACGATAATAACGACGACATTAACGACGATGATTATGACAAAATAACGACGACATTAACGACGATAATTATGAGGATAATAAGGACGATAACAACGATGATAATGACGATATTAACGACGATATTAACGACGATAATACTGACGATAATAACGACGATATTAACGACGATAATAACGACGGTAAAAAGAAGATAATGACAATAATAACGACGGTATTAACGATGATAATTATGACGATAACAACGAAGATAATGACGATAATAACGACGACATTAACGACGATGATTATGACAAAATAACGACGATATTAACGACGATAATTATGAGGATAATAAAGACGATAACAACGATGGTAATGACGATAATAACGACGACATTAACGACGATGATTATCACAAAATAAGGACGATATTAACAACGTTAATTATGAGGATAATAAGGACGATAACAACGAAGATAATGACGATAATAACGACGACATTAACGACGATGATTATGACAAAATAACGAGGATATTAACGACGATAATAACGACGATAACAACGTTGATAATGACGATATTAACGACGATATTAACGACGATAATAACGACTTAATAACGACGATATTAACGTCGATAATAACGACGATAAAAAGAAGATAATGACAATAATAACGACGATATTAACGATGATAATTATGACGATAACAACGAAGATAATGACGATAATAACGACGACATTAACGACGATGATTATGACAAAATAACGACGATATTAACGACGATAATTAGGAGGATAATAAGGACGATAACAACGATGATAATGACGATTTTATCGACGATAATAACGACGATAACAACGATGATAATGACGATATTATAGACGATAATAACGACGATAAAAAGAAGATAATGACAATAACAACGACGGTATTAACGATGATAATTATGACGATAACAACGAAGATAATGACGATAATAACGACGACATTAACGACGATGATTATGACAAAATAACGACGATATTAACGACGATAATTGTGAGGATAATAAGGACGATAACAACGATGATAATGACGATAATAACGACGACATTAACGACGATGATTATGACAAAATAACGACGATATTAACGACGATAATTATGAGGATAATAAGGACGATAACAACGATGATAATGACGATATTAACGACGATATTAAAGTCGATAATAACGACGATAATAACGACGATATTAACGACGATAATAACGACGATAAAAAGAAGATAATGACAATAATAACGACGGTATTAACGATGATAATTATGACGATAACAACGAAGATAATGACGATAATAACGACGACATTAACGACGATGATTATGACAAAATAACGACGATATTAACGACGATAATTATGAGGATAATAAGGACGATAACAACGATGGTAATGACGATAATAACGACGACATTAACGACGATGATTATGACAAAATAACGACGATATTAACGACGATAATTATGAGCATAATAAGGACGATAACAACGATGATAATGACGATAATAACGACGACAATAACGACGATGATTATGACAAAATAACGACGATATTAACGACGATAATTATGAGGATAATAAGGACGATAACAACGAAGATAATGACGATAATAACGTCGACATTAACGACGATGATTATGACAAAATAACGAGTATATTAACGACGATAATAACGACGATAACAACGAGGATAATGACGATATTAACGACGATATTAACGACGATAATAACGACGATAATAACGACGATATCAACGACGATAATAACGACGATAAAAAGAAGATAATGACAATAATAACGACGGTATTAACGATGATAATTATGACGATAACAACGAAGATAATGACGATAATAACGACGACATTAACGACGAAGATTATCACAAAATAACGACGATATTAACGACGATATTTATGAGGATAATAAGGACGATAACAACGATGATAATGACGAAATTAACGACGATATTAACGACGATAATAACGACGATATTAACGACGATAATTATGAGGATAATAAGGACGATAAGAACGATGATAATGACGATATTAACAAAGATAATTATGAGGATAATAAAGACGATAAGAACGATGATAATGACGATATTAACGACAATAATGACGACTATAGTTATGATGATAAAAACGACGATAATGACGATAATATCGACGCTATTAACGACGATGATTATGAGGATAATAAGGACGATAACAACGATGATAATGAGGATAATAACGACGACATTAGCGACGATGATTATGACAAAATAACGACGATATTAACGACGATAATTATGAGGATAATAAGGACGATAACAACAATGGTAATGACGATAATAACGACGACATTAACGACGATGATTATGACAAAATAACGACGATATTAACGACGATAATTGTGAGGATAATAAGGACGATAACAACGATGATAATGACGATAATAACGACGACAATAACGACGATGATTATGACAAAATAACGACGATATTAACGACGATAATTATGAGGATAATAAGGACGATAACAACGATGATAATGACGATATTAACGACGATATTAAAGTCGATAATAACGACGATAATAACGACGATATTAACGACGATAATAACGACGATAAAAAGAAGATATTGACAATAATAACGACGGTATTAACGATGATAATTATGACGATAACGACGAAGATAATGACGATAATAACGACGACATTAACGACGATGATTATGACAAAATAACGACGATATTAACGACGATAATTATGAGGATAATAAGGACGATAACAACGATGGTAATGACGATAATAACGACGACATTAACGACGATGATTATGACAAAATAACGACGATATTAACGACGATAATTATGAGGATAATAAGGACGATAACAACGATGGTAATGACGATAATAACGACAACATTAACGACGATGATTATCACAAAATAACGACGATATTAACGACGATAATTATGAGGATAATAAGTACGATAACAACGATGATAATGACGAAATTAACGACGATATTTACGACGATAATAACGACGATAATAACGACGATAATAACGACGATATTAACGACGATGCTTATCACAAAATAACGACGATATTAACGACGATGATTATCACAAAATAACGACGATATTAACGACGTTAATTATGAGTATAATAAGGAAAATAACAACGAAGATAATGACGATAATAAAGACGAAATTAAAGACGATGATTATTACAAAATAACGACGATATTAACGACGATAATTATGAGGATAATAAGGACGATACAAACGATGATAATGACGATATAAACGACGTTGATTATGACAAAATAACGACGATATTAACGACGATAATTATGAGGATAATAAGGACGATAACAACGATGATAATGACGATAATAACGACGACATTAACGACGATGTTTATGACAAAATAACGACGATATTAACGACGATAATTATGAGGATAATAAGGACGATAACAACGATGATAATGACGATATTAACGACGATATTAACGACGATAATAACGACGATAATAACGACGATATCAACGACGATAATAACGACGATAAAAAGAAGATAATGACAATAATAACGACGATATTAACAATGATAATTATGACGATAACAACGAAGATAATGACGATAATAACGACGACATTAACGACGATGATTATGACAAAATGACGACGATATTATCGACGATAATTATGAGGATAATAAGTACGATAACAACGATGATAATGACGATATTAACGACGATATTAACGACGATAATACTGACGATAATAACGACGATATTAACGACGATAATAACGACGATAAAAAGAAGATAATGACAATAATAACGACGGTATTAACGATGATAATTATGACGATAACAACGAAGATAATGACGATAATAACGACGACATTAACGACGATGATTATGACAAAATAACGACGATATTAACGACGATAATTATGAGGATAATAAGTACGATAACAACGATGATAATGACGAAATTAACGACGATATTTACGACGATAATAACGACGATAATAACGACGATAATAACGACGATATTAACGACGATGCTTATCACAAAATAACGACGATATTAACGACGATGATTATCACAAAATAACGACGATATTAACGACGTTAATTATGAGTATAATAAGGAAAATAACAACGAAGATAATGACGATAATAAAGACGAAATTAAAGACGATGATTATTACAAAATAACGACGATATTAACGACGATAATTATGAGGATAATAAGGACGATACAAACGATGATAATGACGTTATAAACGACGTTGATTATGACAAAATAACGACGATATTAACGACGATAATTATGAGGATAATAAGGACGATAACAACGATGATAATGACGATAATAACGACGACATTAACGACGTTGTTTATGACAAAATAACGACGATATTAACGACGATAATTATGAGGATAATAAGGACGATAACAACGATGATAATGACGATATTAACGACGATATTTACGACGATAATAACGACGATAATAACGACGATAATAACGACGATATTAACGACGATGCTTATCACAAAATAACGACGATATTAACGACGATGATTATCACAAAATAACGACGATATTAACGACGTTAATTATGAGTATAATAAGGAAAATAACAACGAAGATAATGACGATAATAAAGACGAAATTAAAGACGATGATTATTACAAAATAACGACGATATTAACGACGATAATTATGAGGATAATAAGGACGATACAAACGATGATAATGACGATATAAACGACGTTGATTATGACAAAATAACGACGATATTAACGACGATAATTATGAGGATAATAAGGACGATAACAACGATGATAATGACGATAATAACGACGACATTAACGACGTTGTTTATGACAAAATAACGACGATATTAACGACGATAATTATGAGGATAATAAGGACGATAACAACGATGATAATGACGATATTAACGACGATATTAACGACGATAATAACGACGATAATAACGACGATATCAACGACGATAATAACGACGATAAAAAGAAGATAATGACAATAATAACGACGATATTAACAATGATAATTATGACGATAACAACGAAGATAATGACGATAATAACGACGACATTAACGACGATGATTATGACAAAATAACGACGATATTAACGACGATAATTATAAGGATAATAAGGACGTTAACAACGATGATAATGAAGATAATAACGACGACATTAGCGACGATGATTATGACAAAATAACGACGATATTAACGACGATAATTATGAGGATAATAAGGACGATAACAACAATGGTAATGACGATAATAACGACGACATTAACGACGATGATTATGACAAAATAACGACGATATTAACGACGATAATTGTGAGGATAATAAGGACGATAACAACGATGATAATGACGATAATAACGACGACATTAACGACGATGATTATGACAAAATAACGACGATATTAACGACGATAATTATGAGGATAATAAGGACGATAACAACGATGATAATGACGATAATAACGACGACATTAACGACTATGATTATGACAAAATAACGACGATATTAACGACGATAATTATGAGGATAATAAGGACGATAACAACGATGATAATGACGATATTAACGACGATATTAACGACGATAATAACGACGATAATAACGACGATATCAACGACGATAATAACGACGATAAAAAGAAGATAATGACAATAATAACGACGATATTAACGATGATAATTATGACGATAACAACGAAGATAATGACGATAATAACGACGACATTAACGACGATGATTATGACAAAATAACGACGATATTAACGACGAAAATTATGAGGATAATAAAGACGATAACTACGATGATAATGACGATAATAACGACGACATTAACGACGATGATTATGACTAAATAACGACGATATTAACGATGATAATTATGAGGATAATAAGGACCTTAACAACGATGGTAATGACGATAATAACGACGACATTAACGACGATGATTATGACAAAATAATGACGATATTAACGACGATATTAACGACGATAATAACGACGATAATAACGACGATATTAACGACGAAAAAAAGAAGATAATGACAATAATAACGACGATATTAACAATGATAATTATGACGATAACAACGAAGATAATGACGACAATAACGACGACATTAACGACGATGATTATGACAAAATAACGACGATATTAACGACGATAATTATGAGGATAATAAGGACGATAACAACGATGATAATGACGATATAAACGACGATGATTATGACAAAATAACGACGATATTAACGACGATAATTATGATGATAATAAGGACGATAACAACGATGGTAATGACGATAATAACGACGACATTAACGACGATGCTTATCACAAAATAACGACGATATTAACGACGATGATTATCACAAAATAACGACGATATTAACGACGTTAATTATGAGTATAATAAGAAAAATAACAACGAAGATAATGACGATAATAAAGACGAAATTAAAGACGATGATTATTACAAAATAACGACGATATTAACGACGATAATTATGAGGATAATAAGGACGATAACAACGATGATAATGACGAAATTAACGACGATATTTACGACGATAATAACGACGATATTAACGACGATGCTTATCACAAAATAACGACGATATTAACGACGATGATTATCACAAAATAACGACGATATTAACGACGTTAATTATGAGTATAATAAGGAAAATAACAACGAAGATAATGACGATAATAAAGACGAAATTAAAGACGATGATTATTACAAAATAACGACGATATTAACGACGATAATTATGAGGATAATAAGGACGATAACAACGATGATAATGACGATATAAACGACGTTGATTATGACAAAATAACGACGATATTAACGACGATAATTATGAGGATAATAAGGACGATAACAACGATGATAATGACGATAATAACGACGACATTAACGACGATGTTTATGACAAAATAACGACGATATTAACGACGATAATTATGAGGATAATAAGGACGATAACAACGATGATAATGACGATATTAACGACGATATTAACGACGATAATAACGACGATAATAACGACGATATCAACGACGATAATAACGACGATAAAAAGAAGATAATGACAATAATAACGACGATATTAACAATGATAATTATGACGATAACAACGAAGATAATGACGATAATAACGACGACATTAACGACGATGATTATGACAAAATAACGACGATATTAACGACGATAATTATGAGGATAATAAGGACGATAACAACGATGATAATGACGATATTAACGACGATATTAACGACGATGATTATGACTAAATAACGACGATATTAACGATGATAATTATGAGGATAATAAGGACGATAACAACGATGGTAATGACGATAATAACGACGACATTAACGACGATGATTATGACAAAATAATGACGATATTAACGACGATAATTATGAGGATAATAAGGACGATAACAACGATGATAATGACGATATTAACGACGATATTAACGACGATAATAACGACGATAATAACGACGATATTAACGACGATAAAAAGAAGATAATGACAATAATAACGACGATATTAACAATGATAATTATGACGATAACAACGAAGATAATGACGATAATAACGACGACATTAACGACGATGATTATGACAAAATAATGACGATATTAACGACGATAATTATGAGGATAATAAGGACGATAACAACGATGATAATGACGATATAAACGACGATGATTATGACAAAATAACGACGATATTAACGACGATAATTATGAGGATAACAAGGACGATAACAACGATGATAATGACGATATTAACGACGATTTTAACGACGATAATACTGACGATAATAACGACGACATTAACGACGATAATAACGACGATAAAAAGAAGATAATGACAATAATAACGACGGTATTAACG
This sequence comes from Dolichovespula media, assembly GCA_911387685.1. NCBI lineage: Eukaryota > Metazoa > Arthropoda > Insecta > Hymenoptera > Vespidae > Dolichovespula > Dolichovespula media. The sequence continues at coordinate 24,775 of CAJVQJ010000025.1, read as the reverse complement.
ATGATAATTATGACGATAACAATGAAGATAATGACGATAATAACGACGACATTAACGACGATGATTATGACAAAATAACGACGATATTAACGACGATAATTATGAGGATAATAAGGACGATAACAACGATGGTAATGACGATAATAACGACGACATTAACGACGATGATTATCACAAAATAAGGACGATATTAACAACGTTAATTATGAGGATAATAAGGACGATAACAACGAAGATAATGACGATAATAACGACGACATTAACGACGAAGATTATGACAAAATAACGAGGATATTAACGACGATAATAACGACGATAACAACGTTGATAATGACGATATTAACGACGATATTAACGACGATAATAACGACTTAATAACGACGATATTAACGTCGATAATAACGACGATAAAAAGAAGATAATGACAATAATAACGACGATATTAACGATGATAATTATGACGATAACAACGAAGATAATAACGATAATAACGACGACATTAACGACGATGATTATGACAAAATAACGACGATATTAACGACGATAATTAGGAGGATAATAAGGACGATAACAACGATGATAATGACGATTTTATCGACGATAATAACGAGGATAACAACGATGATAATGACGATATTATAGACGATAATAACGACGATAAAAAGAAGATAATGACAATAACAACGACGGTATTAATGATGATAATTATGACGATAACAACGTAGATAATGACGATAATAACGACGACATTAACGACGATGATTATGACAAAATAACGACGATATTAACGACGATAATTGTGAGGATAATAAGGACGATAACAACGATGATAATGACGATAATAACGACGACATTAACGACGATGATTATGACAAAATAACGACGATATTAACGACGATAATTATGAGGATAATAAGGACGATAACAACGATGATAATGACGATATTAACGACGATATTAAAGTCGATAATAACGACGATAATAACGACGATATTAACGACGATAATAACGACGATAAAAAGAAGATAATGACAATAATAACGACGGTATTAACGATGATAATTATGACGAAAACAACGAAGATAATGACGATAATAACGACGACATTAACGACGATGATTATGACAAAATAACGACGATATTAACGACGATAATTATGAGGATAATAAGGACGATAACAACGATGGTAATGACGATAATAACGACGACATTAACGACGATGATTATTACAAAATAACGACGATATTAACGACGATAATTATGAGGATAATAAGGACGATAACAACGATGATAATGACGATATAAACGACGATGATTATGACAAAATAACGACGATATTAACGACGATAATTATGAGGATAATAAGGACGATAACAACGATGGTAATGACGATAATAACGACGACATTAACGACGATGCTTATCACAAAATAACGACGATATTAACGACGATGATTATCACAAAATAACGACGATATTAACGACGTTAATTATGAGTATAATAAGAAAAATAACAACGAAGATAATGACGATAATAAAGACGAAATTAAAGACGATGATTATTACAAAATAACGACGATATTAACGACGATAATTATGAGGATAATAAGGACGATAACAACGATGATAATGACGATATAAACGACGATGATTATGACAAAATAACGACGATATTAACGACGATAATTATGAGGATAATAAGGACGATAACAACGATGATAATGACGATAATAACGACGACATTAACGACGATGATTATGACAAAATAACGACGATATTAACGACGATAATTATGAGGATAATAAGGACGATAACAACGATGGTAATGACGATAATAACGACGACATTAACGACGATGATTATCACAAAATAAGGACGATATTAACAACGTTAATTATGAGGATAATAAGGACGATAACAACGAAGATAATGACGATAATAACGACGACATTAACGACGATGATTATGACAAAATAACGAGGATATTAACGACTATAATAACGACGATAACAACGTTGATAATGACGATATTAACGACGATATTAACGACGATAATAACGACTTAATAACGAAGATATTAACGTCGATAATAACGACGATAAAAAGAAGATAATGACAATAATAACGACGATATTAACGATGATAATTATGACGATAACAACGAAGATAATGACGATAATAACGACGACATTAACGACGATGATTATCACAAAATAACGACGATATTAACGACGATAATTATGAGGATAATAAGGACGATAACAACGATGATAATGACGAAATTAACGACGATATTTACGACGATAATAACGACGATAATAACGACGATATTAACGACGATGCTTATCACAAAATAACGACGATATTAACGACGATGATTATCACAAAATAACGACGATATTAACGACGTTAATTATGAGTATAATAAGGAAAATAACAACGAAGATAATGACGATAATAAAGACGAAATTAAAGACGATGATTATTACAAAATAACGACGATATTAACGACGATAATTATGAGGATAATAAGGACGATAACAACGATGGTAATGACGATAATAACGACGACATTAACGACGATGATTATCACAAAATAAGGACGATATTAACAACGTTAATTATGAGGATAATAAGGACGATAACAACGAAGATAATGACGATAATAACGACGACATTAACGACGATGATTATGACAAAATAACGAGGATATTAACGACGATAATAACGACGATAACAACGTTGATAATGACGATATTAACGACGATATTAACGACGATAATAACGACTTAATAACGACGATATTAACGTCGATAATAACGACGATAAAAAGAAGATAATGACAATAATAACGACGATATTAACGATGATAATTATGACGATAACAACGAAGATAATGACGATAATAACGACGACATTAACGACGATGATTATGACAAAATAACGACGATGTTAACGACGATAATTAGGAGGATAATAAGGACGATAACAACGATGATAATGACGATTTTATCGACGATAATAACGAGGATAACAACGATGATAATGACGATATTATAGACGATAATAACGACGATAAAAAGAAGATAATGACAATAACAACGACGGTATTAACGATGATAATTATGACGATAACAACGAAGATAATGACGATAATAACGACGACATTAACGACGATGATTATGACAAAATAACGACGATATTAACGACGATAATTGTGAGGATAATAAGGACGATAACAACGATGATAATGACGATAATAACGACGACATTAACGACGATGATTATGACAAAATAACGACGATATTAACGACGATAATTATGAGGATAATAAGGACGATAACAACGATGATAATGACGATATTAACGACGATAATAACGACGATAACAACGATGATAATGACGATATTAACGACGATATTAACGACGATAATAACGACGATAATAACGACGATATTAACGACGATGATTATCACAAAATAACGACGAAATTAACGACGATAATTATGAGGATAATAAGGACGATAACAACGATGATAATGACGATATTAACGACGATATTAACGACGATAATAACGACGATAATAACGACGATATTAACGACGATGATTATGACAAAATAACGACGATATTATAGACGATAATTATGAGGATAATAAGGACGATAACAACGACGATAATGACGAAATTAACGACGATATTAACGACGATAATTATGAGGATAATAAGGACGATAACAACGATGATAATGACGATAATAACAACGACATTAACGACGATGATTATGACAAAATAACGACGATATTAACGACGATAATTATGAGGATAATAAGGACGATAACAACGATGGTAATGACGATAATAACGACGACATTATCGACGATGATTATCACAAAATAACGACGATATTAACGACGATAATTATGAGGATAATAAGGACGATAATAACGATGATAATGACGATATTAACGACGATATTAACGACGATAATAACGACGATATTAACGACGATAAAAAGAAGATTATGACAATAATAACGACGATATTAACAATGATAATTATGACGATAACAACGAAGATAATGACGATAATAACGACGACATTAACGACGATGATTATGACAAATTAACGACGATATTAACGACGATAATTATGAGGATAATAAGGACGATAACAACGATGATAATGACGATATTAACGACGATATTAACGACGATAATAACGACGATAATACGGACGATATTAACGACGATAATAACGACGATAAAAAGAAGATAATGACAATAATAACGACGGTATTAACGATGATAATTATGACGATAACAACGAAGATAATGACGATAATAACGACGACATTAACGACGATGATTATGACAAAATAACGACGATATTAACGACGATAATTATGAGGTTAATAAGGACGATAACAACGATGATAATGACGATATAAACGACGATGATTATGACAAAATAACGACGATATTAACGACGATAATTATGCGGATAATAAGGACGAAGACAACGATGATAATCACGATAATAACGACGACATTAACGACGATGATTATGACAAATTAACGACGATATTAACGACGATAATTATGAGGATAATAAGGACGATAACAACGATGATAATGACGATATAAACGACGATGATTATGACAAAATAACGACGATATTAACGACAATAATTATGAGGATAATAAGGACGATGACAACGATGATAATGACGATAATAACGACGACATTAACGACGATGATTATGACAAAATAACGACGATATTAACGGCGATAATTATGAGGATAATAAGGACGATGACAACGATGATAATGACGATAATAACGACGACATTAACGACGATGGTTTGACAAAATAACGACGATATTAACGACGATAATTATGAGGATAATAAGGACGATATATACGATGATAATGACGATATTAACGACGATATTAACGACGATAATAACGACGATAATAACGACGATATTAACGACGATAATAACGACGATAAAAAGAAGATAATGACAATAATAACGACGGTATTAACGATGATAATTATGACGATAACAACGATGATAATGACGATAATAACGACGACATTAACGACGATGATTATGACAAAATAACGACGATATTAACGCCGATAATTATGAGGATAATAAGGACAATAACAACGATGATAATGACGATATTAACGACGATATTAACGACGATAATAACGACGATAATAACGACGATATTAACGACGATAAAAAGAAGATAATGACAATAATAACGACGATATTAACGATGATAATTATGACGATAACAACGAAGATAATGACGATAATAACGACGACATTAACGACGATGATTATGACAAAATAGCGACGATATTAACGACGATAATTATGAGGATAATAAGGACGATAACAACGATGATAATGACGATATAAACGACGATTATTATGACAAAATAACGACGATATTAACGACGATAATTATGAGGATAATAAGGACGATAACAACGATGATAATGACGATATTAACGACGATATTAACGACGATAGTAACGACGATAATAACGACGATATTCACGACGATAAAAAGAAGATAATGACAATAATAACGACGATATTAACGATGATAATTATGACGATATCAACGAAGATAATGACGATAATAACGACGACATTTACGACGATGATTATGACAAAATAACGACGATATTAACGACGATAATTATGAGGATAATAAGGACGATAACAACGATGATAATGACGAAATTAACGACGATATTATCGACGATAATAACGACGATAATAACAACGATATTAACGACGATGATTATCACAAAATAACGACGATATTAACGACGATAATTATTAGGGTAATAAGGACGATAACAACGATGATAATGACGATATTAACGACGATATTAACGACGATAATAACGACGATAATAACGACGATATTAACGACGATAATAACGACGATATTAACGACGATAATAACGACGATAAAAAGAAGATAATGACAATAATAACGACGGTATTAACGATGATAATTATGACGATAACAACGAAGATAACAACGATAATAACGACGACATTAACGACGATGATTATGACAAAATAACGACGATATTATCGACGATAATTGATGATAATAAGGACGATAACAACGATGATAATGACGATAATAACGACGACATTAACGACGATGATTATGACAAAATAACGACGATAATTATGACGATAATAAGGACGATAACAACGATGATAATGACGATATTAACGACGATATTAACGACGATAATAACGACGATAATAACGACGATATTAACGACGATAAAAAGAAGATAATGACAATAATAACGACGATATTAACGATGATAATTATGACGATAACAACGAAGATAATGACGATAATAACGACGACATTTACGACGATGATTATGACAAAATAACGACGATATTAACGACGATAATTATGAGGATAATAAGGACGATAACAACGATGATAATGACGATATAAACGACGATGATTATGACAAAATAACGACGATATTAACGCCGATAATTATGAGGATAATAAGGACGATAACAACGATGATAATGACGATAATAACGACGACATTAACGACGATGATTATGACAAAATAACGACGATATTAACGACGATAATTATGAGGATAATAAGGACGATAACAACGAAGATAATGACGATAATAACGACGACATTAACGACGATGATTATGACAAAATAACGAGGATATTAGGGACGATAATAACGACGATAACAACGATGATAATGACGATATTAACGACGATAATAAAGACGATAATAACGACGATATTAACGACGATAATAACGACGATAAAAAGAAGATAATGACAATAATAACGACGGTATTAACGATGATAATTATGACGATAACAACGAAGAAAATGACGATAATAACGACGACATTAACGACGATGATTATGACAAAATAACGACGATATTAACGACGATAATTATGAGGATAATAAGGATGATAACAACGATGATAATGACGATATAAACGAAGATGATTATGAAAAAATAACGACGATATTAACGACGAAAATTATGAGGATAATAAAGACGATAACATCGATGATAATGACGATAATAACGACGACATTAACGACGATGATTATGACAAAATAACGACGATATTAACGACGATAATTATGAGGATAATAAGGACGATAACAACGATGATAATGACGATAATAACGACGACATTAACGACGATGATTGTGACAAAATAACGACGATATTAACGACGATAATTATGAGAATAATAAGGACGATAACAACGATGATAATGACGATATAAATGACGATATTAACGACGATAATAACGACGATAATAACGACGATATTAACGACGATAATAACGACGATATTGACGACGATAATAACGACGATAAAAAGAAGATAATGACAATAATAACGACGGTATTAACGATGATAATTATGACGATAACAACGAAGATAACAACGATAATAACGACGACATTAACGACGATGATTATGACAAAATAACGACGATATTAACGACGATAATTGATGATAATAAGGACGATAACAACGATGATAATGACGATAATAACGACGACATTAACGACGATGATTATGACAAAATAACGACGATAATTATGACGATAATAAGGACGATAACAACGATGATAATGACGATATTAACGACGATATTAACGACGATAATAACGACGATAATAACGACGATATTAACGACGATAAAAAGAAGATAATGACAATAATAACGACGATATTAACGATGATAATTATGACGATAACAACGAAGATAATGACGATAATAACGACGACATTAACGACGATGATTATGACAAAATAGCGACGATATTAACGACGATAATTATGAGGATAATAAGGACGATAACAACGATGATAATGACGATATAAACGACGATGATTATGACAAAATAACGACGATATTAACGACGATAATTATGTGGATAATAAGGACTATAACAACGATGATAATGACGATAATAACGACGACATTAACGACGATGATTATGACAAAATAACGACGATATTAACGACGATAATAACGACGATAATAACGACGATATTAACGACGATAATAACGACGATATTAACGACGATAATAACGACGACATTTACGACGATGATTATGACAAAATCACGACGATATTAACGACGATAATTATGAGGATCATAAGGACGATAACAACGATGATAATGACGCTATAAACGACGATGATTATGACAAAATAACGACGATAATTATGTGGATAATAAGGACTATAACAACGATGATAATGACGATAATAACGACGACATTAACGACGATGATTATGACAAAATAACGACGATATTAACGACGATAATTATGAGGATAATAAGGACGATAACAACGATGATAATGACTATAATAACGACGACATTAACGACGATGATTATGACAAAATAACGACGATATTAACGACGATAAATATGAGGATAATAAGGACGATAACAACGATGATAATGACGATAATAACGACGACATTAACGACGATGATTATGACAAAATAACGACGATAATTATGACGATAATAAGGACGATAACAACGATGATAATGACGATATTAACGACGATATTAACGACGATAATAACGACGATAATAACGACGATATTAACGACGATAAAAAGAAGATAATGACAATAATAACGACGATATTAACGATGATAATTATGACGATAACAACGAAGATAATGACGATAATAACGACGACATTAACGACGATGATTATGACAAAATAGCGACGATATTAACGACGATAATTATGAGGATAATAAGGACGATAACAACGATGATAATGACGATATAAACGACGATGATTATGACAAAATAACGACGATATTAACGACGATAATTATGTGGATAATAAGGACTATAACAACGATGATAATGACGATAATAACGACGACATTAACGACGATGATTATGACAAAATAACGACGATATTAACGACGATAATAACGACGATAATAACGACGATATTAACGACGATAATAACGACGATATTAACGACGATAATAACGACGACATTAACGACGATGATTATGACAAAATCACGACGATATTAACGACGATAATTATGAGGATCATAAGGACGATAACAACGATGATAATGACGCTATAAACGACGATGATTATGACAAAATAACGACGATATTAACGACGATAATTATGTGGATAATAAGGACTATAACAACGATGATAATGACTATAATAACGACGACATTAACGACGATGATTATGACAAAATAACGACGATATTAACGACGATAAATATGAGGATAATAAGGACGATAACAACGATGATAATGACGATATTAACGACGATATTAACGACGATAATAACGACGATAATAACGACGATATTAACGACGATAAAAAGAAGATAATGACAATAATAACGACGATATTAACGACGATAATTATGAGGATAACAACGAAGATAATGACGATAATAACGACGACATTAACGACGATGATTATGACAAAATAGCGACGATATTAACGACGATAATTATGAGGATAATAAGGACGATAACAACGATGATAATGACGATATAAACGACGATGATTATGACAAAATAACGACGATATTAACGACGATAATTATGAGGATAATAAGGACGATAACAACGATGATAATGACGATATTAACGACGATATTAACGACGATAGTAACGACGATAATAACGAGGATATTAACGACGATAAAAAGAAGATAATGACAATAATAACGACGATATTAACGATGATAATTATGACGATATCAACGAAGATAATGACGATAATAACGACGACATTTACGACGATGATTATGACAAAATAACGACGATATTAACGACGATAATTATGAGGATAATAAGGACGATAACAACGATGATAATGACGATATAAACGACGATGATTATGACAAAATAACGACGATATTAACGCCGATAATTATGAGGATAATAAGGACGATAACAACGATGATAATGACGATATTAACGACGACATTAACGACGATGATTATGACAAAATAACGACGATATTAACGACGATAATTATGAGGATAATAAGGACGATAACAACGATGATAATGACGATAATAACGACGACATTAACGACGATGATTATGACAAAATAACGACGATATTAACGACGATAATTATGAGGATAATAAGGACGATAACAACGAAGATAATGACGATAATAACGACGACATTAACGACGATGATTATGACAAAATAACGAGGATATTAGGGACGATAATAACGACGATAACAACGATGATAATGACGATATTAACGACGATAATAAAGACGATAATAACGACGATATTAACGACGATAATAACGACGATAAAAAGAAGATAATGACAATAATAACGACGGTATTAACGATGATAATTATGACGATAACAACGAAGAAAATGACGATAATAACGACGACATTAACGACGATGATTATGACAAAATAACGACGATATTAACGACGATAATTATGAGGATAATAAGGATGATAACAACGATGATAATGACGATATAAACGAAGATGATTATGAAAAAATAACGACGATATTAACGACGAAAATTATGAGGATAATAAGGACGATAACATCGATGATAATGACGATAATAACGACGACATTAACGACGATGATTATGACAAAATAACGACGATATTAACGACGATAATTATGAGGATAATAAGGACGATAACAACGATGATAATGACGATAATAACGACGACATTAACGACGATGATTGTGACAAAATAACGACGATATTAACGACGATAATTATGAGAATAATAAGGACGATAACAACGATGATAATGACGATATAAATGACGATATTAACGACGATAATAACGACGATAATAACGACGATATTAACGACGATAATAACGACGATATTAACGACGATAATAACGACGATAAAAAGAAGATAATGACAATAATAACGACGGTATTAACGATGATAATTATGACGATAACAACGAAGATAACAACGATAATAACGACGACATTAACGACGATGATTATGACAAAATAACGACGATATTAACGACGATAATTGATGATAATAAGGACGATAACAACGATGATAATGACGATAATAACGACGACATTAACGACGATGATTATGACAAAATAACGACGATAATTATGACGATAATAAGGACGATAACAACGATGATAATGACGATATTAACGACGATATTAACGACGATAATAACGACGATAATAACGACGATATTAACGACGATAAAAAGAAGATAATGACAATAATAACGACGATATTAACGATGATAATTATGACGATAACAACGAAGATAATGACGATAATAACGACGACATTAACGACGATGATTATGACAAAATAGCGACGATATTAACGACGATAATTATGAGGATAATAAGGACGATAACAACGATGATAATGACGATATAAACGACGATGATTATGACAAAATAACGACGATATTAACGACGATAATTATGTGGATAATAAGGACTATAACAACGATGATAATGACGATAATAACGACGACATTAACGACGATGATTATGACAAAATAACGACGATATTAACGACGATAATAACGACGATAATAACGACGATATTAACGACGATAATAACGACGATATTAACGACGATAATAACGACGACATTAACGACGATGATTATGACAAAATCACGACGATATTAACGACGATAATTATGAGGATAATAAGGACGATAACAACGATGATAATGACGCTATAAACGACGATGATTATGACAAAATAACGACGATATTAACGACGATAATTATGTGGATAATAAGGACTATAACAACGATGATAATGACGATAATAACGACGACATTAACGACGATGATTATGACAAAATAACGACGATATTAACGACGATAATTATGAGGATAATAAGGACGATAACAACGATGATAATGACTATAATAACGACGACATTAACGACGATGATTATGACAAAATAACGACGATATTAACGACGATAAATATGAGGATAATAAGGACGATAACAACGATGATAATGACGATATTAACGACGATATTAACGACGATAATAACGACGATAATAACGACGATATTAACGACGATAAAAAGAAGATAATGACAATAATAACGACGATATTAACGATGATAATTATGACGATAACAACGAAGATAATGACGATAATAACGACGACATTAACGACGATGATTATGACAAAATAGCGACGATATTAACGACGATAATTATGAGGATAATAAGGACGATAACAACGATGATAATGACGATATAAACGACGATGATTATGACAAAATAACGACGATATTAACGACGATAATTATGAGGATAATAAGGACGATAACAACGATGATAATGACGATATTAACGACGATATTAACGACGATAGTAACGACGATAATAACGAGGATATTAACGACGATAAAAAGAAGATAATGACAATAATAACGACGATATTAACGATGATAATTATGACGATATCAACGAAGATAATGACGATAATAACGACGACATTTACGACGATGATTATGACAAAATAACGACGATATTAACGACGATAATTATGAGGATAATAAGGACGATAACAACGATGATAATGACGATATAAACGACGATGATTATGACAAAATAACGACGATATTAACGCCGATATTTATGAGGATAATAAGGACGATAACAACGATGATAATGACGATATTAACGACGATATTAACGACGATAATAACGACGATAATAACGACGATATTAACGACGATAATAACGACGATAAAAAGAAGATAATGACAATAATAACGACGGTATTAACGATGATAATTATGACGATAACAACGAAGATAATGACGATAATAACGACGACATTAACGACGATGATTATGACAAAATAACGACGGTATTAACGACGATAATTATGAGGATAATAAGGACGATAACAACGATGATAATGACGATATAAACGAAGATGATTATGAAAAAATAACGACGATATTAACGACGAAAATTATGAGGAAAATAAGGACGATAACATCGATGATAATGACGATAATAACGACGACATTAACGACGATGATTATGACAAAATAACGACGATATTAACGACGATAATTATGAGGATAATAAGGACGATAACAACGATGATAATGACGATAATAACGACGACATTAACGACGATGATTGTGACAAAATAACGACGATATTAACGACGATAATTATGAGAATAATAAGGACGATAACAACGATGATAATGACGATATAAATGACGATATTAACGACGATAATAACGACGATAATAACGACGATATTAACGACGATAATAACGACGATATTAACGACGATAATAACGACGATAAAAAGAAGATAATGACAATAATAACGACGGTATTAACGATGATAATTATGACGATAACAACGAAGATAACAACGATAATAACGACGACATTAACGACGATGATTATGACAAAATAACGACGATATTAACGACGATAATTGATGATAATAAGGACGATAACAACGATGATAATGACGATAATAACGACGACATTAACGACGATGATTATGACAAAATAACGACGATAATTATGACGATAATAACGACGATAACAACGATGATAATGACGATATTAACGACGATATTAACGACGATAATAACGACGATAATAACGACGATATTAACGACGATAAAAAGAAGATAATGACAATAATAACGACGATATTAACGATGATAATTATGACGATAACAACGAAGATAATGACGATAATAACGACGACATTAACGACGATGATTATGACAAAATAGCGACGATATTAACGACGATAATTATGAGGATAATAAGGACGATAACAACGATGATAATGACGATATAAACGACGATGATTATGACAAAATAACGACGATATTAACGACGATAATTATGTGGATAATAAGGACTATAACAACGATGATAATGACGATAATAACGACGACATTAACGACGATGATTATGACAAAATAACGACGATATTAACGACGATAATAACGACGATAATAACGACGATATTAACGACGATAATAACGACGATATTAACGACGATAATAACGACGACATTAACGACGATGATTATGACAAAATAACGACGATATTAACGACGATAATTATGAGGATGATAAGGACGATAACAACGATGATAATGACGCTATAAACGACGATGATTATGACAAAATAACGACGATATTAACGACGATAATTATGTGGATAATAAGGACTATAACAACGATGATAATGACGATAATAACGACGACATTAACGACGATGATTATGACAAAATAACGACGATATTAACGACGATAATTATGAGGATAATAAGGACGATAACAACGATGATAATGACTATAATAACGACGACATTAACGACGATGATTATGACAAAATAACGACGATATTAACGACGATAAATATGAGGATAATAAGGACGATAACAACGATGATAATGACGATATTAACGACGATATTAACGACGATAATAACGACGATAATAACGACGATATTAACGACGATAAAAAGAAGATAATGACAATAATAACGACGATATTAACGATGATAATTATGACGATAACAACGAAGATAATGACGATAATAACGACGACATTAACGACGATGATTATGACAAAATAGCGACGATATTAACGACGATAATTATGAGGATAATAAGGACGATAACAACGATGATAATGACGATATAAACGACGATGATTATGACAAAATAACGACGATATTAACGACGATAATTATGAGGATAATAAGGACGATAACAACGATGATAATGACGATATTAACGACGATATTAACGACGATAGTAACGACGATAATAACGAGGATATTAACGACGATAAAAAGAAGATAATGACAATAATAACGACGATATTAACGATGATAATTATGACGATATCAACGAAGATAATGACGATAATAACGACGACATTTACGACGATGATTATGACAAAATAACGACGATATTAACGACGATAATTATGAGGATAATAAGGACGATAACAACGATGATAATGACGATATAAACGACGATGATTATGACAAAATAACGACGATATTAACGCCGATAATTATGAGGATAATAAGGACGATAACAACGATGATAATGACGATATTAACGACGATATTAACGACGATAATAACGACGATAATAACGACGATATTAACGACGATAATAACGACGATAAAAAGAAGATAATGACAATAATAACGACGGTATTAACGATGATAATTATGACGATAACAACGAAGATAATGACGATAATAACGACGACATTAACGACGATGATTATGACAAAATAACGACGGTATTAACGACGATAATTATGAGGATAATAAGGACGATAACAACGATGATAATGACGACATAAACGACGATGATTATGACAAAATAACGACGATATTAACGACGATAATTATGTGGATAATAAGGACTATAACAACGATGATAATGACGATAATAACGACGACATTAACGACGATGATTATAACAAATTAACGACGATATTAACGACGATAATTATGAGGATAATAAGGACGATAACAACGATGATAATGACGATAATAACGACGACATTAACGACGATGATTATGACAAAATAACGACGATATTAACGACGATAATTATGAGGATAATAAGGACGATAACAACGAAGATAATGACGATAATAACGACGACATTAACGACGATGATTATGACAAAATAACGAGGATATTAGGGACGATAATAACGACGATAACAACGATGATAATGACGATATTAACGACGATAATAAAGACGATAATAACGACGATATTAACGACGATAATAACGACGATAAAAAGAAGATAATGACAATAATAACGACGGTACTAACGATGATAATTATGACGATAACAACGAAGAAAATGACGATAATAACGACGACATTAACGACGATGATTATGACAAAATAACGACGATATTAACGACGATAATTATGAGGATAATAAGGATGATAACAACGATGATAATGACGATATAAACGAAGATGATTATGAAAAAATAACGACGATATTAACGACGAAAATTATGAAGATAATAAGGACGATAACATCGATGATAATGACGATAATAACGACGACATTAACGACGATGATTATGACAAAATAACGACGATATTAACGACGATAATTATGAGGATAATAAGGACGATAACAACGATGATAATGACGATAATAACGACGACATTAACGACGATGATTGTGACAAAATAACGACGATATTAACGACGATAATTATGAGAATAATAAGGACGATAACAACGATGATAATGACGATATAAATGACGATATTAACGACGATAATAACGACGATAATAACGACGATATTAACGACGATAATAACGACGATATTAACGACGATAATAACGACGATAAAAAGAAGATAATGACAATAATAACGACGATAAAAAGAAGATAATGACAATAATAACGACGGTATTAACGATGATAATTATGACGATAACAACGAAGATAATGACGATAATAACGACGACATTAACGACGATGATTATCACAAAATAACGACGATATTAACGACGATAATTATGAGGATAATAAGGACGATAACAACGATGATAATGACGATATTAACGACGATGATTATGAAAAAATAACGACGATATTAACGACGATAATTATGAGGATAATAAGGACGATAGCAACGATGATAATGACGATAATAACGACGACATTAACGACGATTATTATGACAAAATAACGACGATATTAACGACGATAATTATGAGGATAATAAGGACGATAACAACGATGATAATGACGATATAAACGACGATGATTATGACAAAATAACGACGATATTAACGACGATAATTATGTGGATAATAAGGACTATAACAACGATGATAATGACGATAATAACGACGACATTAACGACGATGATTATGACAAAATAACGACGATATTAACGACGATAATAACGACGATAATAACGACGATATTAACGACGATAATAACGACGATATTAACGACGATAATAACGACGACATTAACGACGATGATTATGACAAAATCACGACGATATTAACGACGATAATTATGAGGATAATAAGGACGATAACAACGATGATAATGACGCTATAAACGACGATGATTATCACAAAATAACGACGATATTAACGACGATAATTATGTGGATAATAAGGACTATAACAACGATGATAATGACGATAATAACGACGACATTAACGACGATGATTATGACAAAATAACGACGATATTAACGACGATAATTATGAGGATAATAAGGACGATAACAACGATGATAATGACTATAATAACGACGACATTAACGACGATGATTATGACAAAATAACGACGATATTAACGACGATAAATATGAGGATAATAAGGACGATAACAACGATGATAATGACGATATTAACGACGATATTAACGACGATAATAACGACGATAATAACGACGATATTAACGACGATAATTACGACGATAAAAAGAAGATAATGACAATAATAACGACGGTATTAACGATGATAATTATGACGATAACAACGAAGATAATGACGATAATAACGACGCCATTAACGACGATGATTATGACAAAATAACGACGATATTAACGACGATAATTATGAGGATAATAAGGACGATAACAACGATGATAATGACGATCGTAACGACGACATTAACGACGATGATTATGACAAAATAACGACGATATTAACGACGATAATTATGAGGATAATAAGGACGATAACAACGATGATAATGACTATAATAACGACGACATTAACGACGATGATTATGACAAAATAACGACGATATTAACGACGATAAATATGAGGATAATAAGGACGACAACAACGATGATAATGACGATATTAACGACGATATTAACGACGATAATAACGACGATATTAACGACGATAAAAAGAAGATAATGACAATAATAACGACGATATTAACGATGATAATTATGACGATATTAACGAAGATAATTACGATAATAACGACGACATTTACGACGATGATTATGACAAAATAACGACGATATTAACGACGATAATTATGAGGATAATAAGGACGATAACAACGATGATAATGACGATATAAACGACGATGATTATGACAAAATAACGACGATATTAACGCCGATAATTATGAGGATAATAAGGACGATAACAACGATGATAATGACGATATTAACGACGATATTAACGACGATAATAACGACGATAATAACGACGATATTAACGACGATAATTACGACGATAAAAAGAAGATAATGACAATAATAACGACGGTATTAACGATGATAATTATGACGATAACAACGAAGATAATGACGATAATAAAGACGACATTAACGACGATGATTATGACAAAATAACGACGATATTAACGACGATAATTATGAGGATAATAAGGACGATAACAACGATGATAATGACGATCGTAACGACGACATTAACGACGATGATTATGACAAAATAACGACGATATTAACGACGATAATTATGAGGATAATAAGGACGATAACAACGATGATAATGACGATATTAACGACGATATTAACGACGATAGTAACGACGATAATAACGACGATATTAACGACGATAAAAAGAAGATAATGACAATAATAACGACGATATTAACGATGATAATTATGACGATATCAACGAAGATAATGACGATAATAACGACGACATTTACGACGATGATTATGAGAAAATAACGACGACATTAACGACGATAATTATGAGGATAATAAGGACGATAACAACGATGATAATGACGATATAAACGACGATGATTATGACAAAATAACGACGATATTAACGCCGATAATTATGAGGATAATAAGGACGATAACAACGATGATAATGACGATATTAACGACGATATTAACGACGATAATAACGACGATAATAACGACGATATTAACGACGATAATAACGACGATATTAACGACGATAATAACGACGATAAAAAGAAGATAATGACAATAATAACGACGTTATTAACGATGATAATTATGACGATAACAACGAAGATAATGACGATAATAACGACGACATTAACGACGATGATTATGACAAAATAACGACGATATTAACGACGATAATTATGAGGATAATAAGGATGATAACAACGATGATAGTGACGATCGTAACGACGACAATAACGACGATGATTATGACAAAATAACGACGATATTAACGACGATAATTATGAGGATAATAAGGACGATAACAACGATGATAATGACGATATAAACGACGATGATTATGACAAAATAACGACGATATTAACGACGATAATTATGTGGATAATAAGGACTATAACAACGATGATAATGACGATAATAACGACGACATTAACGACGATGATTATGACAAAATAACGACGATATTAACGACGATAATAACGACGATAATAACGACGATATTAACGACGATAATAACGACGATATTAACGACGATAATAACGACGACATTAACGACGATGATTATGACAAAATCACGACGATATTAACGACGATAATTATGAGGATCATAAGGACGATAACAACGATGATAATGACGCTATAAACGACGATGATTATGACAAAATAACGACGATATTAACGACGATAATTATGTGGATAATAAGGACTATAACAACGATGATAATGACGATAATAACGACGACATTAACGACGATGATTATGACAAAATAACGACGATATTAACGACGATAATTATGAGGATAATAAGGACGATAACAACGATGATAATGACTATAATAACGACGACATTAACGACGATGATTATGACAAAATAACGACGATATTAACGACGATAAATATGAGGATAATAAGGACGATAACAACGATGATAATGACGATATTAACGACGATATTAACGACGATAATAACGACGATATTAACGACGATAAAAAGAAGATAATGACAATAATAACGACGATATTAACGATGATAATTATGACGATATCAACGAAGATAATGACGATAATAACGACGACATTTACAACGATGATTATGACAAAATAACGACGATATTAACGACGATAATTATGAGGATAATAAGGACGATAACAACGATGATAATGACGATATAAACGACGATGATTATGACAAAATAACGACGATATTAACGCCGATAATTATGAGGATAATAAGGACGATAACAACGATGATAATGACGATATTAACGACGATATTAACGACGATAATAACGACGATAATAACGACGATATTAACGACGATAATAACGACGATATTAACGACGATAATAACGACGATAAAAAGAAGATAATGACAATAATAACGACGTTATTAACGATGATAATTATGACGATAACAACGAAGATAATGACGATAATAACGACGACATTAACGACGATGATTATGACAAAATAACGACGATATTAACGACGATAATTATGAGGATAATAAGGACGATAACAACGATGATAATGACGATCGTAACGACGACAATAACGACGATGATTATGACAAAATAACGACGATATTAACGACGATAATTATGAGGATAATAAGGACGATAACAACGATGATAATGACTATATTAACGACGATATTAACGACGATAGTAACGACGATAATAACGACGATATTAACGACGATAAAAAGAAGATAATGACAATAATAACGACGATATTAACGATGATAATTATGACGATATCAACGAATATAATGACGATAATAACGACGACATTTACGACGATGATTATGACAAAATAACGACGATATTAACGACGATAATTATGAGGATAATAAGGACGATAACAACGATGATAATGACGATATAAACGACGATGATTATGACAAAATAACGACGATATTAACGCCGATAATTATGAGGATAATAAGGACGATAACAACGATGATAATGACGATATTAACGACGATATTAACGACGATAGTAACGACGATAATAACGACGATATTAACGACGATAAAAAGAAGATAATGACAATAATAACGACGATATTAACGATGATAATTATGACGATATCAACGAAGATAATGACGATAATAACGACGACATTTACGACGATGATTATGACAAAATAACGACGATATTAACGACGATAATTATGAGGATAATAAGGACGATAACAACGATGATAATGACGAAATTAACGACGATATTAACGACGATAATAACGACGATAATAACAACGATATTAACGACGATGATTATCACAAAATAACGACGATATTAACGACGATAATTATTAGGGTAATAAGGACGATAACAACGATGATAATGACGATATTAACGACGATATTAACGACGATAATAACGACGATAATAACGACGATATTAACGACGATAATAACGACGATATTAACGACGATAATAACGACGATAAAAAGAAGATAATGACAATAATAACGACGGTATTAACGATGATAATTATGACGATAACAACGAAGATAACAACGATAATAACGACGACATTAACGACGATGATTATGACAAAATAACGACGATATTAACGACGATAATTGATGATAATAAGGACGATAACAACGATGATAATGACGATAATAACGACGACATTAACGACGATGATTATGACAAAATAACGACGATAATTATGACGATAATAAGGACGATAACAACGATGATAATGACGATATTAACGACGATATTAACGACGATAATAACGACGATAATAACGACGATATTAACGACGATAAAAAGAAGATAATGACAATAATAACGACGATATTAACGATGATAATTATGACGATAACAACGAAGATAATGACGATAATAACGACGACATTAACGACGATGATTATGACAAAATAGCGACGATATTAACGACGATAATTATGAGGATAATAAGGACGATAACAACGATGATAATGACGGTATAAACGACGATGATTATGACAAAATAACGACGATATTAACGACGATAATTATGTGGATAATAAGGACTATAACAACGATGATAATGACGATAATAACGACGACATTAACGACGATGATTATGACAAAATAACGACGATATTAACGACGATAATAACGACGATAATAACGACGATATTAACGACGATAATAACGACGATATTAACGACGATAATAACGACGACATTAACGACGATGATTATGACAAAATCACGACGATATTAACGACGATAATTATGAGGATCATAAGGACGATAACAACGATGATAATGACGCTATAAACGACGATGATTATGACAAAATAACGACGATATTAACGACGATAATTATGTGGATAATAAGGACTATAACAACGATGATAATGACGATAATAACGACGACATTAACGACGATGATTATGACAAAATAACGACGATATTAACGACGATAATTATGAGGATAATAAGGACGATAACAACGATGATAATGACTATAATAACGACGACATTAACGACGATGATTATGACAAAATAACGACGATATTAACGACGATAAATATGAGGATAATAAGGACGATAACAACGATGATAATGACGATATTAACGACGATATTAACGACGATAATAACGACGATATTAACGACGATAAAAAGAAGATAATGACAATAATAACGACGATATTAACGATGATAATTATGACGATATCAACGAAGATAATGACGATAATAACGACGACATTTACAACGATGATTATGACAAAATAACGACAATATTAACGACGATAATTATGAGGATAATAAGGACGATAACAACGATGATAATGACGATATAAACGACGATGATTATGACAAAATAACGACGATATTAACGCCGATAATTATGAGGATAATAAGGACGATAACAACGATTATAATGACGATATTAACGACGAAATTAACGACGATAATAACGACGATAATAACGACGATATTAACGACGATAAAAAGAAGATAATGACAATAATAACGACGATATGAACGACGATAAAAAGAAGATAATGACAATAATAACGACGATATTAACGATGATAATTATGACGATAACAACGAAGATAATGACGATAATAACGACGACATTAACGACGATGATTATGACAAAATAACGACGATATTAACGACGATAATTATGAGGATAATAAGGACGATAACAACGATGATAATGACGATATAAACGACGATGATTATGACAAAATAACGACGATATTAACGACGATAATTATGAGGATAATAAGGACGATAACAACGATGATAATGACGATATTAACGACGATATTAACGACGATAGTAACGACGATAATAACGACGATATTAACGACGATAAAAAGAAGATAATGACAATAATAACGACGATATTAACGATGATAATTATGACGATATCAACGAAGATAATGACGATAATAACGACGACATTTACGACGATGATTATGACAAAATAACGACGATATTAACGACGATAATTATGAGGATAATAAGGACGATAACAACGATGATAATGACGATATAAACGAGGATGATTATGACAAAATAACGACGATATTAACGCCGATAATTATGAGGATAATAAGGACGATAACAACGATGATAATGACGATATTAACGACGATATTAACGACGATAATAACGACGATAATAACGACGATATTAACGACGATAATAACGACGATAAAAAGAAGATAATGACAATAATAACGACGGTATTAACGATGATAATTATGACGATAACAACGAAGATAATGACGATAATAACGACGACATTAACGACGATGATTATGACAAAATAACGACGGTATTAACGACGATAATTATGAGGATAATAAGGGACGATAACAACGATGATAATGACGACATAAACGACGATGATTATGACAAAATAACGACGATATTAACGACGATAATTATGTGGATAATAAGGACTATAACAACGATGATAATGACGATAATAACGACGACATTAACGACGATGATTATGACAAAATAACGACGATATTAACGACGATAATTATGAGGATAATAAGGACGATAACAACGATGATAATGACGATAATAACGACGACATTAACGACGATGATTATGACAAAATAACGACGATATTAACGACGATAATTATGAGGATAATAAGGACGATAACAACGAAGATAATGACGATAATAACGACGACATTAACGACGATGATTATGACAAAATAACGAGGATATTAGGGACGATAATAACGACGATAACAACGATGATAATGACGATATTAACGACGATAATAAAGACGATAATAACGACGATATTAACGACGATAATAACGACGATAAAAAGAAGATAATGACAATAATAACGACGGTATTAACGATGATAATTATGACGATAACAACGAAGAAAATGACGATAATAACGACGACATTAACGACGATGATTATGACAAAATAACGACGATATTAACGACGATAATTATGAGGATAATAAGGATGATAACAACGATGATAATGACGATATAAACGAAGATGATTATGAAAAAATAACGACGATATTAACGACGAAAATTATGAGGATAATAAGGACGATAACATCGATGATAATGACGATAATAACGACGACATTAACGACGATGATTATGACAAAATAACGACGATATTAACGACGATAATTATGAGGATAATAAGGACGATAACAACGATGATAATGACGATATAAACGACGA